>JAESUZ010005178.1:0-88767 GCA_017311185.1 Proteles cristata cristata
TCGAGATTGAATCTAATTACCAATGACCAATGATTTAATCAACCGTGCTTATGTAATGAAATATCCATAAACCACCCTAAATGACAGGGTTTGGGGAGCTTCCAGGTTGCTAAATGCATCAATGTACTGGGAAAGTGGCGTGCCTGGAGAGGGTATGGAAATCCTATACCACTCACTACCCTCCAGTGCCTTGTTCTGTTTCTCTTCCATTTAGTTGTTTCAGAGTTGTATCCTTTAAAATAAAACAGTACCATTAACTAAAGCACTTTGAGTTTTGAACCTGAAGAGGGGATCATGGGAACCTACAAATCTGTAGTTGGCTGGGCAGAACTATGAATAGCCTGGGAACTCCATTTCTGGCTGATGTCTTGTAAAACTGAGCCCTTAACCTACAGGGTATGCACTAACTAGTGTTAGTATCAAAACTAGATTGAATTGTAAGAAAGCCAGTTGGAGAATTAGAGAACTGGTTGGTGTTGAAAAACACAATGCCTTTATTGTCACAAGTAGTGCTAGATAATACCACACATGATGAAAAACAATCAAGAGGACATTGGTGGATTCATTAGAGATACAGAATAAACTGTAGGTCAGCTCATTTTACCAGAGAAAACCTGTGAAAGAGAGAGCTAAGAGGAGACCTGGTAGCAGAACTAATTTTAGACTGTGGAACAATTTATGCCTCGGGGCACTGTTGAAAACAATAGAATAATCAGCACACAATTAGTGGTATTTAACAAGCATGTAAGGTCAGAGAAATAGACAGAGAGCCCTGCCAAAACCACTGTCATCTGAGGGTGACTGTGGGCATATCTAAACCTGTGCCCACTGAGCAACAACATTAGGTTTCACACTGTGTGTGTGCACAGGCATTACTTGTTTAGAGACTAGCCGAATTATCTAAAATAATCTAAGTTACCTAAGGGGCGCCTAGGTGGCTCAGTTGGTTAAGCATCTGACTTCGGCTCAGGTCATGATCTCCCTGTTGCTGGGTTCGAGCCCCATGTTGGGCTCTGTGCTGACAACTAGCTCAGGGCCTGGAGCCTGTCTTCAGATTCTGTGTCACCCTCTCTCTCTGACCCTCCCCTGCTCATGCTGTCTCTACCTCTCTCTCAAAAATAAAACATTTAAAAAAATTAAAATAATCCAACTAGTCACTAAACAAACATAAAAATAAGCCCCAGATGGAGAGGAGGAGCCAATACCCAGAGGTGATACAATATATTATCTAAAATGCCCAGTTTCCAACAAAATAATATGAGATGTGCAAAGAAACAGGAAAGTATGAGCCACATATCAGAAAAAAGCAGGCAACAGAAACTGCCTGTAAGAGTGACCAGATGTCAGATTTAACAAAGACTTTAAAGTAGACACTATAAATGTGATCCCAGAATTAAAGGAAACCATGATTGAAGAAATAAAAGAAGATGACAACATGAAATCAAATACAGAATATCAATAAAGAGAAATTACTTTTTAAAAAAGAACAAATGGAAATTCCGCAGTTGAAAAGTACAATAACTGACATGAAAAATTCAACAGTAGAGTTAAACTGGAAGACTAATTAGTGAACCTGGAGATAAACTGATAAAGATTAAAGAATCTGAACAACAAAGAGAAAAAAAAACACTAAAGAGAAAAGTACAAAGCTTTAGAGAAATGTGTTATAATATTAAGTGCTAATTTGGCAAAGAAAATTACTCCCAATGGTAACTTGAATCCCAAGAAACCAAGTGAAGAGATCCAGAAATGATATATAAGAATGTTAACATAACAAAAGCTATAAACATATACTTGCTTTCTTTTCTTCTCTCTGTGTCTTTAAAATATGAAAAAGTAGGGGCAGATAGGTGGCTTAGTCAGTTAAGCATCCAACTCTTGATTTCAGCTTGGGTCATGCTCCTGAGGTCGTGGTCCTCAGGTAAAGGTGTCAGGCTCTGCAGTGAGCTTGGAGCCTGCTTGAGAGTCTCTCTCTACATCTGTTCCCTTCCCCACACGTGTGATCTCTCTAAAAATAATAATAATAATAAAATAAAATAAATTAAATTATACAAAGTAATAATTACAACTGTATTGTTGGGTTTACAAGATGTGTATAGGTATAATATATATAGCTATATAAAATATATGACAATATAATCTGTGGAATAGAGCTACATAGGAGTAATATTTCTGGATCTAAGTATATATCTGAAGCTGTTTCTGATAAGTTAATATGTATATGGTAAACACTATAAGAAACACTAAGTATATATCTAAAATATATAGCAAAAAAATCACTAATAAAATTAAAATGCAACATTAGAAAGCATTCACTTGGTACAAAGTAGGAATAAAGGGACAATAAAGACATGAGCCATATAGATAACAGAAAGTAAAATGGCAGATGTAAATTCAACTAATTAAGTGATAAGAAAGTATGATTGGATTAAGCCATACAAAAAAAGGCAGGGTTGTCAGACTGAATATAAAAAACAAACAAACAAACTAAAACCTGGGGTGCCTGGGTGGCTCAGTCGGTTAAGTATCCAGCTCTTGATCTTGGCTCAGGTGATGATCTCACAGTTCATGGGTTCAAGCCCCACATAGGGCTCTACACTGACAGTGTGGAGCCTGCTTGGAGTTCCCTCTCCCTCTCTCTCTCTCTGCCCCTACCACTCTCATGCTCTCTCTCGCTCTCTCTCACAAAATAAATAAATGAAAACTTAAAAACACCCAAACCCAATAGTATGCAATTTATAGGAGACACACTTTAAATTCAAAAACACAAAAAGGGGTGCCTTGATGGTTCAGTCAGTAAGCGTCCAACTTCAGCTCAGGTCATGATTTATGGTCATGGGTTCAAGCCCTGCATTTGGGCTCTGTGCTGACAGCTCAGAGCCTGGAGCCTGCTTTAGAGTCTTTGTGTGTGTGTCTCTCTCTCTTCCTCTCCCCTACTTGTGCTTTGTCTCTCTCTCTCAAAAACAAATATTTATTTAAAAAATTTTAAATACAAAATAGACTGTGAAAGTAAAATGATAAAAACAGTATATCATACAAACAGTAACCACAAGAAAGTTGGAATGGCTATAGTAATATCGGACAAAACAGACTTTAGAACAAAAGATTTTTATAGTGATAGAGACATTTTATAATAATAAAAAGGCCAGAGGCACCCGTGTGGTTTAATTGGTTCAGCATCTGACTCTTGATTTTGGCTCAGGTCATGATCTCATATATGTGGGATTGAGTCCCATATTGGGCTCTGTGCTGACAGCACAGAGGGTGTTTGGGATTCTCTCTCTCCACTCTCTCAGTCCCTACCTGTGCTCATGCTCTATCACAACATTAACATTTTTTAAAAAGAGCTCAATACATCAGAAAGATATAACAGATGGGGCACCTGGGTGGCTCAGTCGGTTAAGCATCTAACTTCAGCTCAGGTCATGATCTTGCAGTTCATGAGTTTGAGCCCCTTGTAGGGCTCTGTGCTGACAGCTCAGAACCTGGAGCCTGCTTCAGATTCTGTGTCTTCCTCTTTCCCTGCCTCTCCCCTACTCATGCTCTGTCTCTCAACAACAAATCAATGTTAATCTTTTTTAAAAAAAGAAAGATATAACAGTTATGTATGCACCTAACAGCATCAAGATACATGAGGAAAAAATTAAAAAAGAAGGGAGAAAGAGACAATTCAATGATAATAGTTGGAGACTTTCAACTTTTAATTATAGATAGAATGGGGCCCCTGGGTGACTCAGTGGGTTAAGTCTCTAACTTCAGCTTGAGTCACCATCTTGTGGGTGGTGAGTTCGAGCCCTGCACTGGACTCTGTGCTGATGGTGTGGAGCCTGCTTGGGATTCTCTCTCTCTCTCTCTCTCTCAAAATAAATAAATAAAACTTTTTAAAATATAATATAACAATTAGGTAGAAAACCAACAAGAAAATAGAAGCCTGGGGCACCTGGCTGCTTCAGTAAGTAGAACATAAGACTCTTGCTTGTGGTCATGAGTTCAAGCCCCACATTGGGAGTAGAGATTACTTTAAAAACAGAGAAGACTTGAACAAAATTACAAACCAACTAGACCTAAGAGGAATCTATAGAATATCCCACTGACAAGCAAGTGGATATACATTCTTCTCAAGTGCACATGGAACATACTCCAGAATAGGTCATAAAACAAACCACAATAAATTTGAAAGATTAAAAATACTAGTAAGTTGTTTTCTGTTAATACAGAATAAAAGTACAAAAAAAAAAAAAAAACAACAATGAATTTTGGGGAAATCAAAAATATGTGGAAATTAAACAACCACTCCTAAAGAACAAATGAATCAAAGAAGAAATCAAAAGGAAAATTATAAAGTATATTGAGATTGATAAAACTAAAGATATTACATACCAAAACTTATGGGATGCAGCTAAAGCAATGCCTAGATGGACTTTTATTGCTGTAAATTCCTATAAAAAAAGGAAGATCTCAAATCAACAACCTTACTTTCCACTTTAAGAACCTAAAAAAGAGCAAACTAAAGCTAAAGTAAATAGAAGGCAGGCACTAAAAAAGACTAGACAGAAACTAATGAAACAGATAATAGGAAAAACAGAGAAAATCAATAGAACCAAAAGCTGATTCTTGGGGCACCTGGATGGCTCAGTTGGTTGAGCATCTGACTTCAGCTCAGGTCATTATGGCACTGTTCATGAGTTTCAGCCCCATATTGGATGCTGTGCTGACAGCTCGGAGTCTAAAACTTGCTTCAGATTCTGTCTGTCTGTCTCTCTCTCTCTGCCCCTCCCCTGCTTGCACTCCGTCTCTCTCTCTTCCTCTCTCTCAAAAATAAATTTTAAAAAAACATTTAAAAAGCTGATTCTATATAAATAGCAACAAAATTGACAAACCTTTAGATTGATTACCCAGGGAAAAGAAAGAAAAAAAAAACTCATATTACTAGAGTCAGAAATGAAAGAGAGGATATTACCACTGGCTAAAGAAATAAAAGGACTATGAAGGAACACTATGAATAATTGTATGCCAATACATTAGATAACATAGACAAAAATCAACAAATTCCTAGAAAGACACAAACTACCCAAACTGACTCCAATATAAAATAGCAAATATAAACACATCTATAATAAGAGAATTAATTAGTAAACAAAAAGCCACTGAGATGGAAAAGTCTAGGTCCAGATGGCTTCACCGGTAAATTCTACCAAACATATGAAAATGAATGAGTATCACTTCTTCACAAACTTTTCCAAAAAATAGAAGAGAATACTTCCTCACTCATTCTATGAGGCCAGTATTATCCTGTTACCAAAACCATACAAAGATATCACAGGATGCACTGGAACAAGACTCAAAGCAAGTAAATAGTAAGCATGTTACCTCTCTGACTTCTAACAACCAGGAGAGGCCACTCTTTTGGTTCTATTCAGAACTTACTTCCAACACAGAATCACATTCTAAAAACCAAAAATAACCAAGAAACCTAATCACATCCTTTCTTACATGTGTTATTTCCCTATATTTGCCAACCACTTATGTTGAAAATGATGACAAAGAAGGAAAGGGAGGGGCACCTGCCTGACTCAGAAGAGCATGAGACCCTTGATCTTGGGGTTGTGAGTCTGAGTCCCATATTGGGATTACATAAATTATAAAAAGACTTAAAAAAATAATGAAAGGGAAAGAGAGAGCAACCCACAGTTCATTCTCCTTTCAGTCTTTTTGTAGAATGGCCATATTTGGATGTATCAAGAAGAAAAATAAAAACATTTTAGTTTTGTGCAGCATTTCCTTCATTCTGGTAAGAAATAAATACACAGGCATGTACGAGCTACAAAAGATGAACTGAGCTACAAAAGATGAACTACAAAAGAGTCAAATGCTCTTGGAGCACCTGGGTGGTTCAGTCAAACATCTGACTCTTGGTTTCGACTAGGGTCACAGTCTCACAGTTCTTAAGTTCGAGTTCCACATTGGGTTTTCTGCTGGTAGCATGGAGTTGCTTTGGATTCTCTCTCTCCCTCTATCTCTGACCTTCCCCTGCTCACCTGCTCTCTCTCTCCCCAAATAAATAAACTTTTAAAAAAGTAATGAAAAACCACAAAAGACCCCGAATAGCCAAAGTAATACTGAAAAATAAAACCAAAACGGGAGGGATCACCATCCCAGACTTTAGCCTCTACTCCAAAGCTGTCATCATCAAGTCAGTATGGTATTGGCACAAAAACAGACACATAGACCAACGGAACAGAATTGAGAACTCAGAAGTGGACCCAAAAGTATACAGCCAACTAATCTTTGACAGAGCAGGAAAGAATATCCAATGGAAAAAAGACAGCCTTTTTAACAGATGGTGTTGGGAGACCTGGACAGCAACATGCAGAAGAATGAAACTAGATCATTTTCTCACACCATGCACAAAAATAAACTCAAAATGGATAAAGGACCTGAACGTGAGACAGGAAACCATTAAAACCCTAGACGAGAAAGCAGGAAACCACCTCCTTGACCTCCACCACAGCAACTTCTTACTTGACACATCCCCAAAAGCAAGGGAATCAAGAGCAAAAATAAACTGTTGGGACCTCATCAAGATTAAAAGCTTCTGCACAGCAAAGGAAACAACCCAGAAAGTTAATAGGCAACCAACGGAATGGGAAAAGATAGTTGCAAATGACATATCAGATAAAGGGTTGATATCCAGAATCTACAAGGAACTCACCAAACTACACGCCCGAAAAACAAACAACCAGTGAAGAAATGGGCAGAAGATATGAACAGACACTTCTCCAAAGAGGACATCCAGATGGCCAACAGACACATGAAACGATACTCAGCATCGCTCCTCATCAGGGAAATACAAATCAAAACCACACTGAGATACCACCTCACGCCAGTCAGAGTGGCTAAAATGAGCAAGTCAGAGAACTCTAGATGCTGGCGAGGATGTGGAGAAACGGGCACCCTCCTACACTGTTGGTGGGAATGTAAACTGGTGCAGCCCCTCTGGAAAACTGTGGAGGTTCCTCAACTTCCTAACACTAGAACTCCCCTATGACCCAGCAATAGCACTGCTAGGAATTTACCCAAGGGATACAGAAATGCTGATGCATAGGAGCACATGGACTCCAATGTTCGTAGCAGCACTCTCCACAATAGCTAAAACATGGAAAGAGCCTAAGTGTCCATCAACAGATGAATGGATCAAGAAGATGTGGTTTATCTATACCATGGAATACTACATGGCAATGAGAAGAAATGAAATCTGGCCATGTGTAGCAACATGGATGGACCTTGAGGGTGTTATGCTGAGCGAAATAAGTCAGGCAGAGAAGGACAAATATCATATGTGTGCACGTATAGGAGGATTAGGAGGAACTTGACGGAGGAACAAGGGGGAGAGGAAGGGCAGAAATGGTGGGGGAAAGGGAGGGAGGCAAACCATGAGAGACTCTTGAATGCTGACAAAAACTGAGGACTGATGGATGTGGGGGAGGGGAGGGGCATGGAGGAGGACACTTGTGGGGATGAGCACTGAGTGTTATGTGGAAACTAATTTGACAACAAACTATTTGTAAAAAAAAAAAAACAAAAACAAAAAAACAAAGAACAAGTTAGTTCTTCAACAAAATTTGGAAACTAAAATATAAAAATTAACACAGGAGTTTTATAATCCAGCAGTATTTTGTGGTGAAATTTACCATAAATTAGCTACTAAAATAGGTACCTTTCCTTTTCTGAAATAAATTACCCCAACTCAAAAAAAAAAGTAATAAAAAATATAAAAAGGAGTCAAACGCTCTTGTGTTTGCATTTAAAAATAGCATCAAGGGGTGCCTGGGTGACTCTGTCGGATAAGCATCCGACTTTGGCTGAGGTCATGATCTCACAGTTGGTGAGTTTGAGCCCTGCATCAGTTTTTGTGCTAACAGCTCAGAGCCTGGAGCCTGCTTTAGATTCTTTTTTTTTTTTTTTTTTTTAATTTCTAGGAGAGAGAGAGAGACAGCGTGCGCAGGGGAGGGTCAGAGAGAGAGGAAGTCACAGACTGAAACAGGCTCCAGGC
Organism: Proteles cristata cristata; assembly: GCA_017311185.1. Taxonomy (NCBI): domain Eukaryota; kingdom Metazoa; phylum Chordata; class Mammalia; order Carnivora; family Hyaenidae; genus Proteles; species Proteles cristata. The sequence goes on from JAESUZ010005178.1 coordinate 8,054, forward strand.
TCTGAGCTGGCAGTCAGCACAGAGCCCGACGCGGGGCTCGAACCCACGAACACGAACCGCGAGATCATGACCTAAGCGAAAGTCGGACGCTTAACCGACTAAGCCACCCAGGCGCCCCTGGAGCCTGCTTTAGATTCTATGTCTTCCTCTCTCTACCCCTCCCCCACTCATGCTCTGTCTACTTCAAAAATAAGCAAACATTAAAATTTTTTAAACGTTTTATTTATTTCTGAGAAAGAGAGAGACAGCGTGAGCAGGGGAGGGTCAGAGAGAAAGAGGGAGACACAGAATCAGAAGCAGGCTCCAGGCTCTGAACTAGCTGTCAGCACAGAGCCTGATGCGGGGCTCGACCCCACAAACTGTGAGATCATGACCTGAGCCGAAGTCGGGCGCTTAACCAACTGAGCCACCCAGGTGCCCCCAAAAATTTTTAAATAAAAAAAAATAAAACTAGCTTCAAAGAATACAGTGATGAACTACATAATTCATCCTAATAATTTAAAATTTTAATTTTCCCTTTCTTAGAACAATATTATTTTTTTCCATATTTTGTATTTTAATTTATTTTACTTTTTAAATTTTCTTTATACCCAAGTTAGTTTAACATATAATGTAATAATGGTTTCAGGAATAGAATTTAGTGATTTATCACTTACAAGTAACAACCAGTGCTTATCCCAACAAGAGCCTTCCTTAATGCCCGTCACCAAACACCCAACTCAACACCCCTCCAGCAACCCTCAGCTTGTTCTCTATATTTAAGAGTCTCTTAGGCTTTGCCTCCCTCTCTGTTTTTATCTTAAATTTCCTTCCATTCCCCTATGTTCATGTGTTTTGTTTCTTAAATTCTACATGAGTGAAATCATATATTTATCTTTCTCTGACTTACTTTGCTTAGCATAATACATTCTAGTTCCATCCATTTTATTGCAAATGACAATATTTCATTCTTTTTGATCATTGAATAATTTTCCATTGTGTATACATACCATATCTCCTTTATCCATTCATCAGTTGGTGGACATTTGGGATCTTTCCATAATTTGGCTATTGTTGATAGTTGTGCTATAAACATTGGGGTGCATATGCCCCTTTGAATCAGCATTTTTGTATCCTTTGGGTAAATACCTAATAGTGCAGTTGCTGGGTTATAGGGCAATTTTATTTTTAATTTTTTGTGGAAACTCCATACTGTTTTCCAGAGTGGCTACACCAGTTTGCATTCCCACCAGCAGTGCAAAAGTAGAACGATATTATAAAATAAATAAAAAGCACCATGTCAAGGTTAACAGGAATGCTCATAAATCCTATGATAGCATGTAGCTTTGATATGATGTGATGAAATGGTATTTTATCTTTGTGACATTCCTCCCAAAAAAACCCATAATCCCAGTCTTACCAAGAGGAAAAAAACAGCTAAATCCTATTAGATGAGCATTCTACAAATACCTGACTAGTACCCAAAATTGTAAATGTCATCAAAATCAGAGAAAGTCCAAGAAACTGTCATAGCCAAGGAGAGCCTAAAGAGATATGGCAAGTAAATGTAATGTGGTATTCTGGATGGGGTCCAGGAGTAGAAAAAGGTAAAACAAGGGCACCTGGGTGGCTCAGTCAGTTGAGCGTCTGACTTCAGCTCAAGTCATGATCTCATGGTATGTGAGTTCAAGCCCCGCATCAGGCTCTGTGCTGACAGCTCAGAGCCTGGAGCCTGTTTCAGATTCTGTGTCTCCCTCTCTCTGCCCCTCCCCAACTCATGCTCTGTCTCTCTCTGTCTCAAAAATAAACTATAAAAATTAATTAATTAATTAATTTAAAAAAAGAAAAAGGTAAAACAAAGGACAAGGTAAAAACAAAGGAAATTTTAATAAAATATAGACTTCAGCTAATGATAATATGTCAATTTCCTTAGTTATAACAAATGTACCATATTAATGTAAGGTGCTACTGGATTTGGAACGTATGAGAAATCTCTATATCTTCTTAATTTCTCTGTGAGTCTAAAACTGTTCTAAAAATGAAGTCTATTTAAAAAAACATGGAAAGTTGAAAGAGAGACCACGGGAGAAAGAAAAGCTTTATATGTCAGTCCCTTTAAAGGCACTTTTTTCTTGCTCTTTGAACAGGGGTCTTGCATTATCATTTTATATAGGACCTCACAAATTATGTAGCTTACTCTTTCTCTGTCCCAATCTCTGTTATCCAGCTGTGAGACTGGGGTTGTCCTGGGCCCTTCTGAGAGTCCCTGAGGCCAAGGGGAAGGCTGTGAGTGTATATGTTGGAGTCCAAAAGGGAAAGCCAGGATAGGACAAGTTCTGTGCTCTGAGCTTGTCTGGATTCTGGAGAAAACAGCAGCAGCAGCAGCCACAGTCTGGAGAGGTCCCTACTCAGGTCAAACGGTGTTCCAAAGAGAAGCCTCTCCTCACCATGGTAGGCAGTATGAAGTCCTAGCATCTTAGAGCAGGAAGGGATCTCATTCATTGTTCTACCACAACCCCTTCATGAAGATGGGTAGAAGGCTTACAGGCCTCCAGAGTCCTCCAGTGAGTGATAGCCTGGGTCCTGCCCAGCCCAGAGCCTGATACTGTCTTCCTTTGTGCCATGTTGGACCTGCCATCCCAGTCCCTGAGTATTTCCAAACAGCCTGAGTTGCTGCTCAGAATCCCATCCTTGTTTCTCTGGACATAAGCAGAGAGAGAGGGGGAGAGGGGGAGAGAGAGAATGAGAGAGAGAGTGAGAGAGACAGAGAGACAGAGAGAGAAGCCCCAGTTAGGATGACGTCAGAAGCAGAAAAGACTCTTGTCATTGCATTTCCACTTGTCTATTTGGGAGAGCCCGAGAGCTACAGGCTGAATAGGGCTTGCTGCAATCCACAGCAGCTTACCTTGAGACTAAAGTACTGCCATGAGTGTTATTAGGAAAGAATGCAGAGGCGGCAGTAGCAAGTGGAACCTCTGAGCTGGAGAGGGCATTGCTCCTCAACTCCAGGCAGACAGGCCCTGCAAACTAAAATCAGACCTCCATGGAGTCTGTGCTGTAGAGAGGCTCAGAGGGAGAGGCTCTGTTTCTGCCACAGAAGTGCAGCCTCACCAGGGAACAGGAATCCTTAAACCAGAAACTCACTCTGGGCTTCCTCAGATCCCCCAGAGAAAGGCCACGCCCCTGGAGACTGTTGTCATGGCAGCAGCTTCCAGGGGCTGACTGCCTTCCCCCTTGCTTGCATAGCTGCCTTGCTTGCCTTCTGTTACCTTCGGCTCCTGCTACCTGAAAAGACCTGTACTGTCCACTCTGGCTGCACGTAAATGTTCCTGGAGCCCACTGCCCGGGAGCTGTTTTACAAGGTGGTTAAAGGTTCCCTCTCTTACATCATACTGCCAAGGTTTCAATCCTACCTCGGCTAGTATCACGTGTGTTTCCATCATAACAATTTGTAACCTCCAAGAACCTTAGTTATCTCACCTTTAAAATGGCATTTCTTGGGGCGCCTGGGTGGCTTAGTCGGTTAAGCGTCCGACTTTCGATTAGGTCATGATATCGCGGTTCGTGGGTTCGAGCCCCGCGTCGGGCTCTGTGCTGACTGCGAGCTCAGAGCCTGGAGCCTGTTTCCGTCTGTGACTCCCTCTCTCTCTGACCCTCCCCTGTTCACGCTCTCTCTCTCTCCTAGAAATAAATTTAAAAAAGGCATTTCTTGGGCGCCTGGTGGCTTAGTCGGTTGAGCGTCCGACTTTGGCTCAGGTCATGATCTCACAGTTCGTGGGTTCGAGCCCCGCGTCAGGCTCTGTGCTGACCGCTCAGAGCCTGGAGCCTGCTTCAGATTCTGTGTCTCCCTCTCTCTCTGACCTCCCCTGCTCACGCTGTCTCTCTCTCTCTCTCTCTCTCTCTCTCAAAAATAAATAAAACATTAAAAAATATAAAATAAAATGGCGTTTCTTAGACTTAAACCCTCCCTAGCAATTGTGACCCAAGCAACATGTCCTCACAAGACCCTAAGTCAGCAGTACCAAATCAAATCCATGAGAAAGGTTATTTCATAGCCTCCACCCCAACCACACACAATGAAGTAGCAGACCATATTCCCTTGTAGCAAATGGTGTCACCATGGCAGAATCACCTTCATCTTATTTCCTCTTGAAAGCCCTTTCTCCCAAGGGAACCCCAAATCAGTTACTGTCAGACAGACTTAGAGCCAACACAAAGACATTGTCTTAATTCTTCCATTCCCAGTTCTAATTCATCATATCTTCCTTGTCTGGCCCCCATGTTTACTAAGTTCTCATCAAGGGTTAATTTATAGTGGTTTGGGAGCTTTAAGGAACAGCTGTGCCTTCTATCAGCAGCCCTAGAAAGTAATCTCACCGTACAAAGTTAAATTGAGAGAGGAAAGGAGGGGAACTGGCCTGGTAGGGCACACTCTTGGCTGCCAAACCCAACAGGGGAAAGGAATTTTTTCATTTGGAGTTAGAGCTCTTTGCTGAGATCTCCTCTAGATCTTTCCTGAGCTTGCTGAATTTTTCATCCTATTTAGTACTAATGGCATACTTTAAATTAATATTTTGTAGCTAATGTACTGAATGACAGAACTTGGATTCAAATAATAAGGGAGTAAATCTAACAAGACAACATTTAATCCAGAAAAACAGAAGCTACTATACTTGAGTTAAAATTAAAATTATTCACAATATATGCACCGCTGTTTTCTACAGTATTTACAATAGCCAAACTATGAAAGCAGCCCAAATGTCCATTGGTAGATGAATGGATAAAGAATATATATATATATATATATATATATATATATCACATCTTCTTTATCCATTCATATATTCATTCATACACACACACACACACACACACACACAGTGGAATATTATTCAGCCATAAAAAAAGAATGAAATCTTGTCATTTGAAACGTGGATGGAGCTAGAGTATAAGGCTAAGTGAAATAAGCCAGCCAGAGTAAGACACATACCATATTATTTCATTCACATGTAGAATTTTTAATGTTTATTTATTTTTTAGAGCGAGAGAAACAGAGCATGAGCCAGGGAGGGGCAGAGAGAAAGGGACATAAAGAACTGGAAACAGGCTCCAGGCTTTCAGCTATCAGCACAGAGCCAAACACAGGGCTCGAACTCATGAACACAAGATCATGACCTAAGCTGAAGTCGGACGCTTAACCAGCTGAGCCACCCAGGTGCTCCACTCATATGTAGAATTTAAGAAACAAATGAACAGAAGGAAAAAAGAAATAAACCAAAAATAACCACACTCTTAACTATAGAGAACAAATGATTACCAAAGAGGAAGTAGGGGGAAGGGGTATGAGTGAAATAGGTGAAAGATATTCTAAGGGTACACTTATATTCATGAGCACTAAGTAATATTTAGATGGAATTATTGAATCACTATATTAAACACCTGAAAGTAATTTAACACTGTATGTTAACTGTACTGGAATTAAAATTTGAAAAGTTAAAGTGATTTATATAAGAGTATTAACAGTGATATGTTAAACAGATTTGGGAGTGTCAGGTGATGCAATTTAAAGTGGATTCAACTGTGTAATATGGCATCCACAAAATTTAACCTATGATCTTAGGATTCAACTACAGATGTATAGGGCCTATTCTTTAATGAAGGGTGTGATAAGATCACTCCATTCTATACAAGACAGAAGATTCAGTATTTTTCATTTATGAAATTTAGGAGCATGTGGACGATGAGTGACTTTGAAAAAGTATACCACATCAGAAAGAACCCAAATAACTGGGGAAGTTAAGCCTAAAAAAAAAATCTTGATGTGACTGTAATTGTTTAAGGATTAAATGAGGGGCGCCTGGGTGGCTTAGTCGGTTAAGCGTCCGACTTTTGATTGGGTCATGATCTCGCGGTTCGTGGGTTCGAGCCCCGCATCAGGCTCTGTGCTGACTGCCAGCTCAGAGCCTGGAGCCTGTTTCAGGGTCGTCTGTGACTCCCTCTCTCTCTGACCCTCCCCTGCTCACGCAGTCTCTCTCTCTCTCTGCTAGAAATAAATAAAAACATAAAAAAAAAAGGATTAAATGAGATAACATATTGAAAATGCTTAGTACAATGCCGGGCAGAAGTGTTCAATTAATGTTAATTAAAAAACAATAATTAGTAGTAGTTATTAGCATTTATATTATTATTATCATTTCTATTATTATAGTTAATGGTTACAGAGTTCTTTCTATGTGCTAGGCACCTTTCCAAGTCCTTTACATATACTGACTCATTTACTCATTTTATCAATCCTTTGAGATAGGTACTATAAATCTCCAATTTTGCAGATGAAGAAGTTGAGTCACAGAAAATTCAAGTAGATTTCCCAGTGTATCTCACAGCTGAGAAGGGGAAAGAACTAAAATATTAACTCTAATACTTGTTTTGTACCACTCCAGAAAGCAGAATCAACACCAATGTATGTCAACTACTGGGAGGCAGATTTCAGCTCAACAAAAGAAAAAAAGTACTCTGAATGATTAAAACTGTCTGAAATTTCAATGGGTGTCTTTTAAGGTAGTGAGTTCTCCATTACAAGATATAAGGGGGAAGAGGACAGAAATGATGAAATGAATAAAATGGGGGTCCTCTTGGAAAGAGGTAAAGCCAAACTTTGGTGCAAAAGATAAAGAAGGTATAGTGAAACCTGGCTTTAAAAGTTACACATCACTAAAAAATGGAAAAGTAAAAGTTATAGAAAAGATATAAAAGTGAACTAATATCTGTCTTGCTGCTATCTCAACACAAAATAAATTACATGTTAGAAAAAAGGGGGAAAAAGTTCTTAAAATGGGAAATTTTCTGAATGAATTTGTTTGGAGGCTTATTGGACCACCTGGGTTTGAAGGAAAAAAAAACCCAAAACAATCCCCAAATACTAACAAATCTGATATCCACCAACCCTAAAAGTATAATGATACAGACAAGAGAGTTATAGTCTACTCTCCAGAAGAAAGGGCACCTGCATAAGAAGTAGCATCCAAGCTGATGTGAGTAGGTAAGATGCAGGCATGGGAGGTTGAAGATCATAACTCCATTAGATTCAGAGGCACCTGGGTGACTCAATAGGTTAAAAGTCCCACTTCGGCTCAGGTCATGTCATGGTTTGTGAGTTCGAGCTCCGCTTAGGGCTCTGCACTAATGGTTTGTAATACTCCCTCTCACCCTGTCTCTCTCTCTCTCTATCTCCTCCCCTAACTCACACTCATGCACTCTCTCAAAATAAATAAACTTAAGAAAAACACCACTAGGGCGCCTTGGTGGCTCAGTCATTTGAGTGTCCAACTTCTGCTTGGGTCATGATTTTGTGATTCATAGGTTTGGGCCCTGCATCAGGCTCTGTGCTGACAGCTCAGCCTGCTTCTTATTCTGTGTCTCCCTCTCTTCTCTAACCCTCCCTCCTCTACCTTCAAAAATAAATAAACATAAAAAAAATTTTTTTTAATGTTTTATTTATTTCTAGGAGAGAGAGAGAGAGACAGCGTGAGCAGGGGAGGGTCAGAGAGAGAGGGAGTCACAGACTGAAACAGGCTCCAGGCTCTGAGCTGGCAGTCAGCACAGAGCCCGACGCGGGGCTCGAACCCACGAACCGCGAGATCATGACCTAAGCAAAAGTCGGACACTTAACCGACTAAGCCACCCAGGCGCCCCAAACATAAAAAAAATTTTAATTAAAAATTTTTTTTTAATTTAAAAACACCATTAGATTCAAACATACATACTTGTAAAGACAATTGAGTGTGTTAATATGATTTTATTCCTGCTACTCAGTGTGTGATCGGCAGAATTGCTGCACAGTTGAATATGAATGTCTTCTGTGCTGAATCTTTTGGCACAGCAGTCCCAGGACCCAGATATTTGCTGATTTAATGAATTAATACACACTTTTATCAACCAGCAACACCAAGAGGTGGCTGGTTAAGGATTTAGAGTACCAGAAAAATCTCTTTCTTCTATTATGAATAATAATTACTGAAGAGAGTGTGTGTGTGTATACACATATATATAAAAGTATATATAGGGGTGTCTGGCTGGCTCACTTGGTGGAAAATGCAACTCTTGATCTCTGGGTCAAGAGTTTGAACCCCATGTGTGGCGTGGTATTTACCTACATTTAAAAATAATTGTATACATATTTATAATAATGTCACACTCTCCTCCCCAAAAGCTCCCATTTCAGAAAATAAATTTTTAGATTATTTGCACTTAAACGGACAAATGTGTATTTTGATTTATGAAAATCAAAGTATTCATGTTTTTAGATTTACATACTTTACAAACAACTGTTTCCAGAGTTCTAGAACTGAATGATTACTAATTTAGACTAAAGTCTCTATTTGTGATACAGGTTTGGGGGCTCAAAAAATCGTTAGGTCATGGAAAAGTGAAAGCTTGTCTTCCATAAAAGTGGCAAATGGTGAAAACCATGTTGATAGAGCCTAAATGGACATGATGGAGTCATGGATATGGATGTGAATTAAAACTGGGAAAGGAGACATATGGTATTGATTCATTAAGTAAAAATAGTCAAACTTTAGTGCAGGATCTGGGGTACAGGTGAAATAATGGGCCTTGGTGGTTGACAACAGAATAAGAGGTGGTATCTGGGTAAGCAGCAGAGAGGAAGCGGCAATAACTCCCAAGACTGGATGCTGACCATCTCTGGTAACCAGGAAAAGGCAAATATAAACAAAGAGGTGAGTGACGATGCCTGTTGTGTTCGGGGTTAGGAAATACTGGCAGAGCTGCAGCATGGCCGCCGGTCAAAGTGGTAACTAGGGATCTGAGCTCGCCGGTGACGCGCGGCCCTCACGTGACCAGGAGCCTATGTCTGCCCAAGTCCCTCTCGTCCAGGTCCTTTTTGCCTGTCCAGACACCGTCTGCCTACTGCTCTTTGGTCGAGGGGAAAAGCAGGAGGAAGTAAGTCCCCTTGGTCCTTTTAAATCGATTTGAGTGTCAGTGCTGTCCAATAACCCCTGGGATCGGGATGGCAGAGTACCAGGCCTTTCCCTATACCCAGCCCTGCCCCCCGCGCCCACATTTCGGTGTAGAAAATGGTGGTCTTGGGGTGAGGTTGGGAGGTGAGTGGGGGCCCCTGGAAGGGAGGCACAGACACTCAGAAATATTTTCTAAATAATCCTTCGCTTCCACTCGCCGCCTGAAATGATGAGCATTCCCAGATAGAGGGTGGCGGGGCATGGGGGAGGGGAGACAGAGGGGGCTGGCGCGGAGGCGGCGGCTAGTGCCCAGGAAAGGGACGTGTGTGTCAGTCAGTCCTTCCCTCCTCCCCACTCCCCGCCCCCTACCCTCTCTGGCGTCTGTCTGCAGGTCTGCAGGTCACAGCGGTGCGCCTCGAGGAGAGGAGGCCTAGAGCAAACCGCAAGGAGAGGTCCAGGTCAGGAGAGGGGTGGGCAGTGGCCCGGGATGGGGTGCGTGGGAGGACGCTGACTAGAACGGAGTCTAAGTCGCAGCACCACCGCCCCGCCCCTTTCACTGCGGGAGAGGCCTGTGGCAAGGCCTGCTGGGAAAATGGTGGGCTTTCGGGAAGGCGGGGGCGAGTCGGGCTGAGGGGGTGCCGCGCGGTTACCAGGGCCCGAGAGCCCCTCGACAAGCGTAGGTCAGGGGACCTGGGCCCCCAATTCAGGAAAAGGCAGGTATGGGAGCCCGTGGCCGGGGTTTTGACCCAGCCACCAAGTGTGTTTACTCGACTCTGCCTTGTCTCCTATGAAAAACTAAAGACGATCCTCAACATGGAAAAATCCTGCAAAAAAAATGAAGAACAGCCACAGAGCGCGCCCCAGACAGCTGAGGAACGGCCTCCTGTGGAACACTCTCCCGAAAAGCAGTCTCCGGAAGAACCATCTTCCGAGGAACAGTCGGAGGAGGAGGAGTTCTTTCCTGAGGAGCTCCTTCCCGAGCTCCTACCCGAGATGCTCGTGTCAGAGGAGCGCCCTCCTCCGGAGCGCCTTTCTAGAAGGGACCTTTTTGAAGAGCGCCCTCCCATGGAGCAGCCTCCTTGTGGAGTGGGAAAACATAAGCTGGAAGAAGGAAGCTTCAAAGAAAGGCTGGCTCGCTCTCGCCCGCAATTTAGAGGGGACATACACGGCCAAAATTTGAGCAATGAAGAGATGATAAAGGTGGCAGAGGAGATGGAAGAAATGAAAAGGGTACGAAACAAATTAATGGTCATGCATTGGAAGGCGAGACGAAACCGTCCTTATCCCATTTAATGTGTTCTTTAATTCGATTTCACCTGATAGAAATATTGCCAGCTGAACTTTGTTTGAATTTTCTCATGCGTCTTTCCCCATCTCAATTTTAACTTTTTGCGTGGCTTTATTTTAGGTGTTTTGCTTGTAACTGGCATAAAATTGGGTTTTCTCCACCCACAAGTTGCAAGTCTCCCTCTCTCACCCATTTGCATGAAAAGGTGTACATTGTATATTGTGAAGTGAAAAAAACAATTTTCAAAAAGTATATGTAGCATCCCATTTTTGTAAAAATGTATATTTATATATTAATATGCAACGGAAAAACAAAGTATATACTTAAATGTTTTAACAGTGGCTATCTGTAAGCCGTCTGTAGTGGTAAGATAACAGGTGTTTTGGTTTTTCATTTTTGCTTCATTTTTCAAGCAAAAGCTTGAAAAAACTTTGCCCATTTTTCAAGACAAACATATTTTGCTTTTGTTGAAATAAAACAATATGGGAAAAATTTTTAAAAACTGTCAATCAACTTATAAAGACAATGTGGCACTTAATAAATATTTGTCAGAACGTTAAAGTAAATCCCATGTTTCTTTTATTTTTTTTATTAAGTGTTTCTTTTTTTTTAATGTTTTATTTATTTCTAGGAGAGAGAGACAGCGTGAGAAGGGGAGGGTCAGAGAGAGGGAGTCACAGACTCTGAAACAGGCTCCAGGCTCTGAGCTGGCAGTCAGCACAGAGCCCGACGCGGGGCTCGAACCCACGAACCACGAGATCATGACCTAAGCGAAAGTCGGACGCTTAACCGACTAAGCCACCCAGGCGCCCCTCCCATGTTTCTTTTAAATGTCTTAGGCAGAAAAGTAAGCGTGGTACTTCTACTTAAGGGTCATTCTTTTCCTGTTAATTTTTTTAATTTTTTAAGATTTATTTATTTTTGACAGAAAGAGAAAGAGTATGAGTGGAAGATGGTCAGAGAGAAAGGGAGACACAGAATCAGAGCAGGCTCCAGGCTCCAAGCTGTTAGCTCAGAGCCTGACACGGGCTCGAACTCATGAGTGGTGAGATCATGACCTGAGCTGAAGTCAGATGCCTAACCTACTGAGCCACACAGGTGCCTCATTCTTTTCCAATTAAATAGGAATAATATTGGATTTAATAGGCTGCCGTGGAGCCAAATGAAGTAAAGATTCTGGAGCTCTCTGGTTTTCCACCTACTCATGAAGAACCCCCAACCCCTATAAAATACCCTTCAAATACAGCAGATAGAACCCAAAGGTTTCACTTACACTCACAAATAATTCCTGTGAGATTCCAGGTGAGTGCCACATTGTATTTCTGTCTTGTTATTCCTTTCCCTTGGACACTGCCACATCTACTGGGCATACCAGCCCCTTTTCCTGGGTCTTGCTCCTTCATGACCCCCACCACAACCAAAGTACCTGGGTTCTCCAGTTGCAAAGTTTAACTGATTTCTCTGAAGTCCCTTCTGAGCCAAAGCTGAACTCAGTCTCCTACAGATAAATGGAGAATGCCCCTCCTTCAGCTTTAATATTATACTTATACAGGTGCATGTCATCCCAGTGCTGCTTAAACATCAATGTTTTAAAGAATTCTTAGCAGGTGCCTGGGTGGCTCAGTCAGTTAGGTGTCTGATTTAGTTTCGGCTAGGTCATGATCTCACGGTTCGTGAGTTCAAGCCCCACATCTGACTCTATGCTGTTAGTGCAGAGTCTGTTTGGGATTCTCTCTCTGCCTCTCTCATTCTCTCTCTCTCTCTCTCAAAAAAGAAAATTCTTAGCAAAATGGCCCCCGTTTTTCCTGAAAGTCTCTCATTTCTCCACTGGATTCAAACATGAGTTCACTGAGACCTGGGCTAGGAGACAAATTTGTGAGCGGGACACAATGCTGTGTATTCAGAATTGGAATCTCTCCCAAATAATCTCCATAAATGTTAGGTATCTAACGTTTGCCTTAGGGTGTTTGCTGGGGTGGTTTCTGGAAGGCTTGCCTAAACCAATTCAGCTGATTTTCTCAGTTTGTATAAATTAAAGAGGAAAGTAAGACTTAGGCTTCAGTTAGGACATTTCCCCTCCAGCCCACCTCACATCACCAAGAAACATTCAAAAGTACTTTGTAAGTATTTAAAATACTATATATGTATATGCATATGCACATATATGCATGTGTGTGTCAGATATTGATTTCTCAAACTACCCTCATAACACCTAAGATTTTATTTTATTGATTCTGTCGATTCTAGAAACATGGATAGTGGTTAATTTTTTAAAATTCTGACCCAGTCATGAACCCTGAGTTTGTGTGATTGACAATGTAGCTTCAGTGTGTTCACTTCTCTAGAAAGTATGAATTGCAGTTCCAAAAGAATCACTGTGGGGAGGAATTCCTTACCCAGATTCAACATTAAAATTATTTACATATTTTAAAAATCAGCATTTCTCTTATAAAAAATGCAAAGACTGGGTTCTACCCCAGACCTACTCCATTTCCTTTTTTGTCAATTACCACACAAGTTAGAGAACCACTGCTATATGCAGTATACTCCTGGTTTTAGTAAGAATAAATTATGGCATAAATAGAAGAAAATGCACCTAATTGCATCAGAATTTAAAAGGGTGATGGGACACACCTGGGTGGCTCAGTTGGTTAAGCGCCAGACTTCAGTTCAGGTCATGATCTCATGGTCCATGGATTTGAGCCCTGCATCAGGCTGTATGCGGACAGCTTAGAGCCTGGAGCCTGCTTCATGTTCTGTGTCTCCCTCTCTATCTCTGCTCCTCCCTCATTCATGCTCTGTCTCTCAAAAATAAATAAAAGTTAAAAAAAAATTTTTAAGTAATAAAAAATAAAAGGGTGAAAGGCTTGGGGCAGTGACTGGCTGGCTCAGTTGGTTAAGCAACCTACTCTTGGTTTTAGCTTAGGTCATGATCTCATATTTCGTGAGTTCGAGCCCAGCACGTGGCAGTGTAAAGCCTAGTTAGGATTCTATCTCTCTTCCTCTCTCTCCGCCCCTCCCCTGCTCATGCTGTCTCTCTCTCTCTCTCAAAATAAATAAATAAACTTAAAAAAAAAGTCAAAGCCTTGTCCAAACATATTTTTAAGAAACTAAAAACAACCTTATCAATTTTACTACGTAAGAGTTAGAATTCTTGCAGCAAAGCAAGACTATACACAGCATGAAAAGCTAAGAGAACAATAACAAGATATATTTTCCGTGATTGACATTATGGAATGCCTTTCATTCTTTTCTTCCAATATGAAAAAAATGCACCAGAAATAAATTTAAAGTTGTTTGGTAATCAGCTCACAAAATGATAAGCCAGCCCTGGGCCCTTGACTTTTCTTTTGTTTTTATCTTTCACTGTATGTTGCCCTTTGGGGGATCTTCATGTCTCTAGATCATTCTTCAATGTCATGGCAATTGATGAATGCTGGTTGGGCTGGATTCCATTGGAGTGAAGTAAGTTTTCAGGGGTTCACTCTGCCAGTTTGACAAGACAGTAAGAATCCAACCCTCTGGCTCTCAGATGGGTGGCATTCAGGCAGGATGTGGAAGGGTTCACCCAAGTCACACTCCTCTACAGGGTGGGTCTGATTTTGGTTTCTCTGCTCCAGCCTGCAGCAGGCACCAGACCCTCTGAAGCTGATGGCCAGATTATCCTGGACATACGTACCTGGGGGGCAATAACTGTCCACATTGCAGGTCAGAGCACTTTGCCTTTCCTTCCTTTTCCCTTTCTCTTTTGGGGAAATTTTTTTTAAGGGGAAAAGATAAAGTCCCAAGGATTCCTAACTGGAAACATAGTCTTTGAGTAGGCAGATATCTGACCTGGGTCTGACTAGGTAACTTGGGGCTGAAGCAGAAGGAGCTGTCTCTTTGCTGAGTTTAATAAGTTAGCCTTTCCACAAATTAGGTTAGACCTCAGACAAGACCTCATCCATCCCTCTTCTGCCCACCTTGCACAGACTCTCCAAAGGGCCTCAGACATGTCCCAGCCTGTTTTGGTGATTCTGTAGTGAACATTGCTCTGTGCATGTAGTGCCTCTGATGTCTGTGTCAGCCTAGGCCCAGAGGCAGAGGAGACTCCAGGTAAAGGGAATTTGTAAAGGCATGTGGCCCAGCAACTTAGGAGAAACGGGGGTTCATCTCCTGTGTGAGTACCCCTATGCATTGCAGGATCTGCCCATGACTTGGGGGCCAGCTGCATTGGTGGTAGAAGTTCAGCAGTATCTACAGCCTGGTTCTCTGGGCCTCTTAACCACCTCCATGCCCAAACAGAAGGCTGGTATTTCAATCACATATCCAAGAAGCAACTTGCCTGGCTAATCCCATAGCAAAAAGCATTGAGGACCCTGACCCCTTAGAGAAAACCTTCTTTTAACCAGAATAATCTGGCTTTTAGGACACAGTGCTTGAGAGTGGGAGCCCCTCTGGTGAGGTAGCATAGAGAGATCAGGTTCAGGCTCCTTGTAAAACACCCAGAGATCCCTTCCTCTCCCATTCAGAAATACTAACCCAAACTCAATTATTTTTACAAATAAGAAATAAAACTATATGGATTAATAAGAGTCAGATCTTGTGTTCTAATTCATATTTGTCTGAATCAAATTCTGCATTCTTCCCACTCTATATACTCCAATTTATGTTTTAAATAATCAACTTAAAGTAAGTTTTACCCCAAATGTGGAGCTCAAAACTCACAACCCCAAGGTCAAGAGTCTCATGTTCCACCAACTGAGCCAGCTAGGCATCTCTCACTACCTCCAATTTAGATTATAGTTTTCAGGGCCTTAGGGAATAATTGATTTAGACTTAATAAGTATTGCAAGTTTGTGCATTTGGGTGAGTTTTTATATTATTATCTTTCTTCAGTTGGAAATGTCCAGTAGGCAGTTAGATGTAAGTGTCTAGAGTTTGGAAAAGAGATTGGCATGGAAATATAGAGTGCGGTAGATATGTAGTAAGTAGTAGTAAGGACCTGTTGTATATTTATTGAATTGAATGATTGAAGAACTCAATTATATATCCTTCTAACCTTTTCTATGAATATGTATTTTTTCAAACAGAAGTGGGATTGTACTGAATGTACTGATTCATAACTTATATGTAAAAAAATGAACTTTTTCTTTAAACCTCTTTACCAAGACAATATTGGTTTTAAATAATATGTTTTTATTAAAAAAAAGAATTGTCAATGTTTATTTATATTTGAGAGAACGAGAAACACAGTGTGAGCAGAAGAGGGGAAAAGAGAGACGGAGACAGAATTCAAAGCAAGCTCCAGGCTCTGAGCTGTCAGCACAGAGTTGCATACCAGGCTTGAACCCATGAGTGATGAGATCATGACAGGATCCGAAGTCAGACTCTTAACTGACCCAGGCGCCCCTTAAATAATATTAGAAACTAGAAGTAAGCATGCCATCTGGTGACCAGAGCCAGAACTATGAGTTGAACACACCACTAACAAAGAAGAGAGGAAAGGAGAGAAACTCTTGGAGGATGGGGGGGAAATGACTTGATACGAGGGAGGGGAATGCCTCAACCCTGACTTACACTGGAATGACACAGTATCAGCCTCTTCCCTGGGTCTGAGGTGGCACAAGAAGCAATGTATGCTTAGATGATTTTTCCCTGTCTCAAGTCAAGATAAGTATATGTGTACATGTGAACATATGTTTAAACTAAAAAGTCTTATACTATTTTCACTTTTTTTTCTGATTGTGGAAATTATATATTTCTACTAGAAAATATCTGCATATATAGAAAAGTATAAAAGAAAAGGTAAATTACCTATAGTTCCCCTATCTAGGAAAAATAATTGTTAATATTGATGTATATGTACTTACTGTGTATATATCTCCTTTCATGTACTCTATCAATTTACTTTTTAAATATAATATATATGTATATTACTTTACCTATTTATATATTATACATTCAAATACTTTTATCTGTTATTTTTATATCTGTAATTATATCTTATAGCATATATTTTATTTATTCCTTTATTTTTCTTTGCACATATGCCATGGCATTCATCTATATGGGTATTCCATTAACCACACCCTTTGATGGTGGCGTCTATAGGGAAGATAAAATTATTTTCTTTGATCTCAAAGGCCTATGTTTGAACAGGGCCCCCAAAGAGCATAAGATAGAGGAAAGAACACCAGCTTTGTTTAGAGTTGGGGAAAGAAATTCAAAGTTATCAAGAAACTACTTTGGGCCAGGTACTTTATATTTGGGATCTTCTTTAATCATTACAACTCATTGAGGAAAGTATCATTACCTTACTATATATACAGAAACTGAAGCTCAAAAAATCTGCCCCCCACACACACAGGATCACACAGCCAGTAAGTGGAAGAATCTAGATTTGAACTCAAATGTGACTAACTCCTAAGTCAGAACTCTTAATTATTATGCCTTACTTACTCCTAAAATTTCACACCTTCTTTCTTATTGCTAACTCTAATGGTATTCATCTTTGGATGTCAGAAAAGTTGGGAAGACTCCTCTACTCTCATGCCCCACTATTGTTGAGCTTGAATGTTTTGCTACAAGTATAATTTTAAAAATTAATTTTTTAGTAATCTATACATTCAAAGTGAGGCTCAAACTCGCCATCCTGAGATCAAGAATCGCATTCCCTTCTAACTGAGCCACCCAGGTACCCCTACAAACATGCTTTTGTAACTACAAAAATTAATAAGGAAGTATATCTTTCAAAATCTTTCTTTTTTAAGTTTATTTATTTTGAGAGAGAGAGAGAGAGGGAGTATGTGTGTGTGTGTGCATGTGTGTGTGTGTGTGAGCAGAGGTGAAGCAGAGAAAGACAGAGAAAGAGAGAATCTCAAGCAGGCTCCATGCTGCCATCATAGAGCTCAGTGAGGGGCTGGAACTCACAAACTGAGATCATGACCTGAGCTGAAACCAAGAGTTGGACGTTTAATAGACTGAGCTACCCAGGCACCCCCAAAATATTTTTTAGAAAAATCTCAAGGAATATTAAATGTCACTAGAGAAATTGAGATGAAATATTTAAAACATATTGCAGATTTAGAGATATATTTGAAAAATATAAATCTCTACTCACCCAATAGAAAATGAGCAAAGTGCATGGAGAAGTAATTCACATGAGAGGAAACACACAAATCACATGCACGCATGCTTGCACACACATGCATGCACATACACACATTATATAAAATGTAAATGACATTATATAAATGGCCTTATACCCTACATTTCATTCAACAAAATGTTCTTTTCTTTTTTTACTCAACTATGTGTCTTGCAAATCTATGTTGTTACCTATTGTGATATATAATAAGAAATATATATTTGGTCTTTGTCCCCAGTTCCTTGCATAAAACTCCTCAAACCCTTGGAACTTCCTGAGTGATAGGAATGTCTTTTGTCATTCATAAGGAGCCCCTTTTGAGTTTATGGTAATAAGGTGATCTAGGGTGGGATCCTTTGATAACCTTGAGATTGCACTGGCTACCAGAAAGACCAAGTTGAACTTTTCAGCCCCTCTCACCAACTTCTGGGAAGGGTAAGGTGGGGAAAGCTACAGACTAAGCTATATGAAAACTTTTGAACAGGGGCGCCTGGGTGGCTCAGTTGGTTAAGTGTCCGACTTTGGCTCAGGTCATGATCTCAGGGTTTGTGGGTTTGAGCCCCGTGTTGGGCTCTGTGCTGACAGCTAAGCTAGTTCAGAGCCTGGAGCCTGCTTCAGATTCTGTGTTTCCCTCTCTCTCTTACCCTCCCCCACTCATGCTGTCTCTCTCTCTCTCAGAAATAAAATTTTTAAAAAAAGAAAAGAAAATTTTTGAACATCAAGATTTAATGAACTTCTGGGTTGATGAATACATCCACCTCCTGGGAGGATGGTGCAGCCCAGTTCTATGAGGATAGAAGCTCCTGCATTTGGGACCCTTTTGGACCTCACCCCTGTATCTCTTAAGGTTGGTATTTCAAGGGGGTTGGGTGCAATCTTGGACCGAACCCTTAATCTGTGGGATCTGACACTCCCTCAGTGTCAGAATTGAGTTGTTTGCTGTGCTCAAAAAAATCCCACATTAGACTTATAGATCAAATTCATATGTAACTGCTGCCTACATGGCACAGTGTGAATGAACATACTATAGTTTATTCCTTAATGATAGAGATTGAGATGGTTTCTAATGCTTTACTAATACAACCATGCTGCAATGGCCTTTTTTCTGCATGCTTCTCTGTGCATTCATGTAAGTATTTCTCAGGGATTAGTGACTAGGAGGATTGTGGGGCTATAGGGTACATTTAGGGTATACTGCCAAACTGGCCCCTGTAATGGACATTTGGCATCTGACTTGTTGCCAGACTTGGACTGGTCTGGTCCAGTCAGACCCTTGAGGCCAAGCCTTCATGACTTTGCCTCAAGCTTTCTCCTGCTGCTCCTTCTGTCTAGACTTCCCTCCCCTTCTCTGTTAAGCAAAATCCTAATCATTAAAATTCAACTAAAGTATCACTTACTCCCAGAGGACTTCGCTGATAGACACCAGAGCAAGCTGAGTTAGGTGTCCTTTTCCTGGTGCTCCTAAATCACCAGGTGACTCAGACTTCATTATTATGCTGTGTTAAAACTGCGTTTAGACATCTATCTCCCCTATATATCAGTGAATTCCTGACGGACATTTGTGTCTTATTCATTAGCATATACAAAATAGAAGACAGAAAAACACTCATTAAATGTAAATTTTTTTTTTTAATTTCTAGGAGAGAGAGAGACAGCGTGAGCAGGGGAGGGTCAGAGAGAGAGGGAGTCACAGACGGAAACAGGCTCCAGGCTCTGAGCTGGCAGTCAGCACAGAGCCCGACGCGGGGCTCGAACCCACGAACCGCGAGATCATGACCTAAGCGAAAGTCGGACGCTTAACCGACTAAGCCACCCAGGCGCCCCTAAATGTAAATTTTTTGAAGCAAATATTCAAGATTGTGAATTTGTCTGCTCTATTCCAACCTCTGTTATTCAGACCTCAGACTGCGATTGTTCTGGGCCCTTATGAGAGTCCCTGAGGCCAAAGGGAAGGCTGTGAGTATATATGTTGGAGACCAACAAGGAAAGCCAGCATAGGACAAGTTCTGTGCTCTGAGCTTGTCTGGATTCTGGGGAAAACAGCAGCAGCAGCCACAGTCTGGAGAGGTCCCTGCTCAGGCCAAATGGTGTTAAGAGAACCTCCTCCTCACCATGGTAGGCAGTGTGAAGTCCTAGCATCCTAGAGCTGGAAGGGACCTAATTCATTGTTCTTTTTTTTTTTTTTTTTAATGTTTATTTATTTTTGAGAGAGAGAGAGAGAGAGAGAAACAGAATCCAAAGTGGGCTCCAAGCTCTGAGCTGACAGCACAGAGCTTGACAAGGGGCTCGAACTCACCGATAGTGAGATCATGACCTGAGCTGAAGTTGGATGCTTAACTGACTGAGCCACTCAGGCACCCCTGATTATTCTACCACAACACCTTCCTCCACCTTTTAGGGAGAAAGAGCGAATAAACAGAGGTATGAAGAGGGGTAGAAAGTTCCCAGGCCTCCAGAACCTTCCAGAGAGTAAGTTGACAGTCTGGGTCCTGCCCAGCCCAGAGCCTGGTACTATGATAGAAAAAGACTGGATTCAGTAGGCAGAGAGGGAAAGGTTAGGACCTGAGGTCCCTAGATGGGGAAAAACATATTTTGGAACAATGCTGGGAGAGTCTGCCTGCAGCAAACCCCCTTGGGTGTAGGGTTCCTTTTAAAAAAAAATTAATGTTTATTTATTTTTGAAAGACACAGAGAGCAAGCAGGGCCAGGGGAGAGAGAGAGAGAGAGAGAGAGAGAGATGGAATGGGAGGGAAACACAGAATCTGAAGCAGGCTCCAGGCTCTGAGCTGTCTGCACAGAGCCCAACTTGGGGCTCAAACCCACAAACTGAGAGATCATGACCTGAGCCAAAGTCGGATGCTTAACCAACTGAGCCACTAGGCATCCTGTAAGGTTCCTCTTAATGTGACAGATAACATCTACTTCTCAGGAATTTGACAAAAGACCTAACTAAAAATAACTAGTAGACCATAAGACATGACTTAGAAGGAATGATATGGCCATAGACCACCCCTCATACAATGGAGTCAAGCCAATCAGGAATGGACAACCCAGCACCTAGAGCTATCAAGCCAATAAGGGTAGAACCTGAGAAGGAACAAGGGGGAAGGGCAAGGGAGGGGAGGCAACCAAAACCTTATAAAACAAAGACTCTTACTTATTGTTGCTAGTATTCACTTTCGAATGCCCCCTCTCTGTAAAGAGAGCTTTCATACTATCCTGTCTGATCTTATACTCTAATAAACATTTGGCTGCTGCTCATTTTTTGTCCACCTCTTCATTCTTCAAAGTGACAAGATAACAAAACCTGGGTATTGAGGTAAAAAAATCCTGTAATAGTACTGCCTCCCTTTGGCCCAGGTTAGACCTGCCTTCCCAGCTCCTGAGTATTTCCCAGAAGCCTGAGTTGCTACCCCACCTTTCCTCAGAGTCCCTTTCTTGTTTCTCTGGGAATAAGCAGAGAGACATACAGAGAGAGACAGAGAAGAGGAGGTGAGGGGAGGAAAGGAGAGGAGAGGAAGGGACAAGAGGAGAGGGGAAAGGAAAAGGGAGGAGAGGAGAAGAGAGGGAGAGAGAAGAGGATAGAGGAGGGGAGGGGAGAGGAGAGTAGTCCCAGTTAGAATGAGGCCAGAAGCAGAAAAGAGAAGACTCTTGTCATTGCATTTCCACTTGTCTATTTGGGAGAGCCTGAGAGCTACAGGCTGAATAGGGCTTGCTGCAATCCACAGCAGCTTACCTTGAGACTAAAGTACTGCCATGAGTGTTATTAGGAAAGAATGCAGAGGCGGCAGTAGCAAGTGGAACCTCTGAGCTGGAGAGGGCATTGCTCCTCAACTCCAGGCAGACAGGCCCTGCAAAGTAAAATCAGACCTCCATGGAGTCTGTGCTGTAGAGAGGCTCAGAGGGAGAGGCTCTGTTTCTGCCACAGAAGTGCAGCCTCACCAGGGAACAGGAATCCTTAAACCAGAAACTCACTCTGGGCTTCCTCAGATCCCCCAGAGAAAGGCCACGCCCCTGGAGACTGTTGTCATGGCAGCAGCTTCCAGGGGCTGACTGCCTTCCCCCTTGCCTGCATAGTGGCCTTGCTTGCCTTCTGTTACCTTCAGCTCCTGCTACCTGAAAAGACCTGTACTGTCCACTTTTTGTGAGCAGCTTTCACCAAGGGAATACCACTGTCACATATTGTGAAAAACTCTGAAAGATGAAATGTAGGGAATAAGTCCCTCCTGAGTTATATATAGACTAGTCAAGGAATCTAGTAACAAGAGCTGGGATTCCACATACATGCATTCTAGGGCCAGTCTCTTTCCAGGCTTCCTAGATTAATTTAGCAATATATTTAATCTTTTTCTGTCTCAATTTTCTCATCTATAAATGAGGTCAAAAGCAGATTTATTAAATTGTATCCTTATAACATTTACATATTTATATTTCTAAATTTTTAGTCTAGTCTGAATTTAAAGATGTGCAAGAATGGTGATTTAGATTTGGTGCCAAGTGGTGTGATATTGGTTACTACTGAAGTAGCAAATATACAATGCAAAGGATATAAAAGAAATGGCAGTGCACGTGACTGAATGCAGTGACCTATTTTTTTTTTTTTTTAGCTGTTTATTTTGAGAGAGAGAGCTTGTGAGAGTGCTAGGGAGGGGCAGAGAGAGAGAATCTCAAGCAGGCTCCCCACTGTCAGCCCATAGCCTGATGTGGGGCTCAAACTCCTGGGTCTTGAATTCAGGAACCATGAGATCATAACTTGAGTCAAATTCAAGAGTTGGACACTAAACCGACTAAGCCACCCAGGCACCCCTGTAGCAACCCATTCTGTGCCTTGTGGTGGTCTTGGCAGCCCCTATAACCTGAAATGCTCAACAAATCAGAGGAGCACAGACCTGCAGGTACATTGCTTTTTAAACGCCTAGTCTAGTCAGTTCTCAGAAAGAATTTTGGACTAACCTACAAAGCAACATTATCTGCTACATAGTGAGCCACTTCACCAAGACCTAATGTCCAGGCTGTAAGTTTTGACATTCTTTCTATGGGAATTCCTCTCTTCTGTGTTTGTTCTTCAGTGAAGGAGTTTTCAATGCAGTCAACTTAAGGGCTTTTTTTGTGTGTTTGTGAATAAAACTGGTTAAGATCTACTTCACTGGGAGACTATTTCCAACTATGCTCTGTTTGACTGAAGAAGAGTTCTATAATGTTTATTCAAAAGAGTGCATGGAACACATTGGGGAACTTATGGCAAAAGGGGAGGCATGAGAATGGATCATGCCTCCCAGAAAAAGGGATCAAAAGTGTTCAAAGTGAAGAGATCATGTATGTACCATGATAAGTGATGGGATCAGACATAGACTACAAACCAAGCAATGGGTCTATAGTGCTCTGTAAGAATCCCTTTTTCTCTATGTTGAGATAAACTATCTGGTTCTCTCCAGAAGCAATGGTGCTGTAAAGCCTTTGCTGTCATAAGTCTGGCTTCTCATGGGTCTCTCGGCACCTGTGGTCTATTTGTATGTTCCTGAAACATCCCAAGGAACAATTCCTTTATTAGATGTACTTTCTTTGATATTACCTATTCCTATTCCTTTCTTATCAGGAATTACTCATTCTAGGAGAAAAGCACAGCAAGAGCACAGAGTGGGTGGGTATAAAGCATGTTTGGGTCACACTAATTAGGGGTCTCTTTTGGCTGGAGCAAAGGAAAAATGGTTGACAAAGCTGACAATAATTGACTTGGGCTTCCTTGAATATCAAGATAGAGAATCTAAGATTATTCAGTGGATTGTGGGGTTACCATCCAGTGTTTGAGGAGAATGGCAAGGTAAAATCAGGAAATAAAGTAGATTAATTTTGTCATTTACTTTTCCTTTGAATTTTTCTCTAGTAACTCCAATCTGCACTGGACATTATCTTCTCCAAATTCCTATGGCCTGGCTAATAATCCCTATCTCACAGACTGCTGAGAGGGCATGTGTGGAATAGCCCACTCCCCTATGCAAATCAACCATCCTCATGTGGGCCACATAGCAGGCAAAGTAATGATTAGGTTCCCAAATGTCTCCAGAGGACCAGTACCATTTCCTTGTGGTTTGCCTTTGTGTCTCCCCCAACCTATCCAGCCTCAATCCAACATACTCTAGTGGATATACAAGAAATCATGAACGCCTTTCATTGCATGCCCAAGATGTAAGGCTCTATCATCCCCAATCTAGGTAAATGCAAAACGAGTGTTGGTCAATTCAGCTTGTAACTCCTGTTAGAACTGTAGGCAGTAACTAATTCACGATTGTGTATGGTTGAGGCTTAGGGGTCCCTTTAGCAGAATGCAACTGTATAGGTAAAGTGAAAAACTCAGAATGGGTAGAGGTAATGCAGAGGTGAATTCACCTTGAAACTAATGAAGCTTACATTTCATGGTCCCTGGATTTGTATGGGCACCATATAAGGCCTCTGAGAAAAGTAATAGTTGGCAAAATTCTAGGATGACCCCCTCAATGACCTTCACACTTTCCTGATTCCCTCTCTTTGATTATAGATAGAACCTGTGAATATGAGATAATCTATGATTATGTTACATTACATGGCAAAAGAGATTTTTCAGATGCAGTCTCAAATCATTGAGTCAATCAAAAGGGCAGTCACTAAGTTGGCCAAACCTAATTGAATGAGCCCTTAAAGAGATGGCTTTTCCTTGTGTCAGAGAGATTTGAAGCATGAAAGAGGTGCAACATGAGGGAGATTTTCCACTTTTGGCTTTGAAGATAGAGGGGCTATGTGGCAAGGAATGTGGGTGACATCTAAGCTGAGAATGGTCCCAGCTACTGGCTAGGAGTAAAATATGAACTCAGTCCTACAACCACAAGGAACTGAATTCTTTCACAGTCATGTAAGCTTGAAAAGGGACTCTAAACTCCAGATGAGAATGCAACCTGGCCAACACCTTGGTTTCAGCCTTAAGAGATCCTGAGCAGAGAACCCAATCATCACACATCTGGACTTTTGAGTTACCAAACTGTGATCCAAATAAATAAGTGTTCATTTAAACAGCTAAGTTTTGTATTTTGTTCCATGGCAATAGAAAACTAATATAGAGGCCATAATATGTCTCTTATGTTTTTGTAAAATTCATTAAAGCAAGAATATTGACTGCAATTTGAGACTAGTGTCTTCTTACACTCCTACTTCCTATCATATTTTTGGTGGTGAGATGGATATGGGCATATTTTGGATCAAGCTAACAAGAAGTTGATTTAGGATTACATTTAGTTTGGGTTTAATTAGATAATTTATTGATGTGTTTATCAGTCCCTTCAGTGTATATTTAAGTAATTACTAGAAAGGCTTCACAAGGTGGTGAGTAGAAGCTCTGGGATTCAAACTAGGGTTGTGTGAGTCTTAGGCTAATGAGCCTAATGGCTGCATTCTTAATAACTTTCATACATACACTTAGTGAACCATGAACAAATCGTATAGCCCAAATTAAAAGCATTATTGTTTAACACCAGTCACTTGACAGCATTTGACACCGTTTCCTACTTCATTCCCTGATCCCAAGGTATTTCTTTAGTCTTGACTTCCATTGCTGTCCTATATGTACAATATGATTTATCAAAAATGGATTCCTGCTGGGGCGCCTGGGTGGCTTAGTCGGTTAAGCGTCTGACTTTCGCTTAGGTCATGATGTCGCAGTTTGTGGGTTCGAGCCCCGCGTCGGGCTCTGTGCTGACTGCCAGGTCGGAGCCTGGAGCCTGTTTTGGAGTCTGTATCTCCCTCACTCTCTGACCCTCCCCTACTCACGCTGTCTCTCTCTCTCTCCTAGAAATAAATAAAAATATTTAAAAAAAATGGATTCCTGCTTTCGCTACACAAACCATGTTTGTGGCTTTGCTCAATCACATCTACTTTTTGTATTAATTTCGTGGTGATTTGGCATGAAATACTGACATTGACTAAGATATCATTGTAGAGACCAAGGGCAGGATACCCCAAAATGTGCCACTTTGGCATATGATTATCTTATGTATGTATGTATGTATGTATGTATGTATGTATTTCCTTAAGAAAATAAACTCTATTCCCAACATAGAGCTCAAACTCAAGACCTTGAAATCAAGAGTCACATATTGTACCAACTGAGCCAACCAGGAGCCCCCAGCATATGATTATTTTAAATAAAAGTTACTTTATTTATAAGAAGGACACTCAGTCCCTCCTCTGTCCTGACAAAAGGAAATAAATCTCCCATGTGAAAGGTACCCTCCCTGTACCCTGTCTTATCACCAGAGATAGAGAATTCAGGGCTGAGAAAGCTGTATTAACAATCTTTGTTACTTTTTATTAATTTACTACCCCAGCCCAAATTCCGTTTAGATTTCATTACTAACTGAAGCTCCCAAAGTTAAGTTTTCTTTGTCCTGTCAGTTCCTCACAGACTTATTTAGTGTCTTTGTCTAAAAAGTATAAAAATTAGCTGCTTTGGTAATTTCTTTAGGTCTCAATGTCATTACGGGGCCTCTGTGTGCACATATTAAAGCTTTTTTCCCCTATTAATCTGTCTCATGTAAATCTAATTCTTAGTCCAGCTGGATAGCCTTGAAGGGTACTGGAAGAAAAATAATTTTCCCTTTATTCTTCTAGATTCTTAGCTGAGACCAGCCACCCACTGTACTAAAAGATTAACAGGAGAAAAACAAATAAGTTTAATAACATGTTTATCTCCGATATACATAGGAGAAACCTAGGAAAACTGAGTAACTCCCCAAATGGCCCAAGTCACCACCTTAAATATCAACTCTAGCTAAAGACAAAAAATGTTGGGAGAGGGGAATCATTTAAGGGAGGTTACTAGGCAAAGCTTAGTATACAAGGGTAAGGTTGTTCTGCAGATTTAGGTCTTTGCCTTTCCCATTGATAAGAGTTTCTAGAGGTTTTTTTTTTTTTTTTTAGTAATCTCTACATCCTACAGGGGGCTTCAACTCAGACCCCCAGATCAATACTCATGCTCTACCGACTGAGCCAGCCAGGCAACCCAAGAGTTTCTAGAGATTTAGTCATCCTATTTTTATTTGGTACACAGAGGGAGACACCCTTACAAATGGATATTTCCCTTTATAAATGTAAATGCCTCTTTCAAAAGGATAACTTATACTCAGTTTTCAGAACTTCTCCTCTGGAGGCTGTTTTGTTTTGTTTAGTTTAGTTTTTTAAGAATAAAGAGCCTAAAATAATCCTTGTGCGAAATATGCCACAGAGACATATTTGGTGGTGGCAAATTCTGTTCCCTTCAGGACACTGACAGGACACTGTGACTGTCATCACTAAGAATATTTAAGATAAGGGGTGCTTATGTGACTCAGTGAGTTAAACATCTGACTCTTCATGGGCTCAGGTCATGATTCCATGGTTCCTGGGTTTGAGCCCCACAATGGGCTCTGCACTGCCAATGCTTGGGATACTCTGTCTCCCTCTCTCTCTGCCCCTCCCTTGCTCACTCTCTGTCTCTCTCAAAATAAATAAATACACATAGAAAAAAAAAATATTTAAGATAAGAATTTGCACAAGAAAATTTAAAATAAATCTTAAACTCACATAAGAAAGAAATTTGATAGAATTTGACAGCTGTTTACTCAAATTTGACAATACTAAAAATTTGCCTATCACCAAGAATGCATAGTAAAGTTGAAACTTTTATCAATATTCATAATAAATTGATTAACCTTGGAAAGAAAAGATTGAATTATCTTAACATTTTCTCTAGGAAAAATGATATTACAAAGCTGTCATATGAAGAGAGGATCCAAGAGTTTGTACCCAAAAAATTGTAGGGGAAAAAAGTTAGAGGTGTACCAGGCAGTTAAGTAATAAAAATGCTATTTGGGATGAGAGGAAAACTCTCTAAAGGCCTGTTAAACAAGGGAAGTCATCTTAGATTTCTTTTTAAGTCACCATGACTGTATATAAAATTTGTTCAAACCAAAAGCCTGATTTATGGCCCGCCATGCATGTCACATATATATTGTACACCTGCTTTGTGAATGAGTAGCCTAAAGACAAACCATCTTGACCTTGAGACATGGATAATTGCTCCTACTCCGTGCATGCCTTTACAGTAAAACCACTGATTCCTGACTATATGCTAATCTATAGTTTTTTGAGCTTTTACAAGGTGTAAACAGTATATAGCCCTGTAAAAACTATTCATTCTCCAGAACACTTTCCTTTCCTGTGAAGGATTTCTTTCCCAGGCAGCTATCCTAACTTGGGCTCAAATAAAACTATTTCATACTTTCAGGGATTCTAAAAGGTTTGTTCATGTTGTGTCAATATTTCTATGTGTCCCATTTCTAATAGGAATGTTTCACATATGTCAGCTGTCCAGGTTTTGTATTTTTTTCTCGTTATATTATAAATATTAACTTTGGTACCTAAGTGCCTCTATTATGTACACACATACCCTTTCAATGTTTCTTTTCTCTCTCTTTTTATTAAATCTAGTTAGTCTGGTTATTTAAAGTTTATTTATTTTGAGGGGATGAGAGATTGAGTGGTGGAGGGGCAGAGAGAGAGGGTCCCAAGCAGGCTATGCACAGGCAGTGTGGAGCCTGACACAGGGCTAGAACTCATGAACTGTGAAATCATGACCTGAGCTGAAATCAAGAGTCAGAGGATTAACTGACCGAGCCACCCAGGTGTCCCAAATTCTAGTTAGTTGAATTTGTGCAATATTGATTTCAGAAGTAGAATTCAGTGATTCTTCACTTACATAGAATACCCAGAGTTCATCACGAGTGTCCTCCTTAATATCCATCACCCATCTAGCCCATCTCCCACGCACCTCCCTCCATCAACTCTTAGTTTGTTCTCTATCGTTAAGAGTCTTTTTTTTTTAAGTTTACTGATTCATTTTGAGAGATAGCACGAGAAGAGAAGGGGCAGAGAGAGGGGGAGAGAGAGAGAAAATCCCTGCTTTTCATCTTGGATTTCTATGAAGACCGCTCACATGAAGCATTAATGCAAGTAACAGAACTTATCAAAGTTTGGGTGGATGAAGGGTCATATGTTATAGCAACATGAACAATTAAAAATTGATTACTAAACATTCTTGCATTTAAAGGTCCTTGGCTGCATTACTACTTGGGAGTTCTCTGTAAACCATTCTCCTGCCATTGATCCACTCTTGCTTCTTTCTCCCTTCATCCATTTCCTTTTTTTCCTTCTTTGCCCCACCCCAAATTCATGTTTGTTTCTTATGAAGGGAAGTTTAGCTACATATGTGTTATCTTCCAGTCCTTTCCATCAGAGCTTCTCCTTCTTCCCTGCAATTGGCATATCAGAGTATTTTCCTTAAGAAAGACTGTCTTTTTCTGAACAGAAATCTCTTGCAAAACATAGTCTCTTAATTTCATGAGATATGAAATAGGGTTTGTTAGACCCATTTGAGGCTTCTGAAGTCCACAGCTAGCACTGAAAGAGTTAGGATTGAAACCCAGTTTTTACTCAGTCTGAGTCTAGTCTTCCCACTACCCAGTACACTATAATTAGAGAACAAGTATGTCCAGGATGACGGTTGGAGAAATTGCTCTTAGGTGAAGCTTTCCCTAACTGGAAGAGAAGGGCATACTGCAGGCTATAAGCCTCTCCCTGAGGCCAACTCCAGAGCCAGTAGAGCAGTGCCCACTATCTGCAGCAAAATCATTGGCACCCAGATTCACTAGGCCACTGGATACCTGAGCTGTTTAGTCTAGGTGCCAGTTGAGACACAACCTGGGCACTTTTGTTTTTTTAAACAAATTTGACTTGTAGGTCTTATAGCAGCCCAAAGAAGTGAATACTGTTACTATGTACAAGTTACAGACAAGCAAATTCAATATCAGAGAACTTAAGTGACTTGCCTAAAGTCACACAGTTAGTAAATGGAAGAAGCCAAAATGTAGACTCTTGGACATCACGCACTGTCAATGTCCT
The DNA here is from genome assembly GCA_017311185.1 of Proteles cristata cristata. Classification (NCBI taxonomy): domain Eukaryota; kingdom Metazoa; phylum Chordata; class Mammalia; order Carnivora; family Hyaenidae; genus Proteles; species Proteles cristata. The sequence goes on from JAESUZ010005178.1 coordinate 37,392, forward strand.
TCAGCCAAACACCACCAGGGCATGACTGGGGTTGATCAAGCTGGGATTATTTTTCATTGCCACAAAGAGAGACACCTCAACACCGCCACTGACCACCTTGTGGTGGCCTTCATGACAACAAGCAATAAGCTCAACTTGTTCAACCCCAGGTGTGCTCCTTGCGGTCTTTGGCTGGAGGGCATTGACAGAAACGGAGGTTCACTGAAATTCAGTTGAAACACTCACTTCCTTGGACCCAGTTCTTCCACTTAGTAATAGTGACCATATCTTAGACTTCTTGTGTCTACTTGTTTGAGATACCAATCTGCCTATATCTGGGAAGTAAATTCACACTGAACTGAGCTCCGATATTTCATTGAATTTCTTCAGCATTGAGTTTATTTTGCTTTTTTTTAATGCTTATTTATTTTGAGAGAGAGAGAGATAGAAAGCGAGCAGGGAGAGGGTAAGAGAGAGAGGGAAACAGAGAATCTAAGCAGGCTCTGCAACTGTCAGCACAGAGCCCAATGTAGGGCTCGAACCTATGAACCACGAGATCATGACCTGAGCATGAAACCAAGAGTCAAAAGCTTAACTGACTCAGCCACCCAGGAGCCCCTTGTCAAGAGTCTCTGTGGTTGGTTTCCCGACTATATTATACTTATTATACTTCCCGACTATATTATACTTACCCAGGAACTTACCTTAGGTTCCTGGGTACCTCAGTCAGTTCAGTGTCTGAGTCCTGATTTCAGTTCTGGTCATGATCTCAGGTTTTGTGAGTTCGAGCGATGCATTGGGCTCCTCACAGTGTGGAGCCTGACTGAGATTCTCTCCCTATCTTTTTCCTTTGGCCCCTCCAGTGTTTGTGCTATCTCTCTCTCACACACACACAATAAATAAATACACTTTAAAAAATGCTTCTTTTCTTAAAAAGAGTCTCCCAAATTCTAAGTTTCAGACCCCACAACCTAGCTCTATCCCTGGAATGGTAAGTAGTATGAAACTTTTGGTTGCAATTGGAAAGGGTTAATAAGGATATGAATGTGGTACAGAAGTGGGAAATAGATCAACTGTGGAGGCTGAATTAATAATCATTTTGAAGACCAGAACACTGTGACCAGCTTTTTAAAAATGTTTATTTATTTCTGAGAGAGGCAGAGCATGAACGGGAGAGGGGAAGACACAGAAGCTGAAGCAGGCTCCAGGCTCTGAGCTGTCAGCACAGAGCCCAACCCAGGGTTCATACTCACCAGCTTATCCCACTGAGCCACCCAGATACCCCAAGGTGACCAGCTTTTAAAATCTGAAATTCCAAGGTGTCCTTGGTACTATTAGATTATATGACCTCAGAGGCTGACTTTCTTTAAAACCACCCTCCCCACCCCTCACAAAGGTAGCCTCCAGCTGCTCTTTCAATTTTTCAAAAAAGAGGCTGCCTAAAGAATCTATATTTGTGTTGTTACTGAGCAGAGAAAACAGGTGGCTGGTTAATTTGTTTACCCACACACACACTTGAATCTACCTCCTGCTTCCCAAATGGCAGTAAATACCTCTTTTCTATTTTCTAATGACAAAGTGTATGTAGGTGGATATTACTATCAGTAATAATAATAATAATAACTGTATAGAACAGAACTGACGAATATTTTTTAAAAACTCGTAAAAATCTCTCTCACTTGGAGCCTCATATCCTCAACCCCATTTCAGTGTCTGGACAGGATTGCAAGGGATATAGTAGAGATCTGGGTCTTGGGCGAGGGTAGGTGGACAATCTAGGGAGCAGGAAAGAAAAAAAGGAAACATGGGTTGATCCTCCCAGATAGTCTGAGAAAGGCAAGTAGAAATTCCAGGGAGATGACACAATTTTCATGTTTCTGGGGAAGACTGAAAAGACTAACAGTCAAGTTGGGTGGGGGGAGGGGACCGAGTGGGGAGGGACAACCTAACTCCTGCAGCAGTGCTATAGGAAAGGTTAATTGGAAACCCGAGCTCACTGATAACACGGGTTTCGCTGGTTAAAACGCAGGCGTGAATATAAGTCACTGTCCTCTGAGTCCTCTTTCCTGCCCCAGAACCATCTCCCTATTACCTTGGAGGCAGGCAGGTGAGCTTCTGGACCCCAAACATTAGGAGACTACCGCCTGCTTCGGATCTGAGGAAGTTTGAGAGGAGAGGATACCCGCAGGCGAGGGAAAACACCAAAGCGAGTTTAAGACTGCACTGCCGATACTCCTTTCCTGTCCCTGCTCGAGTCCATTTGGGAACAAAAATTGTGGACTACGGTGAGGGATCTGGGGAGGTGACGGGCGGTCAGATTTGGGTATTAGTTCCCTATTGCATTAAAAACAGGCTGGTCACCGGTCCAGGTAAAGAGGAGGGGGAAGGAAATGCCCAGGTTCCCTACAAGTCAGTGTGGAGGTGGGAGCCACCTGCCAATCACTGGAAGGGGAAAGAGGGTGAGAGGACCCCCAGCAGGTCTTGTAAAGCACTTCTCACACCACAGGCCTACCCTCTTTTCATTTAGATTCAGAAAATGGTGGGCAATGGGGAATGCTGGGGAGGTGGGCGGCAACCTGCGTGGGTGCCAGTTTCCTATTGTGGGGGATGTAGGCGTGTCCAGCGGAAGATGCAAGCAACCCGGATCCCAGCAGATGGGTGAGAGTGTGGCTGGTACTTGTAGCTCTCAGGGTTGGGGGCAAGCGGACAATCCTCTATGGGACTGTATTCCCTACACTCCCGCCTTGAGGTGTACACTCCCGCGCGTGCGCGTGTATATGTCTGGCCGGGTGAGTGTGTGCGTGTGTGTGGCATTTAGGAGACTTGACAGCGCTCTCTAGAAAGGAGTACTATGGATTCTTTTTTCCATTTCTTTCCTCTAGGAAAAGATGGCCTTTTTTTTTTTTTCTGTAGAGGATGTTTTATTTTTTTTATTTTTAATAGTTTATTGTCAAGTTGGTTTCCATATAACACCCAGTGCTCATCCCCACAAGTGTCCTCCTCCATGCCCATCACCCTCCTTCACCTCTCCCCCCACCCCCATCAGCCCTCAGTTTGTTCTTGGGATGGTAGATGGTCTTTTTTCACAAGAAATTTCCTGACATGATAACACCTGAAGATTAGCAATAACTCTGTGTGGCAGAATTCTGGATTCTTATGTTAATTTTTACTTTTTGTGTGTGTCTTCTGTTTTTCCAAAAAGTGTATCTATTACCTGGGTAATATTATCATAAGGTTAAAAATGAAAATATGCAATTTTGAAGGATCTATTAAATAAGCTAAAAGAGTAATCACACTAAGCCACAGATCTGTCCTCAGTATATTTTTGTGACAGAATAGGCATTTTAACAAGTTTCACAGGTGACTGTTGCACTCTAAATTTTGAGAGCCAATACTGTGTTTGTCAGGTTAGGCTGAGCTTATGCTGTGGTAACAATCTCCCAAGCCCCTGTGGCTTAATGGGCAAATGTTTATTTCTAGCACACAATAAATGCCCAACATAATTGGTGAAGGTCAGGAGTGAGAGGGCTCTGCTTCCCATAGTCTGTCAGAGACCCCAGGTGACAAGTACAAAGGTACTTGGAACATCGCTTGCTGGTCACTGGCAAGTGAAGAGTGTCATGAAGATCTCTCACTCACTCTTCTAAAGTAATGATCTGGAAGTAATAGAAATCACTGCTGTGCAGAGCTGACTGGCCTAAACTAGTCGTGTGGCCTTACCCAACAGCAAGAAGCTGGGGGTTCTATGGGAATAAGAAGTATGGTTTTCCGTGTACCTAAAAGGAGTGTAAACTATAAAGTGAGAAAAAGAAACTAAAAATATTCATAAGAATTCAAGGGGAGAATGCTTTTCTAAAGCACTGAAACAAAAAATTACAAATTGTAAAGAAAAAGTGACACGTGTAATATATGAACATTTCCTGTGAAACAAAGCAAGAATGAATGACCCCTTGGCTTTTGGTTTTTACTATGATGCCATTTGGGGAGATCTTCACATTTCTAGACCATTCTTCAAGGTTATGGAAGCCTGATGGATGCTGGTTGTGCTAGATTCTAGTTGGGGTAAGTTTCCAGGGGCTCACTGTGCCAATTTGACAAGACAGTAAGAATCCAACCCTCTGGCTCTCAGATGGGTGGCATTCAGGCAGGATGTGGAAGGGTTCACCCAAGTCACACTCCTCTACAGGGTGGGTCTGATTTTGGTTTCTCTGCTCCAGCCTGCAGCAGGCACCAGACCCTCTGAAGCTGATGGCCAGATTATCCTGGACATACGTACCTGGGGGGCAATAACTGTCCCCATTGCAGGTCAGAGCACTTTGCCTTTCCTTCCTTTTCCCTTTCTCTTTTGGGGAAATTTTTTTTTAAGGGGAAAAGATAAAGTCCCAAGGATTCCTAACTGGAAACATTGGTTGGGATAGTCTTTGAGTAGGCAGATATCTGACCTGAGTCTGACCAGGTAACTTGGGGCTGAAGCAGAAGCAGCTGGCCCTCAGAGTCCAGTGAAGTAGCCCCCACAAATGGAGTTAGGCATTAGATTAAACCTCACCCATTCCTTTTCTACCTGCCTTGCACAGACTCCCCTAAAGGGCCTCAGATGTGCCCCAACCTGTTTTCGTAGTTTTGTGGTGACTTTTGCTATGTGTGCCTGGTGTGGTGCTTCTGATGTCTGTGTCATCCTAGGCCCATAGGCAGAGGAGAACCCAGGTAAAGGGAACTTGCAAAAGCATGAAGTTGAATGACATAGGGGAAAAGGGATTTCATCTTCTGTGTGAACATCCCCACGACTTGAGGGGTCAGGGCCATTAAGTTGTAAATTGCTGTGAAGATGCTTTTGAAGGCATTAATGGTGCATGGTCAGTAGCATCCAGAGCCTGGTTCTCTGGGGTTCTCACCACTTCCCTGCTCACAGAGAAGGCTGGTAACCCATTACATGTTCAAGAAGTGACTTGCCCAAGAGAAGGACAAATATCATATGTTTGCACGTATAGGAGGATTAGGAGGAACTTAACGAGAACTGGGGAGAAGAAGGGGGAAAGAGTGGAGAGAAAGAGAAAGTAACCAGTGAGAGACTTGAATGTTGAGAAATGTGTCCCCAGGTGGCATCTCTGACAAGTGGGGGGAGGGAGATGGGTATGAGAAGGGCACTGGGATGAAATACCCTGAAAGCTGTAAGTTCAATTTGGACAATGAATCAGCCTAAAAAGTACAGAGAGAAAGTGACTTGCCTAGCCAACTCCAGAGCAGAAAGCATTGAGGGTCCCAGACCCTGGATAGAGCCCTCTGCTAACCAGGATACCCAGGATTTTAGGTGACAGTGCTTGACAGTGGGAGCTTCTGTGGCGACTTAGTATAGAATGGATCAGCTTCCAGTTCCTTGCAAAAATTCATGCTTGAATTGGAGAAGGTAAGTGGATGACTGCCAGAAAAGTCACCAGGTCTGTGGTACCTATGGAGTCACACAGCTATTTACTCAAAAGAACATTTAGATATTGCCTGACATTTATGCTAAGGCTACACTTTCCCTAGACTGCTCCCACATTATAACTGAGCATAGTTGTACAGCTAGAGCCAGGCTATTTCAGCTCATTGGAGGACCTTCTAAAATCTTTTGTTTCTGCACCCTGTTGGCCTGGTGCAGACTTTCTCATTTATTGCACTGCAGTCTGGGACTCTTTTTGCCTAATCTTCTCTCTCCTTATCTCTCTTTTCACAGGTGTGATACATGCATCACGGTCTGAAGGCTCTCCCCATCTCCTGCTTCTTCCCTTTATCTTTCATAGATGTTTCCCTAACAAATCTTTTGTATGTCTACTCTTGTCTTGGCATTTGCTTCTAGGAGGGTCTGAACTGATAATAGGGTCAGAGTACTTTCACAGATGAGATCTCAAGTTTCACATTTCTCAATAGTTGTACTATATTTCTAAGAGGCAGGCTAGTATAAAGAGCTTAACTGACTATGTTCAAGTCCTAGGTCTACCACTTTTAGCTCTGTGTTCTTGGCTTCTGTGCCCCTTTTCTTAAAAGAGGATAATCACATTAATTCCTCTTAGGGTTCTTGTGAGGATTGTGTGAATTATTATAGAGACCACTTAGTGTCTCACACATATTAAATAGCATCAGCTGTTTTACCATCTTTGATAGATGAAGTCAGAAGAGGGGAAGGATTAAAAAAAAAAAAAAACAGGGGAAGGATATTGCCAGGTCCTGTGGCTATTGAGGAGTTTGGTGCTGGAACTCTCAATCTAAAGTTCTAGAGCTCTGAGTATGTATGCTTTATTAGTTTTTAACCTAGAAGTTAAGATTCAGGTTCAGGAAAACACATGAAACAGTTCAGTGGCATGACAATTGTGTCCCCTACCTTCAACTCCACTGGATGGAATGGTCTTTATGATAGAGAGTGTCAAGGGCATGTTTTCAAGGAAGGAAAAAGGCAAGGTAGGAATGGCCCTAACATTTGCTTGAGTCCCCACTAAGGGCCAGATGCAGTGTTTGGTATTTTGGTTTGATTCTCTTAAAACCCTGCAAGAACCCTATAAGGCAGGTAGCAGTATTTCCTTACATGAGGAAGAAACTACTTGGAGAGTGCGAGTGTATTTTTCAAGGCCCTAAATCTAGTAAGTTGTGGAGCCAGGATTTTGACCTAGGTTCGTCACACTCCAAAACCCATACTCCTACCTTTTACATTTTTTTGAACTTTGAATGGTGACCTTCCAGGACTGGAGGTCTGGTTGGTTTAAATTTAGATGAGGGCTGTTAAACTGGAAGTTTCCTCTTTTGCACCAAGATGTAAACAGAAATGAAATTCTAAAGCCAGGTTTTCAAAGGAAATGACCAAGCAGCTCTAAAACTTATAAGGAGGGTTAAAAGGGTCAAGAGAGAGGAGATTCAGAGAAGGAGTTTTTGTGAGGGGGATTTCTTTGGAGTGGGCTTCCAAGGGCAAAGAGTTGGGGTGCTTTCTCCTTCACCCCAAGGCTTCAACTGGACCCCATGAAGCTTGTCAGGTATCTCCTAGAGTTTGGAAGCATAGTGAAATGGGATCTGAATCCATCATAAGAAATCTTATGGGCTAGAGAATGTGGCGGTGGTGATGGTGCAAGCAAAGGGAGGTGACTGTATTGGGATGTCTACATTCCCAATGTGATGGGGCAAAAGATATATGTTTCTCATGTACCAAAAGTGGGCTGTGCAGGAGAACAATCTGGTATTGGGGGTCCTGCTGAAGAGAGCTGTTTGGTGGTGCTATGGATTCCATCAGAGAAACTGGGGATGGACAGCTAAAAAAACTGAGAGCTGAAGAGGAAACAGCAATAGAATGTTTTGCTTCTGACACAAGAGTTGCAGTGGGAGAACCTCAGATAAGAATCTGCTTTTAAATGTCAGCAAGGTCCAGAAAGCATGAAGCCAACTTACTACACAACCATAAAGAGCATTCTGTTTACTCCCTCCCTTCAATGCCAGACAGTCCTCAAGTCAAAATTAGCAAGCTAGGGAGGATGGAGAAAGAAAAGAAACCCAGCACATCACTTACCTCAAAGTGGGAGGTCCACCTGAATTTGGTGCTAGCTGAGGGTGGAGAGGTTTAACTCCAAATTGAGTTCAGAGGGTTCTTTATTATTAGGAACTGGGGGTTCTAGCCACTGAAATGATTGTTGATTTAGGATTTAAAGTGATTATAAGGCTTTTTGTCTGTGAGCAACAAAGCCACGGGGCCTGGGCAAAGCTTAATTTTAAAGGTACAGTATTAGACAAAAATAAAGTTGCATTTTGATTATGTCTCACTCTTTGTTCTTGCTTAGTAGATTGATTACCTCTGCTTGGTATGATGTCCGTGATGTGCCATGCTGTGGATTTACATTAATTTTGCTACATCAGCTTTCTTTTGCTTAGTATTTACCTGATTCATATTTTTCCATCTTTTTATTTTGGACTTTTCTGGATAATTTTAAGAGCGCCTTTGAGAAAAAGCATGAAATTGGATTCTGTGCTTGAAAAAAATCCAATCTGAGGTTTTCTTCTACTGTTAGTTTAATCTATGTACATTTATCGTTATTGACATGAACATATTTCTTCCTATCTTGTTTTCTGTTTATCATGTTTTTTCTTTGCATCTGTATCTTCATCTCCTTTCTTGCCTTCTGTTGGATCAAGGGAATTTTCTTTGGAAATTTTGAATTTACATATTCTATTTTTATTTAAAAATTTTTAAATTTGATACATTCTATTTTTAATCTTTTAGTGCTTATTCTAAGAGTTTTTCTAAAGTGTTTATTAAACTGCATTTTTAAACAAAATATAGACTATCTTTAACTTCTCTTCCTTATACAGACTTCTACATTTTGAACTTTTTTTTAAAAAACATGAGGGGCACCTGGGTGGCTTAGTCGGTTAAGCGTCCGACTTTCGCTTAGGTCATGATCTCGCGGTTTGTGGGTTCGAGCCCCGCGGCGGCTCTGTGCTGACTGCCAGCTCAGAGCCTGGAGCCTGTTTCAGTCTGTGACTCCCTCTCTCTCTGACCCTCCCTTGCTCACGCTGTCTCTCTCTCTCTGTCCTAGAAATTAAAAAAAAAATAAAATAAAAAAAAAATAAAAAAAAATAAAAAACATGAACAATTTCTGATAACTGGAATTTCTATACACAAACTGTTAACCACTATTACAGTTCATAATTCATGATGCACGTTTAAATATATTATCTCATTTGATTCTAGAAAAAGCTCAGCTAAGTGTTACCTCCATAATGAATTAATGAATGAGGCAAAAAAGAAGAGGAAAATTGAGAAATGAGCTCTTCAATTCTTAATGGTATCTTTAAAGTCCCTTGGAAGTCTGGGGACCTCAGGTTGAGAGCCACACATCTTAGGAATATAGCCTTCACCCTTTTCTTTTGGGAAGGGAGAGGAGAGAATTATATTTTTGAACATTTATTCTGTGCCATAAATTTGCCTTAGGCAAAACAACCCTCTATTTAATGGCTACCTTCTTTACTTTCTAGATGTTTCATGGGTGACATGAGAGTTATTTCACAACATGCTTCTGTACCAATCCACATACATTCTCCAGGATAGAAAACAGGTTAATGTTGATGATATTGATGAAAATAATAAATAGCAATTTTATTAACTATTTATTATGTAACAACCATTTAGCTAGGCACTGAATTTCATGGGGTAAATAAGCTCTCATCCACGAAGGGAAGCCATTTAGTAATCAAGATGGTTAGATGAAACTACATCACCTGTGTTGTTTCAAAATAGAGACACTTCCTAAATCAGCAGAGATTCTGGTAAAAGTTTGCATACACTTATTATAATTGTCCTTTTTCATCAATTGAATGGCCTGGTTTAGGTCCTAATAAAGTACTTTATGCCTCTCCTGAACACTCCTAAGGTGGCATCTTTAAAAAATAAAGCAATTAACAAGAATAAATCAGCTAAAGTAAAAAGGAACCACATATGAACTTAACTGTAAATTACTGAATTATCAGTCATTGGGATATTAAATGTGTATTGTGTTCTTAAACTTTTCTCTCCTCCCATTTCCTACAGAGATCCAGGAGATTTGTGGCAGAGCTGGAAGTAGAAGCTGCTTGAAGCCAGTGGCTTTTATGTCTTGAAAAGGATTATCTTACTTGATGACATCAAGCCAGATATCCCTGGATGGCAATGGAAGGCATTTAAAGGCAGTGAGATGTCAGGGTTTGTGGGTCCTTCCAGTTGTGGAGACATGAGTAATTCTGTATCAGAACCCAAGGAAGACTATGGCAGGCTCAGGAATGCTCAGCACTTAGTCTTGCCAAAGATTCCCCTATCCAGAGTGTTGGATAGGAGCAGCAGGAACAAGGGATCTGAAGAAATCGTGCCAGTTCAGTAAATGAACATCTGATCCCTAATCAGTATGGACAAATATAATGACATGAAATCTCAAGCTTTGGTTCTAGATGAGACCATAGGATGTTTGTATATGTCATGAAGATAGGGAATCCTTAATAATAACTGCAGTTGATAACCCACCAACATGCTACAGTTGAATGTCAGGGTCTTATTTATGTTCATTTAAAGACAATTTTAAAATGTGATATTCCTAACATGTTGAAGTGTGTCAGCTAAGATCCATCTATTTGCTAAGCTTCTTATTCAAAGTTTCAGTAACAAAGGAAACAAACTCTTACAGTGGACAATTGTCCTCTGAATGTATGAGTTCTTAAGAACTTTTCTAGTTAGCAAGGTCCTAGGTCCCTCAGAAGACATAATAATTTTAAGACCATATGGCAAAGTATGAACTATGGTTGTTTCAGGTATGTGTGTGCTAGAAATCTTAGTTGTCCCTACATCCCCCACCCCCTGCTTTGTGTCCCCTAGGCTTACCAATATAGAATAGATTAAAAGTCTTTCTTGCCCTTTGGCTTCCACTTTGGTTAAAGGGTAATACCCAGAAGAATGAATTCACCTATTATTTGTGTCCCCATCCTGGATTCTCTGAGGTCTCTGTGAACTAACTGCATTCTGAAGATCACAGCTGCTGTCAGGTGGCTCTTTCTATCACAGCTGTTTTACAATCCAGTAACCACTCCCACCCCACTCCTCCCTTTCCCCCTTCCCACTGCTCCCACTTCTTCCCCTCCCCCTGTTCCTTTCCCACCTCTCTTCCACACCCTCGCCTTATCCTTCTCCCTCCCCTCATACTCTACTCTTTGCCTACAGGTAACACCGTATTGCAGGCCGAATTGTGTAACCTCTAAATTCCTATTATGAAATGTTAATCCACCAGTACCTCAGAATGGGACTGCATTTGGAGATGGAATCTTTATAGATGTAGTTAAATTAAAACAGGGTCATTAGGCCTCCCCAGAAGAGATTAGGACACAGACAGGTACAGAGGAAAAGACCATGTGAAATTACAGAAAGTAGCCATCTACAAGCCCAGGAAAGAGGCCTCAGAAAAAAACCAACCCTGCCAACACCTTCATCTTAAACTTCTGAACTCCAGAACTATGAGAAAATAAATTTCTGTTGTTTAAGCCATCTAGTTTGTGGTGCTTTGATGTGGCAGCCCTGGCCAACTAACACATGCCATAAATTTCCTCCTTTGCTGACAACATGGGAAAAAAGTTCTCTATTAAACTTCTCAAATCATTTGAGTCCTATTTATTTCCTGCTGGGACTGACTGATCCAGGAGGATTATACAGGACTCTTACTTCCTGATTTGTTCTTAAGAGTATTTTGCAAAATTTCTGCAGTAACCATGGAATACATTTTTTTCTCTAAAGTAAAAAACACTGTCGGGGCACCTAGGTGGCTGGTTAAGCATCTGACTCTTAATTTCAGCTCAGGTCATGATCTCATGGTTTGTGAGTTTGAGCCCAGCATCGCACTCTGTGCTGATGCTGTGAAGCCTGGTTGGGTGTGTCTCCCTCTCTCTCGGGCCCTCCCCTGCTTATTCTCTCTCTAAAAATAAATAAATAAACACTTGAAAGCAAAAACACTAATACATGAAACAAAACTTGATTTGGGAAATTTCCATATATGATGAATTTATAAAATTTAAAAAATTGTTTTTAATGTTTATTTTTGAGAGAGAAAGACAGAGCACAAGCAGGAGAGGGGCAGAGAGAGAGGGAGACACAAAATCCAAAGCAGGTTCCAGGCTCTGATCTATCAGCACAGAGCCCAACATCGGGCTTGAACCCATGAGCCCTGAGATCATGACCTGAGCCAGTCAGATGCTCAGCCAAAGCTGGACACTCACCTGACTGAACTACCCAAGCACCCCTAGGACAGATTTATAATCATAGGCATCCAACATCAATTCTCCTCCATAAATCCCCTACTCTAGATTCCGTTATGTCTAAGGGATTATGAAACCAGGGAATATGACTCCAGTGCTGAAATTAGGGAAAGATACCATCTTTGGTCCAAAATCTACTAGTATTTTTTATTATATCTGAAGGTGGCTGCCCATGCTTCCTTTTGTGGGAAAGAGCAAAGCTCTGCATTAAGTGTAAGTGACTGTTATAGTACCCACTAAATATCCTGTTATACCAGCCCAACTCACAGGGGCAAGCAGCATCAGGAACAAAACTGGCTCTTACAAGCAGCACTAGAAACCAATCAGACTCAGAAGCCACACTGGGAGGGAAGGGGAGGGAAATTGGCATGACAGCATACTCCTGGCTGTCACATCCAAGAGAAAAAGGAATTCTTTCACCAGGAGTCAGAACTCTCCTTCAATATCATCTAGAGCTTTCCTGGGCTTGCTCACTTGCTGGTCTCAGTAATATTAAAGGCACATTGCAAAATACTTGCTTTGAAATTTAGAAACAAATTTTATTTAAGATCTGAAGTACAATTCCTAAAATATCAACTTCTCCAGAAAACCGTGGCTACACAATAATGCATTGCCTCTATCATGTTAGAACGTGCATTAGACTCAAATACAAAAACCATGAAACAAACCACCATCCTTCAACAATTTGAGCAAAGAGAGAATGCCTAAGGAACAACATAGATGGACTTGCAGAGGATGGGCTGTTTTACTTCAAGCACCATAAAAAAAAAAAAAAAGAGCACAAATGCATGGGTTTTCGGGTATATACATTAAGTTGAACCTTTGGCACTAGGAATCAGGGCATTTTGTCACGGAGCATTAACGCATATTAGAAAATTGTGTAGTGTCAAAGGGATAGAACCACCAGCATTCAAGCAATGTTGTCAACTAGGCAATAAAATGTTCTACTGAATGTTTCTTCTTTGTCTAATTACTGCATACACTGGTAGCAACTTTGAAATGAGAAAAGGAGCTTGCACACCTTTCATTTTCTGTTTAAAACAAAACAGAAAACATAACTGAAACATAAGCCCTGTTATACATTAACAATTTTTAAAGAACATCAATTATACAAGAAAAAGACTAAGAACAAAAAGAGTGTTTACAGATACCAGACATAACAGTGAGTGGTCAGTAGACCCTCACAGGGCTTTACGGTGGTACTCAGCCGAAGCCACTTTGTAATCACTGGCAGTAAACAGAGACGCAGCATTCTTTGCCAGATATTTTAGGAAATCATGCAAATAGCCCAACAATAATGCAAGGCTCTTCTCATCAAGGGGCGTATACGCCAACATTGCTCCGATTCTTACAAATAATCTCAGTAGATGTGGGGCTCCATAAACCTGGGACATTGGCGCATCAGGGTGAGCCAAGAGGATTTCGGCATACTGGGGCCTCTCAAATTTGTAGAGCAGCTGAGTGCCCAACATCACATTGAAATATTCTTTTATTCCTGCCACAACTTCATTAACCGCATATTCCTTATTATCGACATTTCCCTGCGACTTCTTACAATTTGCATACTCTTCCAGGATAGCATCTACATTTTTCTTAGCAGGGAGTTGAAACAGCTGCTTCTGCCTGGTAACTAAGTCCCAGTCCTCAACAAGCCACGGTTTTAATTCTTCAGGAATCTTCACTTTAACTTCCATTCTATTCTTAAATGCCTCCTCACTTTCAACAGTAGGGTCTGCCCGGGCCCTTTTCTTCCGAGGTGGCTGAGGTGCTTCGCTGGTACTGCCACCATCTCCATTTCCAGGTGTCTTCTGTTTGTTCTTTCTTGTCTTCCTCACTGATCCTGAAGGGGGGTTCTCTGCAGAGCGACCCCCCCATCTGCCTGGGAGAGCTGGTTCCAGATTTTTCTGTTGTGGACCAGCAGTCTTCTTTCCTGAGGACGCCCCTCTCATCTTACTTCTCTGCATATTGCTTCTAGTTGGTTTTTTGAAGTTGTCTTCTTCTGCAGATTGTTGTCCACGAGTTTGAGAACCCTGCTTTCTGGAACTCATTCAACCCTGTTTTTATTTCAACCACTGTAATACATAAAGCATTTTACTTATTTGTTTTCTATGGTGACCTTTAACACACTATGCTTAATAAAACACCCATCCAAGTACAACATAAGCTATGATCTCAAATCCAGTTCAGGATCATGTGTAAGTGACTTACTACCTCCACCCTCTTTCTCTGATCCTCACTACCAACCACTACTCTCATCCCCTCCAATCACTCATCAGACTTGCCCATAAGTTAGTTTTTTGGTGCCACTCAAAAGATAGGAATGTAATTTTAAACAAAGAATGAATTAAAATGGCAAAGAAATTACACAAGGCAGTGGAGGTGAAATTCAACAGGAAAAAATGACAAGATGAAAGAAGTTTAATTTAGTTGACTAAAGGCAAAACAAGTAACACTAAAGGGTTTTTTGTAAGAGTCCAGGTAGGCCTGAACTAGAGTGATGACAGAGTCTAGAGAAACTGAATTCAAAACTAGGTAAATGAAGGAGAAGGAGTCGTCAAAGACAGTTCTATAATTTTAAGCCTGGGTAATTAATGAATTAATAAAATCACTGATTTTAATGATCAGTTTAGAATCAGCAATAAAGTAATAGGAAATAATCCATCCATTCAATTAACTATCATACATTATCGCACATCTGCTTTGAGACAGGTACTATGCTCGGTGCTAAGGATTCAAGTATCTAAAGTGGCCAATAAAAAAAACAATGAGGTTAGGGGTGTTATGCTAAGTGAAATAAGTCAAGCAGAGAAAGACAGATACCATATGTGGAACAGGAGAAAAGTCAACGGAGGACCATAGAGGAGAAGGGGAAAAAATAGTTAAGGAGAGGGAGGGAGGCAAGCCATAAGAGACTCTTAAATACAGAGAACAAACTGAGGGTTGAAGGGGGGTGGGGGAAGGGGAAAATGGGTGATGGGCACGGAGGAGGGCACTTGTTGGGATGAGCACTGGGTGTTATATAGAAACCAACTTGACAATAAACTATAAAAAATAAAATACTTCAATAAATAATAAAAAGAAAAAAAAACAGTGAGGTTAGTACAATGATAGTTACAGGCACAGAGTATTTAGAAGTAAACAAGAAATGGTACGTGACACAACTTTCAGTATTAGCTGAAATCACATGGAGGAGGGAGAAGTCATTGATGACTCCCAGGTTTTGAGAATGGGTGATTAGGTCGTTAGTATTATCACATGAAACTGTATCTAGAGAAGAAAATGGATTGGAGAGGAAAGAAGTTCAGTACTGGATCTATTAAGTGTGAGGCGTACAGTTAGATATTTACTTTAAAGCTCAGCTAAAGGTTAGAGCCAGAAACAGGGAGCTATGTATGAAAGGCATTGAAATCATTCATGAGGAGAAGTGGGAAAAAAAAAACTGAACCAAAGTATGGAATACTAGAAAAACCTAAAAAAGACATATAAAGGGTGAACAGAGACCAAAAACAAAAACGGTCAGAGCAGCAATGGAAGAATCAGGAGAATGTTCTTCTGGAAGCCAAAGAAGCTGGGAGTTTTAAGAAGGGATTAGGATAAAATGCAGCAGAGGGGTTGAAAAAATAGTGTTCTATGATTCTTACAGTGTGACAGATGAAGCATTTTCTTTGACTTACATAATCCTCTTCCTTCTTTCCTTTCCAAGAACTCCTAGTGTTTTCCCAGATGGAACCTCCCGAGATCTCCTGGGATGGTCTGGAAGGATAAGGTGGGAGACACAATCTAGAAAGGAAAACAGGTATCTGCCATGAAGATAAACTTTTGTGAAATAATACAGAATAAAGTAACCTAATTTTATGACTATGTGGTTTACAACTGTAATATCAAATATATGAGCACCAATGTTAGACATAATTCTACTTCAATTAGGCTCTGTCATTTATCAGTTGTGAGGACTTAGGCAATATGTAAGCTCACTTAGCCTTTTTCTGATCTATGAAATGAAGCAAATTACCCACTAGCTTTTACAGGTTTTTGTTAAAAACTTATTTTTTTTAAAAAAAATTAGTTTTTATTTTTGAAACAGAGAGACACCGCATGAGCAGGGGAGGAGCAGAGAGAGAGGGAGACACAGAATCTGAAACAGGCTCCAGGCTCTGAGCTGCCTGCACAGAACCTGATGCAGGGCTCAAACCCACGAACCGTGAGATCATAACCTGAGCCCAAGTCGGATGCTTAACCAACTGAGCCACCCAGGCGCCCCTCTTGTTAAAAACTTCTTAAATACAACGTGGCCAAACAGCACAGTACCTTGCAGGAATACATGTAAATATGGATACAAAGATGTTTGTTGTGGTGGCGTTTTTAATACTGAAGAACTGGAAACATCTAAATTTTCTTCTAACATAAATTATGTATGGACACTACAGAAGAACATTCAAGTGAATTAAGCAAAAAACCATATAACATGGAAAGATGTTCGATTCTATATTAGTAAGTAAACAGGCATAATGCGTAGTATGTATAATAGGATCCTGAAGAGATAGGTCAAAAAAGAACTATCAGTCTCACACAGTTCTTATGAACAGTGAGTGTGATCAAAATCATGTTTTAGGGGTGCCTGGTGGCTCAGTCAGTGAAGTGTCTGACTTCGGCTCAGGTCATGATTTCACACTCCTTGAATTTGAGCCCCACATCAGGCTCTGTGCTGACAGCTCAGAGCCTGGAGTCTGCTTTGGATTCTGTGCCTCCTCTCTGTACCCCTCTGCCTTTCACTCTCTCTGTCTCTAAAATAAACATTTTAAAAAATCCTGTTTTAAGCTGATATGTGTAAATGCATAGGAAAGTATCTAGATGAATAAATACCAGATCGTTAAAATCAGGGTAACCTTTAAGAAAAAATGAGGGATGATGGTGGATCAGCCTTAAACCAGACTTCTCTGGTAACTGTGGCCTTTCACCCACAGAAAAAGCCTCTCAACCAATCCCTAGACATTAAAACAATGTTGAGAAGGTGTCAGAGAAACCCTGATGGGGGAAATAAGAGGTAAGAAATGCTAGACAGAGGTTTGAATCAGGGAAACCAGTTATTGGAAAGACAGACCTGGCTGGAAGAGCTTTCATTAAGCAAATGATATCCTCTAATTAAGAGCACAAAACTCTGAGCAGAAATTAAAGGACAAAGGTAGTCCTCAGAGAGCATCAAAACCTGAAAATACAGTTACTGACCCTGTGGGAATCAGAAACCTTCTGGCTGAGAGGGATATACACACACATCCTGTAGAAGGATCAGACAGCGGCTAGTGTGTCACAGCATACATTGTAAGCTATCACACTTACAAAAGTAATTTGTTTCAAAACAAACATTGTCACCAGGACATAGGGGACACAGTATCTGATGTTTTAAGAGAATTTAGTTAATATAAGTGAAATCCAGAAAACCCACCTCAGAACTAATATAGTGCAGAGCTTCCACAAAACAAGGGGACAGTTAAAATACTAACTAAAGAAAGCAAGATGGCCCAGTGCAAGCCAGCCAGACTGTATAAAACAGAAGTAAGAAAGGCTGGACAGGAAGTATTTTGGAAGCCTACCTGGTCATCAGCAATTCCTTACTGAGGAGAACTTGAAAACAATAGCTGAACCTACTGTACATCCTTGGCATTAATCACATATATTCATTCACAGAAAAACTACAAAAAGGAATTCCACCTGCTTCTGATTAACTGGGAGAGTTGTCATTCTCTACAAATTCTATTATTCATATGAAGTCTCAATGAAATATCTGTCACTAGACAGAAAAATACTTATACCACAAGTAAAGGTTTGTGACCAGAGTGAATAAAGTCAGGGAAACAGCCTTTCTTGGAATTAAGTAACCTTTATTTTCATCTGAGTATCCTACGTATCAAACAAATCACTACCTCTAAGTCAGAAACCAGAAATCAAAGGAAGGGAATACCTGTCCTTTTGATGTATGCTCCTTCTCGTAGCACAAGTTTGTGGAAAGCTTTGCACTTCATACTGCTCTTTCCTGCTTAACACTTCTCATGATCAATGACAGATGTGCTGTGCACACTCATTTAAAAAGTTTGCACTGTTGATTAACTTGGGGCAGTTTTAAACTTTGAATTTGACAGTTTGTCTTGAGTTTCAGGCTTTATTAACATTGTTTATGAACTTAGCATGCTACTCTTTGCTCCTGTCATGCTTCCTCATCTAAATACCACAGAAATCCTAGCTCTTCCTTAAATCTCCAGTTGTAGCCCGTTTCTCTCCCATCTCCAGTACCATATGAAGCTGACGCTAGGACTCAAGTTTATGATTTATTTAAATGTCATGTTAGTTTTGCTTATAGAACTACACCATTAATCCCTTTTTGTCACAGGTATTGTTTTACTTATCTTACATATTTTCGAGGAGCACTTAGGTCCCTTGTGGGTATATGACAGTGAATCAAAGTGAGTGATTCAACACATGAAGAAAATGGAAGCAAATTTAGGGACGAATCATCAAATATTTTTTACTTGTTTTCTACAGGTCAGCTCTAGGGTAGGCCAGACACTGAGAAAACACATTTGTAGGTTTGCCCTAGGTTTCTATTTTTAATTTCTGTGTAAATATTCATTTAAACAAAAGTGAACTAATACTAAATATCAAATTTTAGATCTTCCATTTTAAAAAATTTGCAACTACAACTCATTTTTCCCAATGTATACAGATCTTAAGCTGTGTATTTATTAAGTGGCCATACATTAAAGTACCCCCTTAAGGGAAAAGTGATTCCCCCTCAATTTACCCTGTAGTAACTATTTAAATATTTTTGTCCTCATTTCCTATTAAAACTTCCAGACAGATATAGTGGGTCACGAGAGACTAACAGGTTATCAAATTACTTCCCCCATGCCATACCAATTTCCAACTTTATAAATAGTGTGTAAAACTATCACACCCATGCTCTGGTCAGCAGCGGCTAGTCTTTTACAAAATTAATGTAATTTTATGAAATGTTTAGCTGTTGAGCTTCTTAGTGATGCTTCAACACTTAAAGTGTCTAATGGCCTTAAATATTTATGGCTCTTGCTCTGTGCCTAGTTGGTTCTTATACTGATTTTAACATTTATAGGAGCTCTTTATCAAGAGTTGTCATTCTGGGGCAAATATTTCTCCTAGTGTCCTTTTATAACATCCAATGTTAAGATTTTGAAGTTTTATATAATGGAATGTTATTCCTTCCACTGTTAAAACAGGTCATTTTAATGGATGTTTTATATTTTAATTCCTTAACCCACCCAGAATTTACTTTGTACGTTATAAACTGAAAAGCCTGTATTGTCTACCCCAAGTAGTTAACGTTGTGGCACCATTTTGGGGTACTCTTTCCTTTATATATGTGTAAATACCACCACACAAAATGATGGTGGAATTCTCCATTTACTTCCCTTCCCCAATCCCAGGAGTGTATAGGATTTCAAATCTTATATACATATTCACACAAAAACATACCTTTAAAACTAAATGTGTATTTTATATTTGACTTAGTAAAGTGAGACCTACTGCCGCACACCTTTTCTTACTTTATCATGGACATCTGTCATTCTTTTTAACATCACTCTATAATCTCTGTGCCAGAATTTAACCATTAATAAGTTTAACTTAGTAATGAACATTTAGGTTTCTGATAGCTTCGTTATTACAGAAATGCTGTAATAGACGTAAGTGGATAGATATATTAGAGATTTCAGAATTATTCTCCAAAGTGGAACTGTTCAAAGGATTGGTATATTTTTAACTTTGATGAGATAGAGACAAATTCAATTTGTAAAGAACCGCTTTAATTTGTACTCCTAGCAAAAACCTTAAAGTTCATTCATCTATACCTTCAGCAACATCTTTTGGGAAAAAACAATCATTTTTTTGCTTATCTAGTATGCAGTAATACTTCATTTGAATATGTGGGATATTGAGCATCTTTCATACACTCATGTGTTATATTTTTCTTATGTGAATATTTTTCTTTTCTACTAGGTTGTTTGCTTTCAATTTATTGATTTCTAACAATTAAATCCTAAGTTTTCTTGGGTATGTTGGAAATATTTTTTCCAAACTCATTTTCCTTCTAAGACGGTCTCTGGGTGTCAATCTTTTCCTTTGACATTCATGTTATGTCTAGGGAAAATGTTACCAAATCAATATTCTAAAAACAATTTCCTATATTTCTTGGTATTTTTATAGTTTCTTCCAACTATATAACTTTTAATATTAATTATTAAGGAGGTCATCCTTTCCCCGCTGATTTGAAATGCTATTATATAGAACATTCTAAATTTCTAGATGAATATGGATCTTCTAAGTACCATACTCTCTTCCCAATGATTTTTGATTATTCAATTTTTAAAGGTTATCAGTGTTTCCAGGTTACCTGGTTTGCCAGTGACATCTGTTCTCACACCAGTATCACCCTGGTTTAATTATCATAAAGACATAAATGTTGCCCTAGAGTAACACTTATAAATGGTTTCCAATTATGTTTGATTATTGGAAGTATTATTTTAGGTAGCAAAAACACTGGAGTCAACCTAGAGGACCATCATTAGTAATTTGGAAAGATAAAATGTGCCTTATCCATAATGTGGATTAATATGCTAGTTAAAAGAAAGCCTCTGAAAGGAATCAAATAGAACTCTAAGAATGGACGTGGAGAGAGCCAAAGACAATTCGCTGAATAAAAACAGCAAGTTGCAAAACGATACCTAGAGCATGATACCACGTCTATGTAAGGAAAAAACCCCACAATAATATTATGTATGTTTTTAAACAGATACATAATTTAGGAGGATACATAATCTAGAATGACTAATAATAGTGCTTAACTCTGGAGAAAGTAAGAGAATCAGGGGTGGTGAAGAAATGGAAGCCCCAACATACTCTATAACATTTTCATTTTCATTTTAAGGATAATATATTCACATATCAATTACATGACTAAAATTTTATATTAAAAATACAGATTTAAAATTCATCATCATTTTCTGATCTATTCTTATCCTTGGATGTCACACATAGCTGGACTTTTCAGTGAATTATCACTGTGTATCATACATTTTGTAGGCATACCATTCAGACTGGTTTCCTTCCCCCCCCTTTCTAGGTTCTACCCATCCTTGGAGGCAGAGGTCAAGATCCTTTTCCTCTTTGAGGCTTTCTCCATTTCAGAATACTCTGGACCTGACCTTCTCTGAGTTCCTATTGGCCTAATAGCCCACCTCCCTCCCTTTTGCCTTTAATGATTCTCCAAATGGCCTCCTGTAAAGGTTATTTTTTGTTTTTTGTGCCTACCCATTTACTGCATCTTTTCCAACAGCACAGTGCCCTCGTCTGCAACCTAGCTTTCAGAAGGGAAAAAACATTAGAAGAAAAAATAGTGACTTCATGGGAAAATGAAGCTTTCAAGCGACTGGAAAAACCTTCCTTCATCTTCTCATGCATGTAATGGGCCATTTAGGAATGCAGACTCCAAAGGCTAACATTTTTGGTTTCGGTGTGTCACAAATGAGTGTAAACATCTATGGTTTGTTGGAATAAACCTTTAAAATCACATATGTCATTACAGTTAATTTATATCCGTTCACTTCTGGATCTTGGAACACTTTATGTTTAACATGTTGTTTGAGTACAAGACAAAGGAGGAATGACACAAAAGCTGTTAGCAGACTAAATATGGCTATGATTTCCTAGATAAAATTATTGCTCCTGGAAATTCCTTTATAAATGACTATGATCAATATACTCAATATCTTTCTAGATTGTTAGGATAAGCCAGAAGTCATGAATCTAGAATTCAGTTCTAGTGGGAACAGCTGCTTCTGGAAAATCAGGAAAGAAACCCAACAGTATTATTATTATTTTTTACATTTCCAAAAAGAATTCACTGCTTTAGAAGTGTAAGAATGTATGTGTGTGTAAACAAGGACGTAGCAGAGAGACTAATAGAGTCAAAATTATTATTAAAGCAAACACTTGTATGTGATAAGCACTGTCCCAGTACTTTACATGTAATCCCTTCAAAAATCCCATGAAGTAGGAACAATTATATTTATTTTACACATGGAGGAAATTTAGGGACAAAGTGAGGGACAAACTACTGTGCCCAGGATCACACAATAAGTGGTACAAACAAAATTCAAATTAAAGAAGTCAGTCTTTACTCTTAACCACTAAATTATGCTGTACATGGGAGGAAACAAAATTTAAAAATAATAATATTGTAGTATCTTTTCAAAGAATGTAAGATTATACACCCCTCCTTTGTTCAGGCACTTGATGTACTGGAAGCACCACTGGACTTGACCTCATCCTTCCCATCTTAGAATTTAGAATGCTTTCCCAGATAGGTGCTTATTAATTTTAAAATATTCCTGGACAGTTCGGAAGGTTATGGGGAATTGAATTGAGGCTAGTAGAAGGGAGGCACTCACCCAGATTCTGTAATCAGGGATAGTTCTGCAATCAGGATCAGATCTTCTGACCCTTATTATACAGCAAACTTAGCTTTTCTAATGATGGCCTGGAAGGTCAAAGAAGGGGACAGAAAAGGACATAAAATAAAAAGATATGAGATCTCTTTTTTCTTCATCAACCAATGCACTTTATTACACACAAAGCACACCATAGCTGATAAATATTATACAAATGTTTCTTTTTCCCTTCTTGTGCTTGTATTTTCAAATTTACTTTACTGTACATTTATCCTGATTTTCAATAAAGTGATTGTCTTTTTTAAACTTTTTATTAAGGATAATTTCAAATAAACAAAAATGTAGAAGTAAGAGTATTGTAAACCTGCAACAATCACCCAGCTTCAACAATTACCAACTGAAGGCCATCTTGTTTCATCTATAACCCCACCCACTGCTCCCCCCCCAGATTTTTTTTAAGCTCACCGAATAGCTGATTTTCTGTATTTTATTATGGAAAATGTCAAAAATATACCAAAGGAGACAATAATATAAGAAACCCCATATACCCTATCACTTAACTCAAACAATTATTAACTTAGGGCCAATTTTGTTTCATCTATACCCCTCCCCACTTCCTCCTAGCGCTGAGATTATTCTGAAGCAAATCCTAGTCATCTACGTATTTGAAGTCATTCCCAGACATTTTATTACTTAATACGCAAATATTTTCCTATATATTTCTACAAGAGAGACAATTTTAAAATATAACCATTCATGCCATTATAACGTCTAAAAAATCGACATAGTTCCTTTAAAAAACCGTCAAACCGGTCTTCAAATTTTCCCGATGAATCTTAAAGTTTTTTTTTTTTTTTTTTTACAGTTTGTGTGTTCAAAGCAGGATACAAACAAGGCCTACTCATCGCATGTGGTTCATCCCCTGATCGCTCTCGTTCTCCATCTCCCCTCAACCCCCGCCTTTTAAACTTTTCAATATGGAAAATTCCAATCCCCGCTATTTTGAGGTAATTCTCAAACCGTAAATTTTTTTCAGCGGTATAAAAATTGATATGTCTCTTTTATAACTCGAATTTCTCCTAGGGAAGAAGTTGATGGGCAGGAAAAGCAGTATAATAAACAAATTTACATAATTTGTGTTTTTTCTCATTCTGTTACGCGCGTTTTTCATTCCAAAATAATAGCGAATATCTTTCGGAGCCAATATTGGTCTTAAGTATCTTATAAGCACTAACACATTACAAGCCTCTGAGATAAACGTCTCTGAGGTAGATACTATTATTATCACCATTTTACAAACATGGAAACCGAGACACTGAAAGAACAGGAGCCAGCCCAAGCAGGGCGTTGGCGAGTAGGAATTTGAATGCGGCTCTGCTCAGCTGTAAAGCCATTTGTTAATCTTGTCTATATACTCAACAATAAAAAGACATCGTCAACTCTTTCACCCCACCCCCACCCCGAAACCTGAAACGAGAATCCAGTTCTTCCCAGCAGCCGACGTGTGATCACTGCCGTCCCTCCAACCGCCATAGTAAAGCCAGGTTTCTCTGGCAACTGATATCCATAGGCAGACACGTCACCCTGGAGGTGGGCTTATGCCCTTCAGCCAATCACAATCGTCTTGTCTAAGTTTTAGAATGTTCCATAACCAAATGATTGGACGAAGCCTACCACGTCAGCGATGACACTTCGCCGCAGTAAAGGCGGTCGCTAGCAACCTGCTTCTTCACGGCTAAGGATTGAAGCAAACCAATCATCTTTCTCCATTAGTGTGGGCCCTGGCCAATGACGCTCGCCCTCTTAGGTTCTTAGCCCGCCCACCAAAAGCGCGACAGACGTTGGGTCATACGTCTATAGGGCAGGGTGTTCACGTGGCCTATTTTCACGACCCAGAGTTCCCCTGACCAGAGTTTTTTTTTTTCCTGCAGGGAGGCATTATGGGTTTTATTTTTTCCACTGGGAAAGGAAGTGTCTACGTGGCCTGCGGAAACAGGATGGGCGGAAATGAGCTAAAGTTTCCGCGAGTGAGGAAGCGCGAGATCAAATCCTGGTGCCACGCCCCCCCAACCTCTTGCGCAATTCTCTGAGTGAAAAAAAGACAGGGTGGCGGTTTTAATGTGTGTGAGGGGTGTTGGGGCCGTTGTGTTTGTGCGCGGGAGAGTTCGCGTAGCTTTGGGGTTGGGGTGTGCGCGCGCGGCATTTCTCGCGGCGTTTGAGGTGGTGGGCGTGCGCGGGCGTGCGCCCCTAGCGTTGGAACTCAGTGTTGGGGCGATATGTGTCCCGGCGCGAGGTTGTGCGTCAGTGTGTGCGCGCGCGCGTGTGTATGTGCGTGTGTGCGTGCACGCGCGTTGTGTACGAAATGTTGTCTACTTTTCTATGAGTTTGAAAATTGTTCTAATGAAAAGACAAATAAGTCAAGGCGACCATAACCAATAAGGAGCCTTTACCAGAAATATTTTGGTCTCTCCTATCGATTTAATTTGAGACCCTAAATATACACTTACCTCCCACTTTTTTTTTTTTGATTGCCAAAATTATGTTATATAGTTTTCCACTTAAGAGCCAAGCCCTCCCAATCCCATATTAGCAATACCAAGGAACAGCTTCTTTCCCGTTTTCTAGTATCGGCTCCCATCCCCCACCGCCAAAGTTGCGTGCAGTTTTCTTGGTACGAACACAATTTTCTGCCGGCAATATCTGGATGTGACAGCCCTCTCCAGTCTCTCTATCGCGCGCGCGCTCTCTCTATGTATACGCAGACTCCGAATTTCTGTAGGGACTGAGGCTCTCTTACCTTTTGTGTCCTGATCTCCAAGCACAGTGCCCTTCAGGCAAGTACGCACTCAGTTAATTTTCCAGAAAGTTCTCTGGGTGAGGTTTATACCTCTTTAGTCAGCCACTAGATGCCACCAAATCCCAGCAAAGGATTGGCTGTTTAGTCCCTGGAATTATGGGATTTTGTTCCCCCTCTTTCTGATTTGTTGAACTCCACAATCTATAGGGATCATGTATATCTTTCATTGCTAGGGAAAAATCAAATTAACTTCTGTAAATAGCCCAGCCAGACAGAGGACTATGGCCCTAGATCCAGATGTTTTTCCTTGTTTTCTTTTTAAAAAAAATTCCCCCCTCTATCCCTCTCTTCTTTCCACCTTGCCTTTTTTGGAGAGTCAGAATTGATGAATAGCCGCAGGCAATGATGCTGATGAAGACAGAATTCTTTGCGTGCACCTGCTTTTCAAATGCTGACAACACTTCCCATTGGAAAATATAGATGGCTGTTTAGTTAATAAAGACAGATAGGAACTTGGACCCTGATATTGAAAACTGATCTTTTTTCTTGAAATTTTTATTAAATATGAGTGTTTGCACTCTATTTTTTTTTTTTTTTGTAGTGGTACTGCTACACTTTGTTATGTCTCTGGAGTTAGAGACCTAATTTTATTTATTTAAAAATTTTTAAAAATATATTTATTCATTTTTAAGAGACAGAGACAGAGAACGAGTAGGGGAAGAGCAGAGAGAGAAGGAGACACGGAATCTGAAGCGGGCTTCAGGCTCTGAGCTGTCAGCACAGGACCCGATGCTGGGCTCGAATTCACGAACTGTGAGATCATGACCTGAGCCGTGAGATCATGACCTGAGCTGAAGTCGCATGCTTAACCAACTGAGCCACACAGGCGCCCCTTTATTTTTATTTTTTAATGTTTGTTTACTTTGAGAGCGAGAAAAAAACATGAGTGGGGGAGGGGTAGAGAGAAAGTGAGAGAGAGAATCCTGAACTGGCTCTGTGCTATCCCCAAAGAGCTGACATGGGACCTGACCTGAAATCAAGAGTCAGACTCTTAACCAACTGAGCCACCCAGGTACCTGGAGACCTAATTTTAATTCCCTACTTCCTAACCCTGAGACCTTGGGCAAATAACTTATGTTCTGTGATCCCCAGTTTTTTGCATGCTTTCTATAGTTTAGATGTTGTGTCATATCCTTTACATGGCTAGTCTTCTGTTCCTCACAAAATCCTTGTTAGATGGGTCTGAATACATAAAACTCAAAGAAATATATATCTTTCAATTATCAATCGTACACGTGTGTGCATCCACGAGCACAAATGTGCACATGCACACACGGAGGGGAAGAAGATTTAGACCTGCGGTTATCCAAGTGTGTTTTCCAGACACACCAGGCAGCATTATTACCACTTTTGGGGAAGTTGTTAGAAGTTCAGATGCTCAGACCCCACCTCAGACCTAATGAATCAGAAATACTAGGGGTAGGGTTTGGTGATCTGTGTTATAACAGAGTCTTCTGCTGATTCCAGTGTACACTGAAGTTAAAACCACTGCTTTGGAAGGCAGAAATGCAATGCTTTTTTTTGTACACTCCACTAGAGGGTGCTACAGAATGTAAAGCAAAACAATAAATGATATGTTTATTGAGACACCCTGTATAGTTTTTCAAAAATTTTTGTCCTTTTCTTTATTGAAGTATAGTTGACATACAATGTATTAGTTTCAGGTGTACAACACCTTGCATATTAGCAGTCCCATTTTAAGATTAAAAATTAACATATAGAGGTGTTCAGTTGTTTTCTCAGTGCATACAAATGGGGCAGTCAGGATTCAAACTTTACGTGCTTCTCCAGCCCAAGCCCTTGATAGTACACTGTTCATCTATAATAGCTTGTCTTTCTGGGCCTCAAAATACATTATAGCTACCTTGTTCCCTGCTTTAGCTAACAGTGACTAGAATACCAAGTAGAGGGCAGAAAAGCAAACCAAATAAATGGAAATATTTTGATCATTTCATACTCTTCCTCATCTCTATTCTATAATAAGATATCACCTAAAAGCTCATAGGTGTTTCCCTTCTTGCTTTTATATTCTGCAAATGTTTTCTCTACCCTACACCTAATCTATTTTAGTTTATGCCTGAACCTCGGGGAGGAACTGAGTAGTGAGGAAACACTGTTGTTGAAACCTATTGTGGGCCACACTATATAGCTCTATACACATTAGTCCCAACAATAAGTCTGTAAATTAGGTGATAATTATCATTTTATAGGTGGTGAAAGTGAGTTCTAGAGACTATAATTATTTTTCTTTGGTCATATGACTTGTATAGGGGAGTTTGGGTAATTCCTGGTGTATCTCATAGTACTACCTTGCTAAACTTTCTACTGCTCAATTTTGAGTCTGGTTTAGTTACTTACTGTTTATGTAACTTTTAAGAAGTTCTTTAAATTTTCTGAGACTCAGTTTTACCATACATTAAATGGGAACAAATATTCCTGCTTCATAATGTTAGAGATGCAGTATCTAAAACAGTAGCCATTAGACATGTGGGTATGTAACTTTGGATTAAAGTTAAGTAAAATTAAAAATTCAGATCCTCAGTTGTACTGACCACATTTCAAGGGCTCAGTAGCTACTTATGGCTAGTATTGGTACCAAATTGGGTATCAACAGATACAGAATATTTCTACCATCCCCGGAAAGCTGAGCGCTGATTTAGAGTTACAAAGTATGTAAAAGGACCTAGCATAGTATATAATTCATGGCAGGAGCCCAATAAAAGTGATTTCATCTGCTTTCTTTCAGTATCAGAGCTAGGTATGTTGTCCTGTTTTATTGACAGAGTCAGGAGAGGGGAGTAACTTACCCAACATACTTTAACGGAGGATATGTCTGGCATTGGGACCTACATCTCCTGACTTTCACTCCAATATTCTCTCTAGTCGAACCCCTCCTGTTCTACTCTGTTGAGTGAGATCTCAAGGCCAAGGATGTGATTCATGTGAATTAGCTTTCGAGTCAGGGTAGTAGCAGAAAAAGACATAGGAACTGAATGCCTTCTATGTGCCAGGCAGCACTGTGTTCAGTTCTTTACATCTGTTATCTTAGTGAATCTTCCACTGAAGCCCAGAGAAGCTAAGTACTCACTTAAAGTTGCCAATTAGCAAATGGCAGAGCAAATATTTAGACTTCATTGACTCCAAAACCCAAGTTTTTTTTTTCATTATGCCATGCTATCCTCTTAAAAGTAAATATCCTCCTGCCTCTTCCACTTACTATGTAGGATAAAGTTTCCATAGATTCCTGACTTTTAGTGGGTCCTCAGAAAATGCGAGTTACTCTTCTTCCTTCTTACATTTATAGCTGAGCCATTGTCTTCACAATCTGTTACAACTGGAAGGGAATGATAGCTTAGATCTCTTTTTGTTTGGCTTCAAGACCCAACTCCAGATGGAGACTGTTTATTGTATCAGCCTTCAGAGAGAACAAACAGCAAGTGGCTCCAAGATCTCTGTTATTTTCAAGGCCATCATTTCCTCATAAAATGCCTTTGTGCTAATTAGAAACATGAGCCACCTGAGAGTAGACGAGTTGTAGAGAAGTGTCCACTCCAGTGAAACAACGAGAAAAATATTTTTCTTTCTCAGGGATGTTGGAGCTCCACCAGGGCAGTCGAAGAATGAATTTCAGCCTCTTCTCATTGGGTAGCCTTCTGCAGGGGCAATCTGCTCTGCCTATCAGTAACAGTTGTAACAGTATATGTTGCCCTTGCCTTGTGACTAAGAGCTTTACTAGGTCTGGAAGTTAGTGGTTAGCCTGTTCTGGAGAGTGGAGAGGGACACCAGTATCCTGTCATGGCTTCTGGCTAGTAGATGAAATTGTTGTATTCTAAGGTTATTTTGGATGTTTTTCATTTCATTCTGACTAGCTTATTGGTTGATATTTAAAAGAATATTTTGTTAATTTAAAAGTTAAAAAAACCTTAATATTTCAAGGCTAAGTAAAATGTTTTTTTTTGAATAATAATGTTTTCTAAATATTTATACCTGCCTCATTCCATAGGGATTTCACAAAACCAGTTCAGCAAATTAGTCTGCATCAGTCTAGTTTGCTAGCCTATGACGAACAGGAAAAAGGATGAAAATAGTTATGGAAATTTTATCCTTTTACAGTATTTGTTATTTTTTAGCTCCTCTCTCTTGTAATCAACCCTCCCCTGCTTCAACTGGCCCATCCATTTAACAGAAAGAGGTTATTTCAAATGACTGAAACCTAAATCTAATCAATATGGTCCTTGGTGACCTTGGAATGCCAAACTTGCACATAATGCTTTGGTTCCCCCTTCCTGAGTCAGTAGTTTAGCATGCAATATACTGAAGTGTGTGGTTTTGTGAACCATAGGCTTTACTTGGAATCATCATGTCAAGTTATCCATGTTACACATCAACCAACAGGTGAGGACTGATTTTCACCAGTGTATTCTGACTCCTACAATCTGATCATCATCTCAAAGAGTTTGAGCCAGTTTTCCAGAGATAACTTGTTTATGCTTATAAGCTGCACCCACAGTGCCCATTTTACTAGGAATAATAAAAGCTATGTCTTTCATAAACTTCAGCTGTAATACTACTAAGGAGGACAAACCCGTAGTAGTTAAAGTTGTGCATCTTTATACCATATGTTTGCATGTATAAATGGACTAGGAGGAACTAAATGGAGGACCATGGTGGGGGAAGAAGGGTAAAAACAGTTGGGGAGAGGGAGGGAGGCAAACCATGAGAGACTCTTGAATGCTGAGAACAAACTGAGGGCTGATGGGGGTTGGGGAGAGGAGAATAGGGGTGATGGGCATGGAGGAGGGCAGTTGTGGGGATGATCACTGGGTGTTACATGGAAACCAACTTGACAATAAACTATTAAAAGAATAAAGTTGTACATCTTTAAATTGTTGAAGCTTTATGAACCACCATGTACCCATCCTAGGTGAGTGCTGGAGAGAGCAAAGCTACTAAGGAATGAGGGGATCAGGGATCAGGATATGTTGCAAAGAGGCCCTCAGTTGGAATCTCAAAGGATATTCTTTGAAGACTCCAGGCCCTATCTGATTTGCAGGTTTTAAAAACGTTGGGAAAGCCATCTGATTGCAGAGTTCACACAGGCAACATATGCACACACAGGCATATATGCACTCATGCACAAGGGCCTGGAACCTGTCTGTTCAGCTTGGAAAGGTAGTCTCCATAAAGTACACATTGAAAACTATGTGGTTTTGTTTTGTTGTTGTTGTTGTTGTGTTTTTACTGTGCCCCTGAGCAAAGAAGGGTATTGGTACATTGCTAGAAGTGAGATATGGTTGGAGAGGTAGGAGCATTGTTTAGAGTGTGGGAACATAGGAGGACATGTTCTCTCAAGGCCTTGAAGTTTGAGGTAACATGATTAGAAACGGGAGACAGAGAAGAGAGCAAGGGCAGTTCTTAAAAAGGTACAAAGCCGAGATTTACCCAGCTGCTCCTAGGCCAGAGTTGTGGGTGGGATCTCAGTGAGACCCAGGCGGGTGCCGCCAGCTTTCAATAGAGCTGGTCTGTGAAACTTGGCTGGGAGGACAGAGGAAGATTGATGTTTGCTCCAGAGTGGGGCTGTCAGCTGTGCTCACCACCTCACTATGGTCCCAGCTGTAAACAAAAGTCCTGGCCCTTCATGGCACTGCAGAGCCGTCCAGGCTGGCGTAAGTCTCTGAGAACAGCTAGACCATTTTCTCATCCTGGCTAACAACCAGAAGACAGAAGAAACAATAGAAGGTGGTGGTGGTGGTGAGAGGGGTGCAGGATTGGAAGGGGGTGAGAAGCAGTGTCCAGTGGGAAGGAGCTATCAATTTCAAATCTTAGGTCTTTGGATGCAAGTAACAGAAATCTTTTAAAGAAAGCTGACCCTGTTTCTTGTCAGCTTCACAGATAATAGTGAGTTACTAAAGGGGGCCTGCAGGGACTTTAGTGCCTCATTCACTTATTCATTTATTTCATGAGAGTAATTTAATGTGCCCACCACTGGGCTAGGTATCCTGGATGATGCCAAAGTAATGAAGACAGTTCGTAAATTCAAGGAGCTTACAGGGAGTTTGGGGATATGTGTACAGTTAAGTAACAATAAGAAATAGTGTGTCTTTAAATGCTAAGTAACAAACATTGGAGTTTAGAAGCAAGAGAAGCTGTATCTGGGCATGATCAGAGAAGGTGGGATTTGAGAAGGTCTTAGAAAGATAGACATTATTTGGCTAGAAGGAAAAAGGAAAAAGGAAAAGGTAATTGGCATTCTAGGTTGGGACCAAAGCATTACAAAAATGAGGACTGCTTTAGCTAAAGCAGAAGGTTATTGTGTCAGAGACTTCCTTCAACTTCTCACCCCCACCAAACTCCTCACCGTAGCTAACCCAGACTTGAGGTCTCACTTGAAATGTCACATCTTCAGAGAAGACTTCCTTGATCTCCAGATTTAGCCTTGCTTTATGTTCCCTTAGCATGCACTAATTTCCTCTTTTTAAGCTAGGACTATTTTCGACTAATAACTCTCGTCTCCCTACAACTTTTCCTCCTACAACATTCCTCCTCAGAATGTTCTTTGCAAAATGCAAATCTGTTACATCACTTCCTTCTTTAAAACTCTCCTACTCTGACCCCTTCATTCTCTTTAGCCTCCCTTTAGGTCCTTCCTGCTTCCTTCCGTCTCATTTTTCCTTCAGGTCATATCTTAAATGTCTCTGTCTCAGGGAAGCCTTCAGGACATCCCTTCCCCTAATTTCAACCTCAACCAGGTCAAGTCTCCCTCTTAAATATTTCCATAATACTTCCACATTTTGTCCATTTTTCTATTCTCTAATGACTTAGTCCAAGTTTGTCTCCCCCACCAGAATATAAGTAAGCCCTTTGAGGGTAGGGACTGTTTCTTCTTCACTGTGTTGCCCATATATTTCGTACAGTGTCTGGCATATTGTGGTAGGTGCTCCACAAAAATTTGAATGAACCCAAGGGAGATGAGGCAATATTGGTAGGTGAAAGCCAGCCTGAAGAGATTGTTCTCACATCTGGGGGCAAAGGGAAAGCTTTAAAAGTTTTTGGTTCTGGAATGAGGAAATCATTAGACAACACTATCAAAAAACAAACAAACAAACAAACAAACAAACTATTCAAACAAACTAAACCCAAAGAGCTCAAACCTCAGCTTACCCCAAACTCTAGCCTCCCAATTATCTTGTGGACTCATATTCACTCATACCTATTCCCTCCACCACTTACTCCTCCAAAAACAAAGAAAACTTACTCGTTGATTATTCCAACCAGAGAGATTTGACACTAGAGCCAAAAGCACTTACTTTAACACTTGTATTTGTTCCTTCAGCTGGTATTTATTGCCCATGTCCACTGTTTCAGGCACTTGTGATCTTAGCTACAGATGAAGAAGATATTCCTACCTTAATGGAACTCACAACTGAGTGCACTCTTCATGATGATCACTCATTTGATAGCTTCAAATTTATGGTGAAGGATTTTGTCTTACCTGGGCTCATTTAGGGACTTTTCAGGGCACTAAGAGCCTGAATCTCAGGATTAGGTCCTGAGAAAAACTGGGGAGTCAAACTCAGAGAATGGATGCTTATGCGAACACACACTAGATTTTTATCCTTCCATGAGGAGGCTAAATGGCAGGGTGGAGAATATCTGGAAGGGCATTCAGTGAAAAGCCATTCCTTAACCATATGACGCTGGGCATAATAAAGCAAACAAGTCTCTAAAGGTATACCCCTTGAGTGAACCAGAATGGAGGAACTCAAGGAAGGACAGGAAAAAGAACTAGATTTTCCAATAAAAATTGAGGTGTTGTTCTGTCCCCTGAGGGGAGCTAAAAAAAAATGTGTGGTTCTAAGAAATCTTCCAAAATTAATCAGAAAGTACTCATCCTCACCATAGGGTAGATGTTAATGCCAGGGGATGGTTTCTTTTCATCTTAGGTTCAGTCCCAAAGTGGTTAGGAAGATAGTGAATGGGGATGTCAGAAAGGCAGTGTGCCTCTGTCCTGCTCCAAAGAAGAGTAAGGGGAATTAATTCATATTGTTTTGTAGTTGCAGTCTTTCCTAACTGGTTATCTCTTGGTTGAAGGGTAACATCAAACATGGTGGCAGTGATATTTTGAAGATACATTAGTTAGTTTTGACCTTCTCTCTCTCTCAAATCCTTTAACCTGAACAAGAATCCACCACCAGGATATCAGGAGATTATATAAGTAGCAGATAGACATGAATTAGATAAATGTCCAAAATTCATAGCTCTACTCTGTTAGGTGGCCATGAGTGAAGAGGGTTCATACACTTGGAATTTGAAATCCTAAGAGACAGGCAGGAAGAAATCAGTGGAGTGTATTTCATAGAAGGATAATAATGTACTGAGAAACCATATTCTATCCTTCCTTAAAGGATCAACTTGAAGCCTAGGGCCAACAAATAGTGATGACAGGCTTTGTTTCTACTAGGGAAAGGCAAAAAGAAGCTAAATCTAAGGGATTCACAAATAAATTCAAAAGAGAACCCTGGGGGACACTTGAGTTTGTAAAATTTGGAGCTTGGCATGACCATTTTTATTTTTTTTTATTGTTTATTTTCCTGAGCATTTAATTTTTTTTTTTACAAATAGTTTATTGTCAAATTGGTTTCCATATAATACCCAGTGCTTATCCCCACAAGTGCCCATCACCCCTCCTCCCCCCCCACACCCATCAGTCCTCAGTTTGTTCTCAGCTTTCAAGAGTCTCTCATGGTTTGCCTCTCTCCCCCTCCCCCACTATTTCCCCCTTCTTCTCTCCCACGGTCCTCAGTTTAGTTTCTCCCAATACTCCTATATGTGCAAACATATGGTATTTGTCCTTCTCTGCCTGACTTATTTCGCTCAGCATAACATCCTCAAGGTCCATCCATGTTGCTACATATGGCCAGATTTCATTCTTTCTCGTTGTCATGTAGTATTCCATGTAGTATTCCATTCTACAGATAAACCACATCTTCTTGATCCATTCGTCCATTGATGGACACTTAGGCTCTTTCCATGTTTTGGATATTGTGGAGAGTGCTGCTATGAACATTGGGGTACATGTGCTCCTATGCATCAGCACTCCTATATCCCTTGGGTAAATCCTAGCAGTGCAATTTCTGGGTCCTAGGAGAGTTCTATTGTTAATTTTTTGAGGAACCTCCACACTGTTTTCCAGAGGGGCTGCACCAGTTTACATTCCCACTAACAGTGTAGGAGGGTGTCTGTTTCTCCACATCCTTGCCAGCATCTAGAGTCCTCTGATTTGCTCATTTTGGCCACTCTGACTGGCATGAGGTGGTATATCAGTGTGGTTTTGATTTGTATTTCCCTGATGAGGAGGGATGCTGAGCAGGCATGACCATTTTTAAAAAAGATTTTTAAGTTATCACTATATCCAACATGGGGCTCCAACTTACAACTTTGAGATCAAGGGTTGGATGCTTTACCAACTGACCTAGATAGGTGCCCCTTGACATGACCATTTTATACCTGTAATATCCTAATTGGTGCCAAGATTTGTGTTATCCTCTTTCTGTTAGGACTGTGGATCCCTCATATGGATATCAGCCAATGTTTAACATGGCAGAGATCAGGGACTGAGTGGTCATCAGAAAGACAGTTTCCTCAGCTACAGATTGCCTTTGGCTTTTAATCTTCTTCAGTCTGTATGTCATAACAGTCTCAAAAATGAGACTCTTAACACATTATGACACCCTTTGGTCCTTCACTTTCTTTTCTATTCTTTCTTTTCATAGCTTCAACTAAGTTGGAAAAAAAAGGGGGGGGAATTACACCTGGGGCCTGGGCTTTGCCCAATCAGGCCTCAGTATCCCATGTTGTCTAATGAGCAGACCAGACCGAATGATCTGGGAAGGCCCTTCCAGCTCTGTAGTACCAGGTTATAGAATTCCAAGACATTGTGATCCATTTACCCAGTTGCCTTATGGGAAATCCCATGAGAGATTAGTTTTCTAAAAGAGCCAATTGTTGGGGCGCCTGGGTGGCTTAGTCGGTTAAGTGTCCGACTTTCGCTTAGGTCATGATCTCCCGGTTCATGGGTTCAAGCCCCGCGTCGGGCTCTGTGCTGACTTCCAGCTCAGAGCCTGGAGCCTGTTTCAGTCTGTGACTCCCTCTCTCTCTGACCCTTCCCTGCTCACGATGTCTCTCTCTCTCTCTCTCTCCTAGAAATAAATAAAAAACATTTAAAAAAAATAAAAGAGCCAATTGTTTGTTTCTCTGTGTGGGAATAGTGGTAAATATAGTCAATATAGCAAATATGCTGCCGTGACCATAGTCCCAAGTATTCTAGCCCTTCTGATGGTCAGGGCTATCTTAATAACAATGATGCTCACTGGCTGAAGTAGTTAAGGATTAATGCTAAATTGAGGACTGATAAGACTGTGATCAGTCAGCAAAGCATTGTCAGTAAGTGAAAGGGGAGGGAAGTGAATAAAGATTCAGGACTTCTGTGGGTTGATAATTTGAAGGAGAGCTTAGAGTCAGAAAGATACCCAATTGCAAGATTCTTTTGTCATGATTGCCTTTCATTTTGGACTATTTTCAAAAACCAATATCTTTTTATATACTATTATCCAAAAAATACAGCAGTAATACCTCTTGACCTGTTAAATGAATTACCTCTGAAAGTTGTAAATGATGTAGTTTTGTTTTTCAAAATTTTAAAAGCAGGAGTAACTTCTCTTCTTGCTTCCCCTATCCCCCTACCGCAAACAAAATATCATGGTGAAGTAAATGTATCAGTCAAAACTAAAGTTAATCTAACTGAAATATGTGTGTATATTGTGTGTGAGGGGGGAGGGACTGCCTATTCTAGGATTTCTTGAAACTGACTTGCCCAGTAAATAGGGCATTGAACTGAGAAATGAAAAGCCTGGGTTTTGCCACTGTAACTAACTCACTGTGAGACTTGTGTAAGTCACTTGGCCTCTGTGAGCCTTATTTCCTCATCTTTTGCATGGATATATGGTTATTTTACCTCAAAGGTTTACTTTGAGAATGACATGCCATGTAACTGCTTTGAAAAGAAAACGGCTACAAGCATGCTTGTTACCTTGATAGTATAGTTCCTCACCACACACCCCTTGCAAAGGAAGTATAGTTGGTGAGAACTGATGCTGCAATTAGTGCTTTGAAGAACTACAGTGCTCATTAAAAAGAAATTATCTAGCAAACACTAATTAATTTCATGCTGTGAGCTTAGTGTGGAGAATTCAATGATAAATAAATGATAATCCTTGACTTCAAACTCATATATATGTATGAGGAAACAAATAAAAGAACCCTATATAATCTTACAAGTATAAATATAAAGTCATATACAGAATGTTATTGGAGAAACAAAATTTGTCTGGATGTTGAAGTAATAGGGGTTTGAGACAGCTTCACAGAAACTTTGATATCTGGATAGAATCTTGACAGATGAGTGGGGATACCTCAGGTGGAAGAGGTCATAGGAGGTCATTTAATTTATTTTACATTTATTTATTTTTGAGAGACAGAGAGAAGCAGAGAACAAGTGGGGGAGGAGCAGAAGGAGAATGAGACACAGAATCCGAAGCAGGCTCCAGGTTCTGAGCTGTCAGCACAGAGCCTGACATGGGGCTCGAACCCACGAACTGTGAGATCATGACTGAGCCGAAGTAAGGCGCTTAACCAGGTGCCCCAGAGAGCATTTAAAAGCCTAAGGAACAGCAAAGGCACAGAGCATTAAACTGGATGAATTATAGGGTTCAGGGTTCTGTGGGTGGTTCATCATGGCCAAATACAGGGTGCATTTAGGGAATTGAGGGGATTGATGAGAGAAGAGACTGGAGGAACTGGCAGGAGCCAGAGAAGAAAATCTCTTAGAGGTTAATTTCAGGAATGTGGACTTTTTCCACGGGGTGCCTGGGTGGCTCAGTCAGTTGAGTGAGCATCCAGATTCAACTCAGGTCATTCGTGATCTGGCAATTCATGGGTTCGAGCCCTCATTGGGCCCTGTGCTGACAGGTCAGAGCCTGGAGCCCACTTTGGATTCTATATCTCCCTCTCTTTCTCTCTGGGCCTTCCCTGCTGACACTCTGTCTCTCTCTCAAAAATAAAAAAAACATTAAATTTTTTTAAAAAGTTGAAAAAAAAAAGGAATATGGATTTTTTTCTGAAAACAATAGGGAGCTATTGATGGATTCAGAGCAATTAAGTGTCATAAAAAGATTTGTGTTTTAGAAAGGCCAAGTTAGAAATAGTGTGTGGGGGATACAAAATGATACTGGAATTAAAAGCTAAACCAAGGGGTACCTGGGTGACTCAGTTGGTTAAGTTTCCAACTCTTGATTTCAGCTCAAATCATGATCTCACTGTGGACTGGAGCCCTGCAGTGGTCTCAGTGCGAACATTGCAGAGCCTGCTTGGGATTCTCTCTTTCCCTCTCTTTTTTCCCCTTGCCTCCTCTCTTTCTCAAAATAAATAAACTTTTTTTGAAAAAAGCTGTACCAAGATGAGGTCAGGGAGAATAGAGAAGGGGGGACAGACTTCAGAAGTATTTGAAAGGTAGGGGTGCCTGGGTGGTTCAGTCAGTTAAGCATCCAATTTCAGCTCAGGTCATGATCTCACAGTTCATGAGTTTGAGCCCTGTGTTGGGCTCTGCACTGATAGCCTACTTTGGATTCTGTGTCTCCTTCTCTCTCTCTCTCTGCCCCTCCTTCACTTGTGCTCTCTCTCTTTCTCAAAAATAAATGAACATTTAAAAAAATATTGGAAAGGTAGACTTGGCAGGACTTGGTGATTGATTTGATCTGAATGCTATGGAAGAAGGAGTTGTAAAGGATGACTCCCAGGTTTCTGGCTTAGGTGACTGGGTAGGTGGAAGTCCCACTGAGCAAGATTGGGAAGATTGGTGGAGGGAGTGGAAGAGGAAGTTTGAAGGAAATTATGAGTTGTTTGGCTATAGACAAGTTGAATTTGAGGTATTTGAGGGATGTGCACTGGAAAGGTTCAACAGAGAATTGGAAAATAGGACTAGAGTGGTGGTGAGTCTGAACTGAAGGTAGAAATTCAAGAACCATCTGCATACAGGTTATGACAGCCATGAAAATAGTTGAGAACAGCCAAGCAGTAAGTGTGCAACAAGGGGAGGTGAAAGCTAAAGATGAAATCTTGGAGAATAAGGAACACCAAGAAGCAGTGGGCAGAGGAGAAAGTGAAGACACTGAAGAACTAAAGTCAGGAGAGAAGAGAATTTCAAAGAGGCTGTGACAGCTCTGACAAATGTTACATGAAGTCATGAGAGATTAGGACAGAAAAGTATTGACTTGACATAGCAGTTAAGTAGGCAGTGTGAGGAACACGGGAAAAGCGTTTTCATGAGTAACGTAAGGGGAGGAAGCAGAGGATAGGTTACAATGTGTTAAAGAGTAAATGGCAGTCATGAGCATGTGGAAATATCTAATAAGGATAACCCTTTTAAGAATGTTGGTGATGAATGGAAAGAGAACAATAGATCAATACCTGGAGGGAAATTCAGGATCCAATGAAGGGTGGTTTTGATTTTATTTTTCATTTTTTAAAAGATTTTATTTATTTATTTTTAAAATTTTTTCAATGATTATTATTTTGAGAGAGAGAGAGAGAAAACGAGTGGGGGAGGGGCAGAGAGAGAGGGGAACACAGAATCCAAAACAGTCTCTAAGCTCTGAGCAATTACCACAGAGCCCGATGTGGGGCTTGAACTCATGGACTGTAAGATCATGACCTGAGCTGATGTTGGATGCCCAACCGACAGAGCCACCCAGGCACCCCTTACGATCTTACTTTTAAGTAATCTCTACACCCAATGTGGGACCTGAATCCACAACCCCTAGATCAAAATTCTGATGCTCCACTGACTGAGCCAGCCAAGTGCCCCTATTTTTCATTTTGACTGAGAGCTTTTCCCTCTTTTTTCCTCTTCCTCCCCTCATCTCCTCTCATCCTTACTTTTCCCCTCCCTTCACTCTTCCTCCTTCTCCATTCCCTCTTCTTCCTCCTCCTCCTCCTCCCTCTCTTTGAAAAAGCTGAGATTCAGAAAGAGATTAAGCAATTTGTCATTGGTACATAATTTGTAAGCATGTTATATGTCAGCAGGAAGAACCCAGTGAGAGTGGAGAGATTGAAAAAATAAAAAAGGTCCACATGCTGGAAATTTGACAGGTGTATGATGATGTGGTCTGGTCATGTAATAGCTAATCTTTATTGAGCACTTAATATGCGCCAAGCACTGAATTAAGCACTTTGCCTAAGTTATCTCATTTTATTCCCACAACAACCCTATGAGGTAGGTACTGTTATCACCTACTTTTAACAGATGTGAACATTGAATCACAGGTTCAATGATTTGCTCAAGGCCACATAGTTATTGTGTGCTAGATCTTTCAGAGCCTTCAAATGACCCTTTAGAAGAGGAAACTGAGGTTGAGGGAGATGAAGTCATTTGCCTAAGAGCCCATATCTAGTGAGGTTGGATCTGTAATGCAAACCTAGGCTCTGTTTGATACCAAAACCATGCCCTTAATCACTATGCTGTCATGAATGGAAGCTATTAAAATAGAGTATATGTGCATATTTTTCTAGATCCAGCCCTGTATGGCCAAATGTTCCCCTTGAATTTCATTAATAGTAAGAATTACCCTTATTCCAGGAAATTGCTAGTGAGAGTATGTACTTCTTGTAATGCACCACACAGTAACCTGGGCATTTGTAGATAGCCTCATGGTGAAAGCAGAGACTAAAAAAAACAGAGCTAGTCAGGCAGAGTGGCAACAGCTGAGTTCTCATGTGATTTTTTTTCAGGTAGCTTTTTCAGCAGCCATACTTCAACCTTTCATGCAGAGAATACTCTGAATGAGAAAGCTCCTGGCTCAGGTGTCATTCCTCCTTCTGGCCTCAGATTTGCCAACAAGCTGTTCTGATGCCACTAGTCCAAGCCTGTAGACTGTAAATGTTATCCTAGATGTGAAGTATAATGGAGCAAGCAGTATAGGGCTGGGGAGAACAGCCTAATTGCTCTCCTTTCAGGGATGACTGGCTCTCCAGTGGGAAAAGCATGTGGATCAGG
Source organism: Proteles cristata cristata (assembly GCA_017311185.1). Lineage (NCBI taxonomy): Eukaryota > Metazoa > Chordata > Mammalia > Carnivora > Hyaenidae > Proteles > Proteles cristata. The sequence continues at coordinate 77,596 of JAESUZ010005178.1, forward strand.
GAGAAGTATATTATTGTGATGCCAAAATCCCCACCTCTATACTCATTTGTCACTGCTAGAGTTTTCATTTGGTGATTGGTTTTTGAAATATAACTTGATATTAGTCTTCATATTTGGAACAGTATTAATGTTTAATCATATCATTATCATTCTTTATTCAACAATTTTTTTTTACCAGGATTTGATGTTTTCTTAACTTTGGTTCTATTTTACCCAAGGACCAGCTTGGGTGTGTGTGTGCATGCACATGTGTTTATTAATTCTATCTGATTTGATAAGTCCCCTTCCAGGTCTATTTTTCAGTGATCAATAGGTTAATGGAAAGGGAATGAATCGAAATGTGGTATGTAATAAACTATGTGAGAAGGCATGCTTTCATTTTATATATACCTACTGAGTATTGCTATGTATCAGGAGCTGTGTACTAAAAAGCTGTATAAGATGCAGTCTCTGCCATCAAAGTGCTTATTGTACATTTCTTCCATTCAATAAGTGATAATACTACCTAAGTTCCTAATCCCTGATAGTTCCCATGCTTAGATGATTTGTCTTTCATCAGCAGTGCAGCCTAGGAAGATATTTAATCTCAACATAGTGGATTTAAATTTAAGATTTTGAGAGCCAGAAATAAGATAATAAGAATTACAGTGTTGAGAACAGTAAATCGAGAATGGAGAGAGGCAAGTGGGGACATGTACAAATATTTCCAGGATATGATAGGTTCTGGACAAAGTTGGGATATTTGCATGGGTCAGTGAAAAGGGAATATAACTTCAAGAGTCAACTTAATATTTCAACTAGAAGTGTCAGTTCTTTGGTGATAGGTGGACTGAAAGGCTCATGGGAGAAAGTAAAGGGGATATATTGTTTTCATTACCTTCCACATCAAAAGTTTTTTTTTTTTTTTGACTGTGAATTCTGGGCGAGCAAGAGGCCCTGCTGGTGGATTGAGGGGAAAAAGGAAGACAGGCTACTGGTTTTCCAAGGAGCAGAGCAAACTGAAGGGTTAAAGGAAGCTCAGAGAGCCTTAACAACAACTGCATAACAATAACTGCCTTTCCTCTGGAAAACTATGTGTATAAAATATTTAACTGACATTAAAGGTTAGCAGTGAATTAATGAAAACACCCAACACACTTTATGTAGGAAGTTTTTTCTCCCTCTAGAAAATATGTTGTTTTGGGGTGCCTGTCTAGCTCAGTTGGTGGAACATGTGACTCTTGATCTCAGGGTTCAGTCCCCATTTTGGGTGTGGAGCCTACTTAAAAAAATAAAGAAAAAAGAAAAAATGCTGTTTTAAAAGTTAAAATCACTTTTATATGTGATCCAAGCAGAAAGTAGTGTGGGTCTCTAGAGGGGTGAGTACTATGAGGGTAAATGAAAGTGACTTTCAAGTGAGTCTCTTCTGTCACTTCCTGCCAATTTACTGTGGTGAAAAGGGTCCATGTTCAAGAATTTCATGATTGAATGGTTTGGTAGGTGTCAGATGCTTCCGGTGGGACCCAGATTTCCGCTCCCCCCTCCCCCATACATGTGTGGTAAGGATGAAGAAAATGAAAGCCGTTTCCACCTGATTTTGACACCATGTGTCTCCCTTCTCCACTTGGGGGCTCTGATAGGGAGGGACAGTACCTTCCACCTGGCACTGCCTCTGAGTAGCTTTGTGAACTCCTTTGGGCTATTATGTTGGTTGGTACTTTGGCTTCTTTGGCTCCCAGCACCAGCTGATGCACTGAGCTGAGTCTCAGTTAGGCAGGCTCTATTGCTCAGTGCTGTAGCTGTCTCCAGGGCATTGTTCTTGAGACTTCCAACAGGGCAGATTTGTGCAGTTGGCCCATCTGGACAAGATCTATAACAAGTAGAGCTCTGTGCAGTAGGCTCATCTCCATAGTCCCCCCCCCCCACTACCCCCGCCTTCGGGCTGCAGCAGCCTGACACTCCAGCCCTGCCATTGGAGAGTATCAAAGAGATACTCTGCTCCTTTCAAAGGCGTATTGCTTGTGGCCTCTCATTGATTGGCACTACCTGGGAGGAAATGGGAAAATAGGGACCCTCTGCCCTCTTAATTTAATTTCCTCCCTTAAGCCAGTCCTTTAGTTTTGAATCCTGTCGGCACCGGAGTTGTAATTAATATCATCAGTAAGATTAATTTCTGGTCCAGCTACCCTGGTCAGCCCAAATTCTCTCCTCAAAGCCAAGAGACAGACAAGAGGAGTATCTCAGTGAACAGCAAAAAGTAGACAAGCTCAATAGGAAAAAGGGGGAAAGAGGTGAGCTCCTGCTTTGACTACAGAATTTGCTTTGGTCATTGTTTTTATTGACTTTCAATTTGGAACACCATTTTGAGGAAAAGGGGGGGGGGTGGGAGGAATGAAACAGAAAGAGAGAGAGAGAGAGAGAGAGAGATTAGACTCACATAGTTAATTTATTCTAGGTCCAGAGAAAAGGACAAGATATTTAAGATATCATTAGATCACCCATCTCCTAGATGTTAGCCCTGTACTTTCATCTTCCCTTTTTCAGTTCGTCATTGTTGAGTCATTCCGAAGGATTCAGAGTACCAGATCCATGATCCCCATGTCCCATTGGTATTTTAGGCCTGAAATGGGCTCTTCCACATCCTCTCTATTCTGACATTTCTAGTGGCTTCAATTGAGGGTCACCCTTTCTCACTGTGGAAGAAGAGAAACAAGAGAAAGGTTAAGAAATAACTTCAACTTATGGGTCTTTAACTTCTACAACTAGTACCCTGAGGTTGGTCAAGTCAATGTTTTCCAGGATTGGGGTCCTCTATATGCCTAGTTCCTTTCCAGGAAGCTTAAAGTCCACTTTATCCTGGACAAGGTTGAATGGCACTTTTATTTACTCACTAAAAGAAGGTTAAGGAGCAAGTTGAAAATTAAGGTCCTGGGAAATAAAGAGACTTTGGAGAAAAAGAAGAAACAAATGAAAGCCCAGCCAACAAAAGATTCCCTTAGGATAGTTTCTATATTTAACTCCTTCCATGTCCTACTACCTTGGATTTCACTTTTTTTTAAGTTGTCTAGCATTATTGAGTAAGTTTCTTAAAGAATAAGCATTTTTCTCTTTTTACACTCCCCAGCAGCCAAACACACCCTGCAACCATACTATTTAGGGAATAAAACAAATATTTCTGAGACCTGGAAATTCACATGAATCTGGAAGGGTGGCTTTTCTGAGAGTCCAAGATTCCTGACCACATTTCTGACAGTGTTGAACATCCTAGGAGATCTGAAGACCTCTCTGTTGAGTCATATAACAATGCCCTACCTCAGTGCAGCCCATGACTCTTCCCACCTTGCTGAGAGGTAGTTAACCTGTCACCCTGCCTTCCTCCCACAGTCAAGAAAAACTGACTGGGTCACAAAGGGCAGCAATTGTGGATGGGAAAGATTCCCTATTTGAGCCTGTGGTAGGAGGGACAGAGGACAGGCTCTGGGTGGTAGATAGCAGCATGAAGAGTGGTGCAGGTTAAGATAACAAATGCCAGAATATAGTAGGAATGATCTGAAAATTCTATATTGGAGAATTGGAAAACAGAGAGGCTCCAGCAAGGGAAGAAGATCATCCTGGACCCAGGAACACAGCCAAATCTTCCTCTCATGAGAAATTGGATAGCATGGGCAATAACTGGATTAGAGTAGATAAACCATCTTTCTAAGTACAACCACTATTGGCACCATGCAGTGTAGACCTGCATAGCTTCGGGATTGACTGTTGAGGTTCTGAGTGGGAGATCAGAAATGAACTGTCCAGGCCCCTGATGTATTCTAATAAAGGGGGAAACCCATGCAGGAGGAAGAAGGAAGCCAACAGCCTGACTTTCTAGCCCTTAGCCCTCACCCTATTCACAGTGCCTGGTGGATATCTTCTGACCGTAGCACTTTATAGACAACCCAGTAGAAGATGTTGAAGATGAGGAAAGTGAGAGGGAAGACAGCCCGGGAGATGGTGTCGATCCTCTTGGCTTGGTCCACGTAAAGTTTCCGCATGGTTTCTCTCTCCCTTAGAAGAGGGGCTGGAGGCTGGGGGGTATAAATGCCAGAACCTTCCATTGGACCTCCATCCCTTGCCTGCAAGCAGTGGCCTTGGCCATAGCCATGGAAATAGAAGCGACTTTCTTGGATGATATCTTCCTTCTAAAATTACATGGCAGAAAAGACAGCATTTGAGGTTACAACTCTAAGGCGGAGGGATACAGACCAGGTCAGACACCAATATCTCATAGGTGATGCTATGCAGACAGGTGACTGGATACACAGGACCATTGCATGCTTTTTTTATGGCCACAAAACTACTCATGAGACAGATGTATGCTCAGCTCATTCATGGTACATATGGTATATTTTATGATTCTGTTTGCAGATAACCCCCCATATGCCTTTTAAAAATGCACAACACCATTTAGAGCCATCTAAAACCCAGCAAAGTGCCAACCCACTGTGAGAAGGATATCAATGCCACATTATTTCTGACTGGTGATCAACAGAATAAACAGAACAATAAAACAGAACAGTTCAGATATTTAGACTTGGTGAACTTGACTTTAATGATTTTCAAAAGCTTCAAAATTAATTCTCCTTGTATGCAGTATCTTTAAAAAAATTGTTGGGGCGCCTGAGTGGCTCCGTCGGTTAAGCGTCCAACTTCAGCTCAGGTCATGACCTCGCAGTCCATGGGTTGGAGCCCTGCATCGGGCTCTGTGCTGACAGCTCAGAGCCTGGAGCCTGTTTCAGATTCTATGTCTCCCTCTCTCTCTGCCCCTCGCCAGCTCGTGCTCTGTCTCTCTCTGTCTCAAAAATAAATAAACGTTAAAAAATACTTTAAAAATTGTTTATTTCCATTTAAAGCTGAGAATTCCAAAAGTTTTAAATAACCTAGTTGGTCATCCAAATTAGAGTAAAGCTGATTACTCTATTGCAGATACATGTGCTTCTCTGCAACTCAGCAGATTTTGACAAAGGAGTTAGTACATCTAGGGTAACATTTATTACCCAGTACATATTCCATTTATGTACAATATATGCATTATGATGAACACATTAGCACTGGGGAAGTAAATTTTATATCAGCACTAAGTAATGTAGCAGCTACACAAAGTTCATTTATCCAATAGTCAGTGGATAACCTTAAGTAGCTATAATAGCTGGAGCACTAGGTAAGTAAGGACAGAAAGAAAGATAGAGGGAAATATAGAGATAGAAGAAGAGGGAGAGGGAAAAAGGAGATATAGAGAGAAATAAAGAGAGACAGAAAGGACCAAAGCCCCTGAGTGATCAATAGAGAGAGCTTTACTCATATGAGAGCCCTCAGGTCCTTACTCAGACCCTATCTACTCTTACTTTATATACAACCCAGACATGCCTAATTTTGTCTACTTCTAAAGCACATAATGGCATCAGAAGTGATGGTTCACAGAGTGGAAAATAGAGAGAGGACAGGTAAGTATATACTAGAACCTAAAAATACTTCATTCAAAGATGGTTACAATTTTTGGTAGTGTTGGTGTTTACAGGAGTAAAAGCTTCAGCTATCTAAGAAACCACCTAAAGTGAAACGCCCCCTTGTGGGATGATACCAACTACCTTCTTGGTGTTGCCCACGGTTGGGGGCTTCCTGAGACTCAGGACATTCAGTGCTAACACAGAATAGTGTACACATATACTGAATTGATATGCCATATGTGTGTGTGTATGTATACATACATACATACATACATAAAATGTGGATAAATAGATTTCACACACGTTGTATAGTTAGAAGGATATCATAGGGTCTTTATAATGGGACCTCTGCATCTATGGTAACACACTGAAAAGTGGCTTCATAGGTGAGATATTGATTGGCATGGTGCATCCCAGTAGCCCTTGATTATTACATCACTAGAATGTAATAATTCTGTGACAGCTGAACCTGTTACTGGGCATCAGGGACAGGCAAGCTCAGGCCAGAGATTTACCAACAGATCCCATCTCTTTTTCTGCTTCCTGTGGACTCATAGGACAAACTGGAAATGGGCATTGGTCTTGTCCACTGCTGTGTCCCCAGCATGGTGCCTGGTATCCAGTAATCACCCAGTAGATATCAGCTGAATGAATGAATGGACTGATGAGCCACATTCTTCATAATATAGGACAGGGAATGGCTTTGTTCCCATGAAGCTAGCATCCTCTCAGGGTCTCAAACTCAAAAGTTTACTCAGAATGGAGTCTTACTCAGTTACAAAGAGCTTGGCAGGAAAAATGATTATTCCTTGCCCCACCGATGCACAGTGGCCTGATGTCCTTCAGCCTCTAGAAAAAGTGGCACTTTTGGCATAGGGAAGAATCTAAGTCTGCCAATCAGAGAGCTTTGCTACCCAATCTTTGATTTTGCCAGTCTCTGGAGAGAGTTGTATGTGTGTAGGCCAGAGGCAATTCACCACTGTGGCTGTCCTTTGACCCTGAGCTGCAGTGGGGCAGCCTTAGCTGTCTGCTCAAAATTACTTCCATAACCTGTCACCAAAGGCCTTGGCTCACCTCACCTGTATTTTCTAGGTCATTTTTACACTTTTCCTACATGGAATTTGTGCTGGACCCATTTTAGAAATGAAGAACCAGAGGTAAACAAAATATCTTTCAAGTCATTGAAACATGAGGGAGTAAAAACAAATTATTTCCTCTTTTGCTTTCCATTTCAGGGTCCCTCACACCCCTAGGGATCTCCTCAGCTTCTCAGCTCCTCAGCTAGAGGATAAAAGTATGGAATATATTTGTTTGCAAAAGTCTCTGGAAGAGAAAGTTGAATCCAACTGCTGTTTTCTGTTCTTATAGATTTATTTATTTCTTTTCTCCAATCATAGTAAATCTAAAGGGAATTATTTGGAAGAATTTCCCAGGCTGAAAAAAAGCTATCCCACATGGGAGGGAAAAATTACCTCTAGAGTAAGCTGCCCTTGGCTCTTTTTGATTTTAACATATTGTACCACTTGCAGTTGGCGAGCAAAAGATAAGTGGCCTGAAATCCAGGGGTTGGAGTCTTGGGTATGAATAGTATGTATTTAAGCCAAATTATGAGGTAGGTGTGTGTGTGTGTGTGTGTGTGTGTGTGTGTGTGAGTGTGTGAGTGACAATGAAAATGAAGACTTAAACACCACTTTGTGGCTTCCATGGCTATTGAAATAGAATATTTTTGTTGCAACTATCTATAAGAGAGGATGGCTGGGGCCCCAGAGAGTAAAGATTCCATAACCAAGTGGGGGAAGAAATGAATAGTGTGGGAGGTAAGTAAGGTGTGGATATGGGAAAGAGTGATAGATATTCGGTGATATGTATTGAAGTAATTGAAAAGAAGAGATTGGGGGCGCCTGGGTGGCTTAGTCGGTTAAGCGTCCGACTTTCGCTTAGGTCATGATCTCGCAGTTCGTGGGTTCGGGCCCCGCGTCTGGCTCTGTGCTGACTCAGAGCCTGCTCAGAGCCTGGAGCCTGTTTCAGTCTGTGACTCCCTCTCTCTCTGACCCTCCCCTGCTCACGCTGTCTCTCTCTCTCTCTCCTAGAAATAAAACATTTAAAAAAAAAAAAAAAAGGAAAGAAGAGATTGGAGAGTGGGGGGGAAGTCCTGGGGGATGGAGAGAGGCAAGCAGGGTTCTGGGACCAAGTCCCTGAGAGGACTTGGCAGAATTTTGAAATTTCTTCCATTTTCCAATTTATTCTGCTGACAATTGCAAGGCTTCCTCTCTGTCCAGCTTGAAATATTGCCCTCTCCAATAGGCCTGCAAAGGTTGGTAGAATGGGTAACATAGTTTTCTGTGTCCAGAGTCAAGTGCTAAGGCCTGCTGAGGTTATAAAAAAAAGAGACACAGACCCTTCCCTTTGAAGTTCATAGCCTAGCTGGGAAGACAAAGCAGAAATGTATGGAAAATTAATTAAACTACTTTAGACAGTGACATGGAAGGGGGGTGGCTGGGTGGCTCAGTCAGTTAAGACAGTGACATGGAAAGAGACTACCATGCAGTGGAGACGAGTGGTTGAGGAGAGATTAGAGAAGAACATGATTAAGCCTGGAGCTGGATGAACAGCTGGCTGGCTCTTAAAATACTCCCCTTTAAAAAAATTTAATGGTTATTTTTATTTTTGAGAGAGACAGAGCATAAATGGGGGAGGGTTAGAGAGAGAGAGAGACTCTGAAGTAGGTTCCAGGCTCTGAGCTGTCAGCACAGAGCCCAATGCGGGGCTTGAACTCACAAGCCGTGGGATAATGACCTGAGCCAAAGTCGGATGCTCAACCGACTGAGCCACACAGGAACCCCCAAATACTCCAAACTTGCTCTTTACTAAGGGCTCCCTAAAAATCATATGGTTGCTCTCCCCTCCCATAAGAGGGCTCCTCTCAGACCAAAGACTGCTGCTTTTCTAGCTAGAACAGCATGGCTCAGAGAGAGGTTCTAGAAATAGATGAACTCTGCATCAGCTTTTCCAGCCAGCTCAGTGGCCTCCAGAATTCCTGCTACAATTCCTCTGGGATGATAATGGCTTTAGGAAACATGGAAAGGGATATGGGCTAATGGCACAGGTTTTGCTTTTCAGGGTTTATTTACATTAGTAATAAGCCCAGCCCATTTTTTGGCAGCATTCAGGAGCCTAAGCAGGACCCAAGCCATAGTCATAACTTTGTAATAATTGAGCACTGGTTATGACAGACTCCATTATGATGTCAGGATCAACCAATATATGACCAGGAGGGGATAGGCTGTGGGCAGTTGGGGGCTGGAGTGGTGCAGGGAAGGAGGCGGAACTAGTGTCAACCTGGAGTAGCTCTACAGTAATCGCAGCAGTCCTCTGTTGCTAGGACACCCACACAGCCAATTTAGCTGGCAAAAGGACACTGGGCTGGTTAGCAGCCTGCTCTTCTTTTTCAAAGTAGGCAGTGAGAAAGCATAAACATTAAAACCCCTATAAAGATAAGATTTTGGTACCTGTAGGCAGGTTTGACACACTAAAGAGGAGGTAGTGACAGTTACCTTAGAAAAGGGAGTATTCTCTTTTCTTTCCCTTCTGTCAAGTCTATATATTATTTTTTCTAACCCTCAGCATGGGATAGGAAAGTCTTTAAGCCTATTGAAGGAGTCCTACTCAAGGAGATGCAGTTGTGAATCAATCCACTAGAGGGCATATTTCTCAGTGCCTGACTAAAGTCCAGGCAAGAACTGATGAATTCCGACAAACCAATAGATGAAACAGGAGCCCTGCGTTCAGCAGAAAGGGATCTTAGCCAGGGACATGAGGTCCCCGAGGTAGTTTTAAAGATATTTTTAGTGTGGACATATGGTCGGGGCACCCCAGAAGCAGCTGAGGTGGGAGGTAGGGTATTAGGAAGAGAGAGAAGTCTTAGTGCTGGAGTGGCCCCAACAGGCTAGAGCCAGTGGGATCAGATCATCATTTTCTCTGCCCCCAGAAGTCATATGTGCATCTCCTCTGGCTTTAAAGCCTCCAAACTGGACAGAAAACACGAAGTCAGAGCTCAAGATAGACCAGAACTCTGATGATTAGGCTGCCAGTATGTAGCACAGCAAAGGCTTTTGGCCTTGCTCATAATTGGGCACTTGGTTCTGTGAGAGCAGCCCAGGAACCTCTGTTGTCATGGCAACATACCTAGTACCCATTGTCTGGGCAAAGGGGAGGGGCAAACTGCCTCTGTTGTCAGGGCGACAAGATCTCTATTTCCCCTGTTTGATCATTCTGCTGTAGAAGAAATGGGGTTAACAAACAAGAGTGAGGGAGAACAACACCTCATACCCAACAACTCTGATGTGCCTAGTGAAGATCAAGGTGAAGAAATCTAACAGCCAGAAGCAAGTAGTGGTATTTCAACTCCAGCTTAGCTATGGGGACCCTCTTATTTTTAAAAAATGTTTTTTATTTATTTCTGAGAGAGAGAGAAAGACAATGTGAGCAGGGGAGGGGCAGAGAGAGAGGGAGACATAGAATCTGAAACAGGCTCCAGGCTCTGAGCTGTCAGCACAGAGCCTGACGCGGGGCTCGAACCCAGAAACCGTGAGATCATGACCTGAGCATGACCTGAGCACGACCTGAGCCAAAGTCGGACACTTAACCGACTGAGCCACCCAGGAGCCCCTATGGGGACTCTCTTATAATGCTCCCCTAGAAAGGCACCAATTCCTGACTCGAATTCTTAACCCCCAATCAGTGTATGGCAACCTGGGGTACCCTCCTCCTGGTTAAGGGGAGAGCCAGGGGAAACCATTAGTAATTCTCAAAGTAATCTCATATTGACTAACTCGATAAGGTTCTAATACTAGCTAACATTTTTTTTCAGTGTTTACTATGTGCCAGGCACTGCGTCTAGGCTCTTTTTTTTAAACTTATTTATACCATGATAAATTATTTCAGTAGTTTCCCAAGTAGACAATATCTCTGTGTCTCTCATTTACCTCGATAGCATTTAAAAAAAAACATTTTATTTTTAGCTAATCTCTATAACCCATTGTGAGGCTCAAACTCATGATCCTGAGATCAAGAGTCACATGCTCTCTTTTTAAAAAGTTTATTTATTTTGAGAGAGACAGAGACAGTGTGAGCAGCAGAGGGGTAGAGAGAGGGGGAGAGAATCCCAATCAGGCTCTGCACTGTCAGCACAGAGCCCAACTTGGGGCTTGAACCCATGAACTGTGAGGTCATGACCTGAGCCAAAACCAAAAGTCAGACGCTTAGCACATTGAGCTACCCAGGCACCCTCAAAGTATCATGCTTTTCTGACTGAGCCAGCCAGGCACCCCTGTTATGTTCATGCTCTTAATCACTCTACTAGACTGCTCTACAGGGATTAATGTCTCATAGGACAGATAAAGAAATGGAATCAAAGACGTTAAAGTACTTAAGTTATCTGTGACCAGCCTAAGACTAGAATCTAGGGTTCCTGACTCCCTGTCTAGACCCTATAGCTCTATGTTGAGTCTTGGTTTGTGGAAGGAGTAGTAGGGAGGAAGGAGTTCAAAGGAGAAAGGAAGTGAGCCCCTCCCTAGTTATATTTACCATGTGTTGGCACCTCTGCCTTCTTCGAAGTCGCATGAATTCCTTATGCTGACGGGAGACAAAATTGACAGCAGCATACTCCAGCAGGGCAGCGAACACGAAGAGCAGGCACACAGCCATC
>JAESUZ010005179.1:0-440685 GCA_017311185.1 Proteles cristata cristata
CCCGGGGCGGGTGCGGAGCCCCCGGGACGCGCGCGGGGCCCGGGCCGGTCTCCCGGGGCGGGTGCGGAGCCCCCGGGACGCGCGCGGGGCGGGGGCGGGCGCGCGGGCAGAGGGTCTGGGTCGCCACGGTCTTTTCTGGGTGACCTGCAGGGTGTCCGAGCTCCGCTCGAGCCCTGCCCCCTTGGGAATGGCCGGGCTCCGGGAGACTAGACCCGGCTGTCCCTGTAGTCATAGCCCCAGGCTTAAAAATTGAGATTTGAGGCTGCGAGAGAACCTCACGATGGTAGTCGGATCGGATGCAGGCGAGCTCGTGTGTTCCAGCACTTTTCTAATCTAAATATGTACCTCCGAAGGCATGGGGCGGGGGCAGAACCCGTCCACACTGCAGTGTTTCTTAGCTGTGCCCAGACTTTACCTCCCCTGGAGTCCTTACAGCCCAGAGGTGGCCCAGGCAGCCCTGAAACCTGGTGAAGTCTGGGTGTTTTCGTGTCACAGACGCAGTCAGTGGCTTGGGCTGGTTACGGTGGAAGGTTGGTGTAAGAAATAAATGGCATCAAGGCACATTCAGCTCACCTTACAAGATTTGGGGCAGCCTGTTGCTTGGCTGGATGGACTTTTTTTTTTTTCTCATTGAAAATTAGATACCTTGTTTTCTGCCTCCCTCCACCGGAAGGGTGACATTTTTTTAAAGGTCATTTTGAAGGGCAGAGTTGTATGCAAAGGTATAAGAGTCGTGACTGCAGAAGGGAGAGAAGGGAACTCCCCCCCCCATGCATCACTGCCCCCTCCTTCTCGAATATCATCACCGCCATCACCACCAGCACCACCAGCACCACCAGCACCATCTGCAGCCACTGAGGGTGCGCTGGCAAGGGGCTGATGCGGTCTTCCTGATTGGGAGGATCTGTGGCCATCACAGGAGAATGAGTCAGGGAAATAGTGCTTGGCTGACATTTTGAATTGGGAGAAGCTAGATGTATGATTTTTGCAAAGAAGAAAAAACCTGCAGCCTGTCATGGGTCTCTCTTGATCGAAAAGTAAAGGGTTAATAATGCATCACACTTCAAGGTTAGTCAAGGTGAAACCGCATTCCAAGATAGTACAAGGAAGCAGCATAGGTATTTTGAGCCGTGTTAAATGTAGGTCTTTAAAATGATGGCTTTTAGCTTGTATCTTTTATTTTATTTTATTTTATTTTGGAGGAGGCTGTGTTCTTCAGCGAGATTATTGCCATAGTTTCTGTGGCATGAAGATAGCTCACTGGGTTTTCAACATGGAAGGGAAGACCTGAACTCAGGGTGTGGGTGGGGCGAGCGGCTCCCAGCCAGGGTGATCTAGCCATTCTTGAGTGAGGCTGAGTGGGGGGGTGCACTGCGGAATGGGCCCCTTCCCCGTTCGGAGGCTCCTGCCCGGCTCTTCAGTCCCCTCCTCGTCATGGGGTCGGGGCCTGCCGGCGACTCCGGCATATTGTGAAATTTGCCCTCTGGTGTTTTCCCCTCTCGTAAAATAGATTTCTTTCCTCATTCCAGTTCCAGAATAATGTTTGCTTTAGACGGTAGGGCAGGATGGGCAGACTTGTTCTCTAAGCTGACTTGTAATGGGGCACGCCTCCCGCGTGTGAGGGAAACGGGCGCACACGCGTGTGCGTGTTGGTACTGGTCCCTGACGCCGCGTCCAGCGAGGTGCCCAGACGCTGGTGCAAAGGCAGACGCCGGGGCCGGGGTGCGTGCCTGCCCCACGTTGCCTCTGTTTTCCAAGGTGCAGGTGCCGGACTAAAAATTCAGTGTTTGCTTGCGCTCATGTGTCTCTTCTTCGGCAATGTGAGAACCGACGACCCTCCCGTGGCAGAGGAAGCGGCCGCAGTTGCCGCGTCCTGTGCACAGAGTGCTGCCTTCCCAGCAGGGGCCCGGCATGGATGCCCTTGGGACCTTGGCTGGTCGCCCTTGGCTCGACTCTGCTTCTCGGTGATTTTCACCAAGATGGACGCAGGGGCCTTGCCTGTCACCTGCTGCAGAAATGGCAGCATGCAAATCACCTGCGGTTCCCACCTTTTTATTAAGTTAATACGGACTTTTGTAGGTTTTATTATGTTTGCCGCTGGGCTGGGTCCAGATGCCCTCTTCCCATTGCTTGGGACCCTTTGAAGGGTCCTCATTCTTTTTCTAACTGGAAAATCTTTACGTTACATGGTTTTTTTTTTTTTTTTTTTAAGAAGCAGACCCATTGCTTAAGTGGGGAAAATGCCTCTAAAACTCACTCTCTGGATCGCCCTGGCCAATTGGTACAATTTGTGTAGCTTCACTTTTTGGGCAGCCCAGGTAACCTGTGTGCTGGGGAGCCCACTCCATAAGCCCTGCTAGACGCTCCCGTTCCTCTAACCAGGTGCCCCCCCGGCTGTAACTGGGGAGATTTTGCTAAGTAACGTCTTGGAGCAAAAGTGAAAAATCCCTCACCTCTCGGGGTATGCGTGGAACAGAATTAAAAGGCTCTGTCTTTGTCAGCTGAATCAGTGTGCTTGCGAGAGGCCTGATTTTTCCAGGGCCTTGTTTGTATTTTCAGTTGCGGCCACAATTATATACGTTCCTAAGTTGCTACAGTGAGGTGTCTGGAGTCAAAGGAATGGGTATAAAAACGCGCCAGTCGTTGGGAGAGCCAAGCGCAGTTAGGCTGCGAGCCCCGCGGCCCGGCGGGGGCCACGGGAGAAGCGGCTGCGGCAGCTCCTTGCTGACCGTGTCATTCCAGCCCTCTTAGCGCTCGCGGAAAATTTTCCAGACCCCTTGACGTCACAGCCTTACCGTTTGCCTGCTGCTGCCTGGATACGGAATGCAGCACTTAACCCTCGCCGTGCCGGCAGCAGCGAGGAGCTGGGCGGCCACGGCAGCCTTTCCACCTTTCTTACCTTTCACTTGTGGCCTCTTTTTCCTTTTTTCCTCTTTCTTTTCTTTTTGATAGAGGAGAAAAAGGATTACGATGAAGCATTGTGGTCTTAGGTACATTTGGCTTGTTGTACTAACATGGCTTTTCTGAACCGTGTGCTTGCTGATTGGAAAGCCGGGCTTTGAAATGCAGGTCAAGGGCAGCGTGGCCACCTCCCGCGACACTGGGCTCCCTCTCGCCCTCCGTCCCTCACCACGGCCCCTGCACCGCTTTTCTGTGATGCTCTTCGTTCTGTGCTCTCGCCGAGGAGCCCAGCGTTCACTGCCTGAGGTCTGCAGGGTTTTAGAAGTAAGCTGAGGCTCCTCCACGCCGTCCCGGTTCAGACCTGATAACCTTCCGGGTCACTTTCCCGTCCTGTTCTTGGGGAGTCGCTGGCCGGCCCGGGGCTGCCGGGCGATGCCTAGTACAGCCTGTTACTGTGCGGCTAATCAGGGAGATAATCCTCGTAAACCAGTAACTGATAGCCTCGTTCCCGCCTGTGGGCTTCGTGCTCTTTTGCGTTCTGTGTTTTTGCTTCCGCAGCCAGCTCAGCCGCCGCCTGCCGTCCTGCCGGCTGTGGGGAAGAGAAAATGCAGATCGTTGAGCCAGTCAGGATGCCGGCTCCAGGCAGAACATGGAATAAAAATATGCTTGCCATTTTTCACACTATAGGATTTCCTCCCCCCCACCCCCGTTTGGTGCCCCTGAAGGAAAACACCGAGTGCTTAGTCCGTAATATACATCAGAGGCGGGGAGACCGAAAAGAGCAGAAGAGCTTCATGCGGTTTCTCGGCATTCGTTGCCCCATTCTAGCATAAAAACTTGCAGGCGTTCGAATGTTTGGAGAAGCAGCAGTGCCTGGATTAGAGTGTCGAAATGTCCAGGGAGAAGCAAGGAAAGAAAACCTGTGTCCCTAAGGGAGTGCGTTGTCACGGCTGAAGACGTGTAAGCTGCACGCACGGCCCTAGATTTTATGGGTGATCTTCAGGCACCGTTTTTTATTTAGGCAGAAAAAGTATTTCCTGTAAATAATCTTCGTTCTAGCAGAACATTCCTCCTACCCTTACCTACGTCCAACACGCGCACACACACACGCACACACACACACACACACAGTAATGGAGGGCTGCCTTCTCTGTTTTTACCCCACGGTGGGGGGAGTATGGTCCGGATCCGGGTCAGAAAGGAAGCTCTGAAGACGGGCTGGAGGGAAGGCAGGCAGGAAGTCCCTTCATCGCCGAGGTTAGCCTCTCCTTCTGTGTGTGTGACTGACTGTGTCACACTGTCTGTTTCTGTGTGTCCTTGCAGTTAAGATCCTTCTGTTCTACGTGATATTTTATGGCTGCCTGGCTGGTATCTTCATCGGAACCATCCAAGTGATGCTGCTCACCATCAGCGAATTCCAGCCCACGTACCAGGACCGCGTGGCCCCCCCAGGTAAAGGGAACCTGAATACGTTCTGTTCTTCCCAAGGAAAAACGGGTGTCGCTTTTTCATGCAAGACAACATTTTTCTGAAAATTGCCTGTAATGCGGCGTGAGGCTGAGCACGGCGTAGAACACGCGGACCCGCCCAGTGTCGTAGCCAGGCCTCCCACACCCGCATTGCAGACACAGCTCCGGGGCTTGCACGGGTCTTCCCAGCTCTGCAGGGAGGGAGAAGAGCCTGGTCCCCCCAGCCCCCAAGCCTGCACCTCCCCCAGCTGCATGACTCCCAGTGAGGCCATGGCTTCCCTCACCGCCCAGTGGGTTAGTTAGTGGGGTCTTTTCAGGGCCTTTTCAGCTCAGGCGCAGTTTTCACTTTCTTGAGGGGACTGTGACTCAGATACATCCTTTAAAAAAAAAACCCACTTCAGCTCCTGTTTTGAAAGACTTGTTATTTTTAGGGACGATGAGAAGCTCTGAAATGGCCAGTTACTCAGAGGGAGAAGGAGTCATGGCTTCACGAGTCCTTTCTCCCACCTGCCGTTGGCTTAGCTTGACTTGACCTTGAACGACGGCACACTGTCTTCTCACTTACAGTGTTTGTACCTGCTTGTTCGGTAGGAGTCTTCACTCCTTGGCTCTCTAGACCCGCTTTGTGGTTTCACGGTCTCCTTTAGCTCCGCGAACTTGGATTAGCAAGGAGAGGTCATCTTAGAAGAAGAATGGGCCGCCCGAGTGCGCTGCTGTGATCTGGGTGCTTTGCGCAGCTGTGCGTGCACACCAGTCACTGCACCGCGGGGGACCCGTGGCCCGCGTTCCTGACGCCGTCAGGCAGACAGACGGGAGGGTGACCACAAACCCGACCGTGCGCCCTGGCTCTTCTCAGATTCATTGTTGGGAGGACCCAGAGACAGGAAATGTTGCACAGTTTCCGGGTTCCTGCATTATAAACGACCTTGAGGCCGCCACTGGAGGGCGGCGGTGACGTGTCTCCTCTCGTTTTCCCTGGCAAATGTTTAGTAACAGCTGTATTAGGTGACAGTCTCGAGGCCATCGGCGTGGCACTGAGCAGCCTCGGTCAAGTGTGGCTGTTTGCTGCAAGCTTCTCACGTCCACCTCCTTGGGGTGTGAAGGACTCGGAAGAAGATCTTAGAACGGGGGGGTGGGGGGGAGGCACTGTCCGTCAGCCCCAAGTCAGATAGTCGTTTGCGCTAAGAAGACCGCAGACCAGATAAATCTAGATCTAGGGGACTTTGGAGGTGGGGCAAAACCCAAACAGGTAAGTATGTAAAACAGCGTTAACCTGCTTAATACTCCAGTTTCCAGCACCTGATTCCCCAGATCAGTGGGTGAACGGGAAGGTTGACACAGAAATTCTGGTGTGCACAGAGAGACGTAGGAACACATACACACACACACACACACACACACACACACACACACACACACACACACACACACAGTCGTAGGATCACAGAGAGACGTCAGGTCTTAACAGGCTAGACGCTGGCTTTTGTGACAGGAGTCCATGGCGTGGCCTCTTCCGTTAGAATTTTCTGCAGTGTTAGCAAGCGTCGTGTTAATTTGTGTAGCCTCTTATTTTTCTTTTAGATTTTAGCCATTGAAAAGCTGTTCTTTGATTACGATGCTACTTTGTAATAATCCTTCTACCGAAAGCCAAAGGTGACTACAAAGCCAAGCATTTAATTTCCTACATTTAAGAAAGTGCCCCTTGTCTCTAAACTGTGGAGAATCGGCCTCTAATAAAAGTAAACGTTTTCTTCGTGTTCTTTGCAGAAAGGGTGATGTCATTCTCAAAAACAAAAGTCCAAAGTGCAGACCTTTAATTAAGCAGGGGACTCGCCAGTGACCTTGCCTAGAAAACCTGGTCGAGGTGCTCGGTTCTCCCTCTTTCCCCGCCTCCCTCCCCTTCCTTTGCCCCCTTCCTAAAAGACACGTTCTTAGTCCCTGTATTCAGTGTCCTCGGCAGCCGGGCTGACCTGACGAGCCGCTTCCCCGGAGCACGGCTGGTGTCTCACCGTGGAAATATGCGCTCCCGTTCTTTGGCTAGAGTCCTAGGAAAGTGCTTCCTCGGATCCCCCTTCCCTTCCCTGCTGCCTGGGTTCTTGGTCTTCGTGATCTCTTTCTCCCTCATCCCCTCCTCCCCCACCTTGCCCGGAGAGCCCAGGCCGAGCCCCCTTTCCCCTCCCCTTCCCAGGGGATGGGACGCTCCTTTGAAAATGACAGTGGCCTTGGAGCAGGGAGGCCAGGTGGGCAGAGCACTGGGTGCCCGGAGGCGCGTCCCGGGGCCATCGCGAGCGCTCCGAGGGGACCCCGGCGGGACCTCCTCCCAGCACCCGTCGGAGCAGAGCTCCGCAGTTGGTGCTCCTGACAGGCTGCTGCGCAGGGTGCCGTGGAGCGTGCCTCGCCGTCTTTCAGCTTAAATGCAGTGGCTCCCGGCTCCCAGCCGTGCAGCTGCGTGCTCACGACACCCGCGTGCTCACGACACCCGCGTGCTCCAGTCCCCGGAAGCTGCCGAGTGTGGAAGGCTCAGCACGGCGCTCACGGCTCCAGGCTCACTGATGCTGTAGTAGCCGCGCCGCAGGCAGGACCCTGACCGGCCTGACCGACCCCGACCCTGAGCACCTGGTGACCAGGCCTCGTCCATGCACCTGTGCGCACGTCGCCCGGTCAGGCGGCGGCGATTGTGCGGGGCGTTTGGGTCTGTCTGTCTGTACCGTTGGGGCGGCTGGTAAGCCGAACACAATGTCGCGGAGAAAGGACTCGGTTACGGAAGGGAAGTGAGATTAAGGAGGGAGAGGGTGGCGTGCTGCTGGCCGTGCGCGCCGTGACCGTCGCAGTCCGGCCCGTCGCTCCGCGCTGCTGAGCAGGCCGCCCCCGCAGCCCGGAGGCCACATGGGGGGCGCCAGCGGCCCTGCGAGGTGGAAGCACATTAAATTCTTACGCCGCTGAGTCGGAAATGGTTGACTATTGGCCGGTTGACATCACTTAACCCAAATACAGAAGCGGCCCCACGTGCGTCAGCCACGGTGCCCGTGTCCGCTGTGGCGCCGACCTGGGAGAAGCAGGGACTTGGGCGTTGCGCTCCGTCCCCGTGCCCTCTGCTTAACCCCGCTGAGCCTCAGTTCTCTCATCTGTAAAGTGGGAGTCATTGCCTGTGAGACTTAATGAGACACGTGTGTGCAAAGTGAACAGGACCTTTCGCGGCCGACCTGGTGGCCTTAAACAAAGGGGGCGCAGCCGCCGCTCTGTTCCTGCCCCGGGGGCGGCCGGCCTCTGGTACTGAACTCAGTGCTTTCAGACCGGGGCTCTGGGTACTTCGTCCACTTAACATTTTCACAGAGCGGATTGCATCTTGACTCTCCCCAAAAAGCGCTGGGAGAAACTGGATTAGGAAACCTGCTTAAGGTTTCTTTTTAAGTAAATCTCAGTGACCTTTTATTTGCTCTGTCGCCTAGTCGCTCCCTTGAAAATACCTGCGCCGGCCGGGCCAGCGCCGCCGCGCTTCTCCCTGGGAGAACGCCTGGCCAAGGCCCAGCGGTGGCTGGTGGCGTCTGTTCACTGCTGGGCCCGCGCCCCTCGCTGCGCTGTCCCGGAAGAGCCCCCTCCTGCCCCGCCCGCCCCTCCCCCGGCCCCACTCCCGAGCCGCAGGGGGTGAAGTGCAGGCCCCCCCGACCCCCCATTCCCAGCCGCCTTGCTTCCTGGTGGCAGGTGTGAGTCCCATTCTTCCTCTTCACCTCGTGGGTGGCTTTTCTTTTTGTTTTGAAGGAAAGATGGCGAGGGCTGTGAAGAGGTCCCACGGGAACCAGAATGGGTGGGGGAGCGCAGGGTGGGTGCTGCCCGCACCACACAGGCCCCCTGCAGCTCTGATTTCTTCTTGGCTGTAAGAGGGGACGGTCTTGTCTTCCATTAGGGTACAAGGCGTTACAGCTGAAATCTCAGTGTCATTAGCAAAATTCTTGAGAAATCACTACATCTCTCAGAATTGCTTATTTTCTCAAACTGACACAATTTCAAATTTTTTTTTTTATTTTTGTGTGAGAGAGACAGCATGAGCGGGGGAGGGGCAGAGAGAGAGAAGGAGACACAGAATCTGAAGCAGCTCCAGGCTCTGAGCCGTCAGCACAGATCTCGACGTGGGGCTTGACGTGGGGCTTGAACCCACAAACTGTGAGGTCATGACCTGAGCCGAAGTCCGATGCTCAACCGACTGAGCCACCCAGGCCCCCCCTAAACTGACACAGTTTCAAAGGGAGAATTGGAAGCATTTGGCTTCCTTATGCTTTGGATGAATTGTTTCAGAGTGCCAACAGAGTGGTTTTAAAATCGATCGATCAATTGATCGATCGATTGCTGTTTCCATCCGATTCCACTGAGCTGTAATGTGGGAGCTGACGTGATAAGCATATGGGGCTCCACAGGCCCGGCCGTCTCTCACGTTCTCCTTCCTTCTCTCTTCCGTTCCTCAGGTGGATCCTGCCAGCTCACCCCGGGGTCTGGGTCTCTTGATGAGCTCGTGTTGGTGGTGGTTGGGGTTTCCAGAAGCTACTGTGCAGACTCCTAGTTTGGTGAAGGGTTTAGGGTGGCAGGCTCCAGTATCTGTTTGGCTTCAACAACTCATCTACCCGTGTTGCTATTTTTTATTTCTAGAGACCAACATAAAACTACTAAGTGAGCTCTTGGGTACCCAGGAGCCCTAATGATTAACTTAACAATGTTCTTGGAGCCACAGAAAAATGAGTCGCACCCTGCGTGCTTGTTTTAGATAAGTGAGCAGCACAGAGACCTCTGAGAAACAGGACCAGGTAACAAATTCCATGGACGGATAATGGGGAAAATATGCTGAATCTGTGAAATTTCCTAGAGCTCTTCTGCCAGGCACACTCTGTTGTGGAAAGAGCACTGGCCTCGGGGCCTCTGTTCTGCTGCGGTGACATCAGACAGGCTGGGCTGCTTGCGCCTGTGGCTGCCCAGCGTGCTTATTCTCGTGGTCTCACGACCGGAGGGCCCTTCTGACAGGGACCGGACGGGAGAAAAATTGGAGACATGACGGAGAGTAGGGATGTCTGTTATCTACGGGCTTCCAGTCAGAAAAGTGTGTCCTTTCCCATATATGTGCATGAATAGATACTATCAAATATGTATGATAGGGTGTCCTACTTCAGGTTATTGGCCATTTACTTAGCAAATGTTACGTTTTGTATCCAGACAAGCCAAATCTGCTACATATGCTTGTTCTTCAGCTTGGCCTTGAACAGAAAAGCTGATTTAATGAAAAATAGGGTTTGGCCATTTGTTTATATTTTATATTTTCCCATTATAAAAGTTGGTCTTTTTTATTAGGAACAAGCACAATTGTGAGTTATACAGATACCACAGAATAGGTCCCTATGAAATTAGTTGTGCTTCTGAGGTTCTCTGAGCTAAATAATGCTCTCTCTGTTCACCTGAAAGCAAACAAAGATCTCAGTAAAAGTCTGATGATAAAGGGCGATTCCAAAAATGCAGAAGGGCCTTTCACCAAAGTGTGTGGCATTTAGCTTAGACTACAGGAGGAAAGATTTCTGTACCCCAGGCGGTGTTGAACATACATGTAGGGCTCTAGAGAAGATCCAGCAATCCGTCTTTCAAAGACTTTTCAAAGGGAGCAGACTCTCCGGTATCTGGGAGGGTGTTGGTGTGATGGCGACTGACCGCAGGTCATGGTCAAAGGCTGAGCCTACGTAGAAGGCAAGGCAAAGGCTGCTAGTTTACAGAAAGCACTGAGGCACCTTTTCTCCCCCCTGTGCCCTCCCTGTATCTTGTCAGGTAAATCGATACTAATCTTGCAGACATTAAAAAAAAATTAAAAGTTGAAGGGAGAAGGTTGTGTGTGTGCGCGCACGCCTATAGATAACGTGTGTACAAAATCATACCCCCAGTTTTTTAAAATTCCAAATTACTAATCAGCTTGGAATGTGCATGAGACCACTGTTAGGCACGGGCTGTGTGCACGGCTACATTTGTGTTTCTTTGCCTTGTGTGACCTCATTACTTCTCGCGGGTGCTCTCCTGGGGGTTCCGTGGAAGAGAAGATGATGCCTCGTTAGAGCACCTGGTCTGTGACTGCAGTGGACTGAGTGCCTGGTTCGGCAGCAGTGTTTTGGGAGTCACAGGGCAGCTGGGAACAAGGTCACAATGGCCGTGTTCTAGTTCAAATGCTTCAGACTCACAAGTTTGAAGAATTTTAAACTTGCCGCAGTGTAAACCTCCTTGGAAACAAAATGCTTCTTAGTGAAAAGCCTTTCTCTTCTCTTTCCTGTTACTGGCTGCCCTCCCCTGCCTCCCACCGCTGTGAACACCTATTAAAACCAGACATAGAGTGTTTCCCTGATTTGTTTCAAGACGTGGGAAACCAAGGAAAGGGAAATGTAATTTTGAAAAGCAACTGCATGGCCAAAGAGGAGTAGTTGTTTTAACTCCAAATCTTATGTAAAGTGAACCCGTTAAAACCCATTAAAAACCAAATGCTAAAATTGCACGTAGCTAAGTTATCATTTCAGTCCTTTTAGGTGGCTTCATCACATAATAAGCAAAATGTGACTTAGGGCAAATGACCCCATCAGGGCAGAGTGTATGAAACTCAGCCTGGTGAATATCAGTTCAAGTTCAGAACGCGGGCGAGGCGGAAGGTTGTATCTGTGTCCTGGGATAGAATTTGAGAGCCCGAGCCAGTGATGGGTGTTCCGCTAGCTTCGGCCTCTGGGAGCTCCCACTGGAAACGAGCTCACCCTTGTGCGCAGTTGGGACTAACAATCGAAGGATGTGCAGTGTGGGGAGGGACGGGCTGAACGTGGCCGATGGTGTGTGAACACAGCTAGTGAGAATGGCAGTCAGCAAGGTGGGTGCACGTGGCCCTTGGAAGGCATCCTAACTGCAAAATCCATGGACTCAACATAATGAAGTTGCCAAGTCTGATCCTGTTTCTGTCTCTTCTTCCCGTGGGTCTGACAACGTAACGTAAATGATTTAAAGGGTTTCAACACCAGGTCAAGGGGCTTTCATCTGCCCCTTGTATGTGTCTAATCGCTTTAGAGAAATTACTTTTGGGCAGAGGAATCTTCCTAGTGGTTTGGAGAAGATCTCCTCAGAGAACTCTCCTAAATAGGATCAGCCAGACAGAATGGGGGAGGCATTGGTGCCGAGAGACTCCAGGAAAAGAACTCCTCAGGCCAGAAGGCTCTGGATGAAGAAAAGGGGAGGCAGAGCTGGTGGGGGTTGGAGTGAGACCTTGCCCTGACTTGGAGCGAGTGGGGAGGAGAACAGACTTGCACCAGGGAGGCCGGGCCCCATGACTGTACGTGCTCCGCAGGCTGGGGGTTAGAGAGAGGAACTCACTGCATGGCTGAAACCCAAGTCATGGATGCTTCTTTCCTGGAAGCAATCCTTACATCAGAAGTTGGGTATCTTAGGAGGATGGTCACTAAAGCTTATTGCAGTCACACCTTCCAGATCCTTCAGAAACTGTAAGGGGAGACGTTAGCCTACGAAAGACAGTAAGGCACGGCTGAGCTTCCTGGGGTTGGCCTGTCATTCCTGGGCTCCTTCTCTGCGGCTCTGGTGTCCGTCTACATGGAAGGCACAGGGCTGTGACTTTGGCTCAAGGGCTAAGGCAGCTGGCACGTCACAGCGTTGTAAGACCCTGTGCCTGACTGTCCGTTCTGCCTCGTGGTTCCTCGGCCTCACGGTTAGCCGATGTTTCACATGTCTTCGAGCTGCACGTCGCTCACATGGTAACACACAGGCCCTGCGGGGTTTGGATGTGAGCCACACTTCCCGAAGGGTTTGAGCTCGCGGGTGCAGACTGGTAGGGCTCCAGGACTTGGTTTTCATGATTTTCCTGTCTAGAGACACACGGGGCTGAGCGTGTGCGACTTTGCTGGGCCCACGATGCTGTTGTGTGTGCGGTAATAGCGTCTGCTGCTTACTGTTTCCGTAAGTTAGATTCTCAGCCACAGGGGTGCTTGTCTCTGGGTGAGCATGAACTTGGTCTTGACCTTTGGTCTCGGGCTGCTGAACGATGTGCTTACTAGCAGTGCACTTTGGCTCCTGAGGTCCCAGAGCACCAAGTCGGGGGGAGGGGGCTGTCAGGACAGCCGGCGCCGGACGCTCACCTTGGGATTCCGTCTTTACCGTGTTTACGGTCAATAGCACCTTCTCGGTTCCCTTCCTCCTTCAAGCTCCCTGAGCGAGATGCTCCCGACCTCCCCCAGGCTCACCGGCATTTTGTGAGCATCTGGTGTTCTGCCTCGGCAGCCGCTCTGCCGAGGGACCGCGGCCGGCATGGTTGTGCCTTATCGGTCAGCTGGCGGCTTCTCCCCGCCCCACCTTCCTGAAGGTTCGGGGAGAGCGTTCCTGTCTCCCGCCTTCTCCCCCAGCCTGGAGATGCCCTCCGTGTAGATGTTGGTCTGTTCCTACTCGCACCCCCACCCCACCCCCGTCGCACAGAGCCGGTCACCCCTGAGATGGAGGTCGGCTGACCTGCGGGGGGCGGGGGGCAGAGGGGAAGGCGTGTGCCTCTCACCGTGGCTGCTGCGCACGGGCTCTCGCGGCGCCTGGGGGTGAACGGCCGTCAGGCTGCCTTTGCTCAGGGCTATTCTGGAAGGCGCCCCGTCCCCCGGCGGCCTCGTGGCCCCTGGCCTTGGGCTTGGGCTGCACTCCGGCAGGTGCAGGCAGGTCACCTGGACTCAAGGTCTGGCTTGTAGGTCCGGCCAGGAAGGCCCTCCCCCCGGGCCTCTGCGTCTCAGTGGGGCGTCCGTCCTAGTGACCGTCCTCCCTCGGGCGTGAGATGCCAGGGGAAGCTTCTGCTCACTTTCATTTTATTTTATTTTATAGAGTTTTTGCAGGTATCTGCCCTTTTTTATTATCTCGTCTCTTTGTGCTATAAATGGTCACAACTTAATGTAGAAAAAGATGGTTCGGGGTGGATTTAAACGGCTTTAGTCCTACAGACCTTTTTCTGGGGTTTGCAAGCACCTAAGAAAATACGTTTTCATTGTTACCTAACTGACGGTGGTTGTGTGGCAGACAGACCCGGAGACGTCTCCTTTGAGTCCCCATCGCCCCCGCCCCCCCCCGGCTCTCCATGTCCTGCATTGTTCTCTCTGAGCCGTTGCTTCACGTCCTTGTAAAGTCCTGTGTCTCGGGCAGCCCCTCACGTTTCCTGCCTTCGTCCGAAGTTTCCGCTCTCCTGGGGACCGACGGGCGCGGAAGAACTTGCCCCTCCGCCCCCCGAGCTGCGCCTCCCCCGTTATTGAACCGTTTCTGAAGCCCACAGCCACCCGTAGTCACTAGAAAACAGCAGCCCCTGAGCCCGGCCCCTGCCTGTCCTCCGGCCTCACGGCCGGCGCCGCTGCGTAGCTCCTGTCCTCTCGTCACTTGTGTTCCAGTCCTGCGTCACGACCGCCACTCAGGTTCCAACTCCCCGGAGCCGAGGTTCTCAGAGCACGAGGCTTAAGGCTCCTGCGGGCTCGTTAGCGTGGAAGTTCCCGCCGGGCGCGTCTGGCGTGGAGCCTGCGGTGTGACTAGCCCCTGGGCCAGGCGAGGTGGCGCTCTGGGGGCTGTGGTGACGGCCGCCTTCTGTGCCCAACGCGGAGAGTGTGGGTGTGGAGTCGGGATTGGGATAGGATTGTCGGATTTAGCAACTAAAATACGGGACACCCAATCACGTTCGGTCATCAGATAAACCACAAATCGATTTTTATAGAAGTGTGTCCAAAAATTACATGGGACATACTTTTTTTAATGTTTGTTTTATTTTGAGAGAGCTCGAGCTCCCGCACGTGCGTGTGCATGCACGTGAGCGGGAGAGCGGGGGAGAGAGTCCGAGAAGGCTCCTCGCTGCCACGAGGGACTCTAACGAACTGTGAGATCATGACCTGAGCCAGAGTCAGGAGCTAGTCCCCTAGCTGACCCGGCCACCCAGGCGCCCCATGGGACATACTTTTATAAAAACCAACTGATGGTTTATCTGAAATTCAAATTTAACCAGGCATCTTGCATTTCCTCTGGCCATCCGAGTGTGCTGGAAGGCCGTGGACTGAGGCGCCCAGGTAGGTCAGTTGGTTGTCTGACTCTTGGTTTCGCCTCGGGTCATGATCGTGGGTTCGACCCCTGCATCCGGCTCCTTGCTGACAGTGCAGAGCCTGCTTCAGATTCTCTCTTTCTCTCTCTCTCATAATAAATAAACATTTAAAAAAAAAAAAAAGGCAGTGGATGTGGTCTCCACCCATCACCCCTATAGTGCCATGTAGTGTTATTCGAATACTTATCTAGGAAGTCTTGTGATGGTAGAGGCTTTTGAGAATTAAAGAATCTAAAAAGTTGGTTAAGGGGCTCCTGGGTGGCTCAGTCAGTTAAGCGTCCGACTTTGGCTCTGGTCATGGTCACCCGGTCCGTGAGTTCAAACCCCACATCCAGCTCTGTGCTGACAGCTTGGAGCCTGGAGCTGCTTCAGATTCTGTGTCTCCCTCTCTCTGCCCTTCCCCTGCTTGTGTTCTCTGTCTCTGTCTCAAATATAAACATTTTATTTTTATTTATTTTTTTTAAATTTTTTTAAATGTTTATTTCTAGGAGAGAGAGAGAGAGACAGCGTGAGCAGGGGAGGGTCAGAGAGAGAGGGAGTGATAGACTGAAACAGGCTCCAGGCTCTGAGCTGGCAGTCAGCACAGAGCCCGATGCGGGACTCGAACCCACGAACCGTGAGATCGTGATCTGAGCGAAAGTCGGACGCTTAACCGACTAAGCCACTCAGGCACCCCTCAAATATAAACATTTTAAAAACTTAAAAAAATAAAGGTTGGTTGAAAGAGTGAAAGTCCAGGGTAATCATACAATACCGGCTGGCCCTTGACTTTTTCGGAGTAACCACTTGCTTTTGGAATAGAAAGCAAGGATGGTAACTGCACATAAATGCCAAGTTCATCCAGTTTGGGTTAAAAGATCCAGAGAAATGCTCCACTGAGTCACCTGGAGTCTTGCAGAGCTTGGGGTGGTCATCTGTTCCTTACCGAAAGGAGTATTAAAGGACCTCTCTGTTCAAAGGCTTCCACGCAGCTAGGGAAAGGAAAGCTACCCGTGAGAAGGGCAAGTGAACTGTGTATTTTGTGGAACACGAGCACGTGGGCGTGTTAGACTCTGGAGTGCTGCGTACCTACGCTGGAGTCCTCATCCCACCTCTTTACCTGTGACCTTGGGCCAGGCCCTTAACCTTTCTGTGCAAGAAGTGCTTTCATTCAAAAAGGGGGGCTAATGCCTGTCAGGAAGTGTTGCTGGGTTAGTAAATGATACACGATCGCAAGCCGCTGTCATTGGTACTTAGGTGCTTAATCGAAATGCCACAGAAGTGACTTCACAAGAGAGGCAGGATTTAACCTGTTCCCTTTAGCAGGTGGGACGAGTGAAGGATGGTTCGTACGTTAATTATCTTCGCTGACAGCCTTCCTGCTAACGGGTTTCTGCGTTTTTCTACCTGCTCTAGGATTAACACAGATTCCTCAGATCCAAAAGACTGAAATTTCCTTTCGCCCGAACGATCCCAAGAGCTATGAGGCATATGTGCTCAACATCGTTCGGTTCCTGGAGAAGTACAAGGATTCGGCCCAGAAGGATGAAATGATTTTTGAAGACTGTGGCAGTAAGTTGACTCATTTTGGATGTTTTTGCAGTTGGTGTCTTCTTAGTTCCCATTTCTGTTATTTAATGATTGCAGGATAAGACTCCTGAAATAATTAAATGATTGAACTCTGGCCATGTTGAGAGGACACTTTTTTCTTTTTTTTGAAAGCAAGAAGACTTTATGGTTTAGGCTTGGATGCAGTGGGAGAAACACTGTAGCTTCAAGTATTACAATTATCAGCCTTTGAAAAGCATCTTATTTTAAAACCCTCCCAGGCACCGCTCTGACCCAAAGTTATGGTTCTCTTACACCCACTGATTTTGAGCAGCACGATTGTTTATATTTCCAGGTTTCTGCCTCCGTCCCCAGGTCTCCCCACAGAAGGGTTCAGGGCTTTCTCTTGCTACACTGACTCTGATATAATTGGCTGTAACTGCACCGATGTGGATGAAGGGTAGGGGCCTCCATCCCTGCTTGGGATGGATACTCGGTTCGTCTTCGGCAGCTGAGCATTTGGGTAAGGAGATGACTGGCGAAGGCGAAGGGTGGCTCTCGGTTCCGTGAAGCCGCTGACGGGAGCGCACCGCCTGGACTGTGCGCTTCCCGCCGGCTTTTCGTCCCGCTCAGACAAGGTCTCCGTCTGAGTTCTGAGGTGGCGCCTGCCCTTCCTGCCCTGCCAGCGCCAGCTCCTCACGGGGTACTGTTTGCTTGGTCCTGATGTGGGCGAGTTGCCATTTGAAGCCATCCTGAAAGGAGTAATTGAAAAGAAACATTTTCACTACTTTTCTCCTTAGGACTTAAAGGGGGTTCTCACGTTACTTTGCAGTAATTAAGAGGCCTGTATGAGAGAGAATTGGGGTGAATCACTTCCCTGGAGACGGACTGAATTGAGGCACTTGACCACTTACAGGGGAGAACGGTGAACTTGTCACCTTAGAAATATATATAAATTATGGCGTTCGCATCGGTTTCCTGTAGGTTGCTTTGTATTAACTCGGAATTCTCTAGCTCACGTCCCCTCTCTCTTTGTTATGAGATGTGAGTAAAAAATACAATACAGCTTCTCAGCTGAATAAATGCCTGTAAAAAAGTCACAGCTTGAAAAGGCAAAAATTGAAAAAAACACTTTTTTAAACCTTGAACAGGGGCTGAAAAGGAAGAAAATAATTCTTCCCTTACTGTTGAACATGCTAATCCGTAGACAGTGGCCTGGCCGTGACCAAAAACCTTCCGGTCCTGAAAATTATTGATGCTCCTTTTAGTTTGTGCTCCAATTGTAATGTCCCTGATCATGAGCTCAGCTGGTGTTGACCTGTGTCAGGGAGGCTGCTCATGACGGGCGGGCGGGTTTCTGGTCAGTCTCCTAAACAGGCAGGTCCTCCATATCGACAGGAAGAGACATATTGCCACAGACCACACGTCACCCACGGAGCGCCAAGTGCTGTGCGGCCGCAGTGTGCGATCTTGACCAGCAGTCACTTTGGGTCAGATCCCTTTTCCACGTCGGTGAGCGCGGGATGGTTTGCTGGAAACCCTTGCTTCGTGCAGGCCACGCACGAGGGCAGAACGGCCTGGTCTCGGTCGGTCGTTGCGGCAGGAACGTTGTAAGAACGGTGTTTGCGTTTTCAGACGTGCCCAGCGAAATCAAGGAACGCGGAGAATTTAACAACGAGCGGGGAGAGCGGAAAGTCTGCAGGTTCAAGCTGGAGTGGTTGGGGAATTGCTCCGGAATAAACGACGAGACTTACGGCTACAAAGAGGGCAAACCGTGCATCCTCATAAAGCTCAACCGGGTTCTGGGCTTCAAACCTAAGGCAAGTAATGCTCGAAGTCCTGCAGCTTCCGGGCGCCACTTTCTTTGGGGCGGGGCCTTTACTTGGCATGAGGAGAGCGTGTGAGGAAGTGGTAGTTACCCAGTGGCGGCTTTGCAGCCCGGTCAGTAGAGGAACCCGACAGCTGTGTCCTCCCTGAAGCCCTCGGGGTTAGGTCCTTTCTCCCGTTTTCTAGAGAGATTCTGGGGGCAGGGCCGCATCCTGGAGCGGGTCTGGTGGCTCTGCTCTTAGTTCCTCTGTAATGTAATTGTGCAGCGTAGACTCTCGGAAAGTGAACATAGAAAAAGATACTTGAAAATTTAAAAACTGTCTGCATGCACAGTCTTACTTTGGTCCCGGGACTCTGGGAGCCCAAGCGTATTTAAAAAAAAAAAAGATTGGGGCGCCTGGGTGGCTTAGTCGGTTAAGCGTCCGACTTTCGCTTAGGTCATGATCTCGCGGTTCGTGGGTTCGAGCCCCGCGTCGGGCTCTGTGCTGACTGCCAGCTCCGAGCCTGGAGCCTGTTTCAGTCTGTGACTCCCTCTCTCTCTGGCCCTCCCCTGCTCGCGCTCTCTCTCTCTCCCCTAGAAATAAATAAAACATTAAAAAAAAAAGAAAGATAAACTGGAAAAAAAAACCAAAAACCAGAAAAACCCAAACAGGTTTTTTCATTGCAAAAGTGGGAGCTGGACCCCATGCAGGCCGAACTGTGACGACCGCGGCCCCGCTGCGGCCCCGGGTGGGTGAGCAGGACTTGCCCGCTGAGAAATGGCGCGTCGCCATCGCTCGCCATGAGGGGGGGACGATAGTAATTCTTCAGAAGGAGGAAAGATGTCTTGGGGTCATCTCTGCTTTTGTAAAACTGCTTATTTCACTCTGTCCTTCAGGTCGTGGGAAGTAGAGCTGCCTTTTCCCTTCAGGGAGGCTTCTTCCCGCAGCTGCCCCACGGGTCCGCCCGCGGGGTTTCAGTTATTATTTAAAAAAATTTTTTTTTAAGTTTATAGAATTTTTGAGAGACAGACAGAGTGTGAGCGGAGGAGGGGCAGAGAGAGCGGGAGAGAGAGAATCCCAAGCGGGCCCCATCCACGCTGTAGCTGGAGTCCGACGTGGGGCTCACTCCCAAACCGTGATCCCAGGACCTGGGCCCAAACCGAGTCGGGTGCTTAACCGACTGGCCCCCCTGGGCGCCCCGAGCTTTCAGTTCTGATGGGAACGGAGTGTGCTGCGTTCCAGGAACAGACTTCCTCCTTTCTGGAACCCGCCCTTTGGCTCCCTAATTTTCTGCCGTATGCTCTTCATTCGTTTCCACGCTCCTTGTTACTCCCGAGTCATCGTTAGAAAATCAGGGGTGAGATGAGCGGTTGTAACTGATGGACGCAGAGTCCTTTACGGCCTCCGGAGGGTGTGCGGGACGGACGGTGCCCTGCGCACGGGAGGCAACGCGCCTCTCTCCCAACAGAACTTCAGTCTCCCTCTTACTGAAGTGAGGGTATGATGGAGGGAGATGGCGGGGGCCACTCTGTCACACTTCGGCGCGGAGCCGCCCTGCCGGGGACCTCCTCGCTGGGCTGAGTCCGCCGTTCAGCCTCGAAAGGGACGGGTGCGGTGTTCCGAGGGGCCAACCCTAATCTTGGCTCTCTGAATCCCGCACTGCTGATGACGCCTCTTTGTAGGTCCCGAGTGACGTTTGTACCCGCAGAGAGTGTCCGTCTAGCCGGCGTGACCCCCACCTCTCCCCACATCTGTAGGGAGATCTGTTAAGTGAGGAAGGAGCTCGCCTGCTCCTTCTTTCCGGGCCTTGTCGTCTCTGGTCTCGGCTGGCCAGCCTCTGATTCCTCACCCCGTTTTGTTGGGAAGAATTATCTTTGTCGGGGGCTGTGGTGCCCCAGCAGCTCACGGATGAGCCTGTTTCCTCGCCCTCTGAGGAAGCATTCTGGCAGCTGCTTTATCAGTAAGCACTTTCTCTTTGTATCTTTAAAGAGCAATGTGTTTTTGGCAGAAAGTTCCGACAGAGTCCGATCTAGACGGTCATTTTCTTCTCAAACAAAGGGTATCGAACCCAGTAGCTCTTCACTGAGAGGCAGAATTGCCCTTTTTATCCGACCTTGACTGGACGGTGAATGCGTTCTATCTCCTGTCAGGACTCGTGTGCTGTCCTGACCCGGTCGAGCCAGCGGGTGGCCGTCTTCCAGGGAAAGATGTTCATCACACCTTTTCTCGGGTGGGTTGAAGGCAGGGCTGTAGGAGGGAACGCTCTGGACGGTTCCTCTCAGCAGAGATGTTCAAAGTGTATTCTGGGTCCCTTTGGGGGATTCACCACTTCCCAAGACCCCGTCATTTAGGGCTCCGCTGCCTGTATCTGTTTTCATATCGGACTTTCTGGAAAGAGGTGGAAATGCTCCTTAAATGGCAGTGCGTCTCCTGGAGATTCAGGGGAAAAACAAAAAGCCTACGTGAGGAAGGCCTGCTTGAGGGCAGAGGACGGCGTTATTTATTCATGAAGTAGGAGGAAGCCCGAGTTTCATAAAAACGGAAATGTCAACCAACACTTCCATCTAATTATTATAATCTTCTTAACGAGGCCTGTTCGTGCTGGGTTGGCTCTTACCGTCCAGTGTCCTTGAGAGCTGGCTGTGCGGGCCGCGCGGCAGCCTCGGCGTAGCGCGTCACACGCCGTGGGCACCGCCTGTTACTCCACAGCATCCAGCCCGGGTGGGTGGCGGTCACTGCTCCTCGGGGGTCTTGTGACTGGCCTTCCGTGACCCGCGTCTACTTGTTGGCGCTCCAGGCTAACCTCGCTTTTCAGAAATCGTAGGAAATTATTTACAGACCCCTTGACCGTTGTGGGTTTTTCTGTTTTTAGCCTCCCAAGAACGAGTCCTTGGAGGCTTACCCGGTGATGAAGTACAATCCCTACGTGCTGCCTGTCCAGTGCGCTGGCAAGGTAAGGGGGCGCTCCGCGACCAAGGGGGTGCGAGGGGAGGCTGGGTGAGCTTGGTTTAAGGTGGAGGTGAAACTTCAGTAGGGGCAACGAGACATGTTGCTTCCGGGCATCAGTCTCAACCGAGCGTAGCTGCGTGGGTGACAGGGCGGGAGAGGAGAGAAAGTGGTAACGAGACTAAAGCCGCATGTCGGTTTCTGCACCAGAACAAGAAACCGGATTATTTGAATCAAATCAGCCGGAATATCAGGTCTGTGGAACCGAGCGGTGAACTAGCCCACGCAGGTGCTTCTCTGGCGCATGTGGGGTGTTGAAAAATTTGAGGCCAGCTGTTTTTTTGTTTTTGGACACGTTCCCATTGAAAACTGTGTTTCTGGCCTTTCTTAAAAAACAACGCAAGATAACAGTACTTGGTCCCTTTAGACCTACGAACAGGCCCCTGATGGGACGACTGTTCAGTAGGGCAGACGGAGGAAAGGGGCGTCTGTGAGCAGCAGAGGAGACGGTGCAGGGAAGCGAGAGGCGGCTTAGGCCGCTGGGAGGAAATACTGACGCGGCGCCCCGGGCCCTGCGCCACCGCCGCTGGGCTTCTGCCGCCCGGCGGCCGCTCCCTCTCTCGCCGCGTGGGCTTTGGAGAGCCGCTCGGTTGGCCTTTGCTCCGGTTCCTTCTCTTGAACAACAGCATAGGCTCCTTTGCGACCCCTTCCCGTGGCCGGGCGCGCGCGGTCTCCTGTCACGCCCGAGACCACAGCGGTGTCCTCGGGGGCTAGTGGCCCCCCGGCCCCCCCGGGGGAGGCGCGTCCGAGGACGGCCGGTCTCCCTGTGGCCGCGGTTCGCAGACCGCTCTGCGGGACCCGGCGCCGCCTGGGACCTCGGGCGGCCGTCCGGGCCGCGAGCTGCTGAAACTGTCCCCCTCTGGTTTTCAGCGAGACGAAGACAAGGACAGAGTCGGAAGCGTGGAGTACTTCGGCCTGGGCGGCCACGCCGGCTTCCCGCTGCAGTACTACCCCTACTACGGCAAACTCCTGCAGCCCAGGTACCTGCAGCCGCTGCTGGCCGTGCAGTTCACCAACCTCACCACGGACACCGAGATCCGCATCGAGTGCAAGGCGTACGGGGAGAACATCGGGTACAGCGAGAAGGACCGTTTCCAGGGACGCTTCGATGTAAAAATTGAAGTTAAGAGCTGATCACAAGCACAGATCTCTCCCACTAGCCGTTTCAAAAGTTAAAAAAGATACAGAAACAAAAACCTACTAGTCTTGAATAAACTGTCGTACGTATGGGACCCACACTTCATCTATACGCTTTACACTAGCTTTCTGCATTTAATAGGTTAGAATGTAAATTTAAAGTGTAGCAATAGCAACAAAATATTTATTCTACTGTAAATGACAAAAGAAAAATAAAAATTGAGCCTTGGGACGTGCCCATTTTTACTGTAAATTATGATTCCATTACCGAGTCGTAGTAAGCAGTGTTTCTGGCCCCTAAGTATTGCTGCCTCGTGTATTTGATTTCGTGTACAGCGCTGTAGGTGCACACTGGTCATTTTCCCAGCCATGTTTTATCGTGTCTGTTTTCTCCTTCATGTGAGCAAGGTCCACGGTGTAAATACTCAATGGGAATAAAACTGGCATGGTACTTCTTCTTTTTTTTTTGGTTCAGCTCTTTCAAAGATAATGGCCCATCGATGAGCATTTTTAACACACTCCATAGTCTCTTCCTGTGGTGTTAGGTCTTTTTCCTTTTTCTTTTTTTCCTGGGGCTGGGGGTGGGGGGCTGTCATGGGGGAACTGCCCTTTAAATTTTAAGTGACACTACAGAAAACACACAAAGGTGATGGGTTGTGTCGTGCTGTGTACTGAATGCTGTCTTGCCGTCTCTGCCCTGGTCCTCCGGTATGTTCTGAAGCCGCCTGTCACTTGGGCAACGTGACAGGGCGAACTCATTTGCTTTGTACATTTCCTTTTACTTTCTTCCTTTCTCTGGAGGCATCACATGCTGGTGCTGTGTCTTTATGAATGTTTTAACCATTTTCATGGTGGAAGAATTTTATATTTATGCAGTTGTACAATTTTATTTTTTTTCTGCAAGAAAAAGTGTAATGTATGAAATAAACCAAAGTCACTTGTTTGAAAATAAATCTTTATTTTGGACTTTATAAAAAGCAATGCAGAACCCCATAGACTGGTGTTAAATGTCGTCTACAGTGCAAAACCCATGTTCTAACATATATAATAATTGCCGGGAGTACAGTGCTCTTGTTGACCTTGTATTCAGTCAGGTTCAAACAACGGACAATAAAAGAATGAACACATCCCTCATGTGCCTGATTCGGTCGCGTCTCAATGCCCCGGCCTGTGACTTCTTTGTTTCCTGTGCTGCTAGTTATCCAAGATCTTGAAGAAGTACTGAACCTGGAAAAGACAAACACATGGGTGAGTGAGTGAGTTCACGTGGGAAGTTTGCCTTTTCTCGGAGCTGGGGTCGCTGAGGGAGCACCCCTTCTCCACGGTGACAGCTGGGCTCCTCCCAGGCACAGACCCCGGGAGCTCTTCGTTCCGAGTTGGAAGTTTTACAAGTATCCTGTGGCGTCCACTTCGCCTAGTTTAGAAAACATGATTTTTGGTTCCTGCCAGTGTTTCACTAGGTTTGTCTGTTAAAAAAAAGTCTGTAGTTCAGTTGCAAAACTGAGGTTAGGTCTGAGGTTCAGTACATGAAGGTTCTTACCTTGCTTTTTGGTTCGTGGTTTGGCCTATGTTACTTATTTAGCCATACTTAAAAATTCGCCTTCGTGTGAAATAAGACAAGAAAAATTGAGTTTTCTGGAAAACCTACTCCAGGTAGGACTCAGCTGAAGACTTAGGATCACTTCCCCCACACGGGAAATGCCCGCCCTGGGACCCTGGCATCACACTTCTGAGAGTGGAAGCCCCAGCCACCCACTGGCGTGCAGCGGAGATGCCCTTCCGTCCCGCGTCCCTCTCATCGCGACAAAGGCGGCCGCTCACGTGACCGCAGACGGGCTTCAGAAGTGGCGGTAGCAGCTCACACCCCCACCTTCCTGCCTCACGTCTACTATCCTGCTGACCTGTTTCTCTTGTTTGTTCTTTAAAAATAATACCCGAGAGGGGCGCCTGGGGGGCTCAGTCAGTTGAACGTCCCACTTCAGCTCAGCTCGTGATCTCACGGTTCATGAGTTCGAGCCCCGTGTCGGGCTCTGTGCTGACAGCTCGGAACCTGGAGCTGCTTGGATTCTAGGTATTTCTCTCTGTCCCCCACCCCTACCCCCTGCTCTTTCTCAAAAATAAATCCTAAAACTTAAAAAAAAAAACTAAAAAAACGAGAACACCTGAGACTTTTGCTATTTCTAGACTAGCAAATCGTGTGATGGCAGCTTCATACCAGAGGAGCACAGATTCCGTTTAACAAAATGGGCAAAGGGCATGGTGCACAACAGCACTACGCTCAGCTGCCCAGCTCTCAGGAGGCCCCCCCACAAGGGAGCAGACCCAGCAGCTTCTGTAAACCCCCGACAGAGCTGGTTTCTCAGAATGTCCCCCTCACGCTCCTAGACATACAAGGTCTCCTAGAACACAGGCCGGCTCATCTCACTCCAGCGACTCCCCTTCCAGGGGCTTGTCAGTCGTAAACGTGATACTTCTGAACAAGAAGGGGGATGGTTTTAGGTCTGGAGGAAGGAGTATACAAACCGAGGACAGGCGGTTAGTCTGCATTTTTGAGGCTATTCTCAGGTCACAACCCGAGACCTGATCCCCTGCTGTACTATCCTGAGCTGCTGTGTGTGCGGTACGTGTGCGTGCGTGTGATCTCCGCCCATCACTCCAGGATCCTGCCCAAATCTGTTCCCGCCACCTCTCCAGACTCCGGTCCCCACCCTGAGCCACTATGAGGCTCTGGAAGGCGGTTTGTAGTCTTTGACTCCGTAGATATCCGCTGACTGACTGCTCGGTGCCAAGCACCCTTCTGACAGCTGGGGACAGATCCGCGAGTGAACCACACACACAAACCTGTCTTCCTCCGCAGGTCACGTTCTAGTATTAAACACTGCATGTTTTGTTTCTTGCTTCTCTTCATTGATCAATCCTGTCTCTTCTCATGTCACTTTATTCCGTCCCTTATTAGAGGACACTGGGTAGAGGGTTGGTGCCATCTACCTCCTCTGTCGTGTTCTGATGACACCCTACACAAGTCCCGTCAGCTACGTCATTCCTTGTACTGAATATAAAGGAATGAGTTTTCAAAGGCGGCGTCTGTCAGGTGTGCCGAGGACCGCTGGGAACACAGTGCGTTAGAACAATTACTGCACTGAGGAAACGGTTCTCCCTTCAGGGTTTTTGTTTTCTCTCAATCCATCATATCCTAGTCTCCAAAGGCAAGTTTTGGTACGGGGGCTAGTGCGTCTTCAGCCCCGGTTACTCAGCCTTTCAATTAAAGCGATAACAAGGCCATGGGCTCTGAACCGGTCACAAGCAATATTCTCTAGCTGGAATTTAATAACTTTTGTTTTCATTGTATTTGTTATTACCTTCGTGTAAGGACAAGTAATACTAGTTTTACATTTATAGCAAGCAAACAAATTTGTTCAAGTCAAACACTGGATATAAAGGAAAATGGTTAAAGAGATGCAAAAGCCCCTTCAGCTGGTACGCAGATAGGGTAAAACTCATTAAAAGCGAAACACAGCCAACAAGAATTTAGGAACATTTGGCCCAAAGTATAGCATTAGCAGAAGCTAAGTTTTCCTGGTTCTGTACCTGTTTGGGCAAAATCAAGTTTGAACTCTATTTCAGAACAATGGCACGCCCTGTCTGCTCAAGTTCACTCATTACTAGAGGGAATGGCTCCAATTCCAAATGAGAAACATGCTCGGTAATCAGAGACGAAAATCCAGTTATCAGGACCTTGCAAAGTCCAGTGACCGTTCCGATTCTTGGCTTCTGAAAGGATCAGCGCCACTTCTGTATGGTGTGTGTCTGGCCCAGGGAGGAGACTTAGGTGAGGTTACTTTGAGTCTTCAGGACTAAGGACCTCATGAATACAGAGGGAAACTTATCCAAGGAGCATTCAGGAGCAGTTTTAATCGAGTAAAGTGATCTGGCTTTCAAATTCAACAGGGAAAATGCGCGTCTCCCTTCTCGTCTTAAAGAAGGAGCCAGCTCTGACCCGCACGGACACGTTATCTACCATCTACCATCGGGTGGGCCCTGGGCCGGAAGAGCTGTTGAGCGAGCGACCTTGTTAGTCTCCCAAGCGATGGCTGCAGTTAGCACTCCTGTCCTACCCAACGTGAAGCGAAGAGGGTTAGCCCAAGACAGATACCTTGGCTCATGTTTTAATTTTGTTATGTGCCTCTCAAAGACTGTCTGCATCAGTCTGTTCTGAGAAATTAAGTACCTCGTTAAGAGGCGCTGACTCCTGCTGACTACAGAGCCCCGCTCTTTGCTTGGCCACAAATGAATTCCACACCCTAAGAAAAGGCCCATGTTGCAATAAAACTGATATTTCCAGCTGAATTCACCACAAAGCCTTTAAAATTCTGGGTTTTAATAAAATCAGGGCTCCTCCAAGCAGTTGGTAAAGGGCTGCCTTTTCCAGCGAAATGTATACCTTCCCCTAGTGCTGGCTCTTTGCAGACCAGGAAGGAGCTGCCGCAAGGTGCCTGGGAACCCCTGTGCTCAGCCAGCTACAGTGCCTGTGAGTCACTGGATCAGTCCACCGGTGTAAGTGCTTCAGGATCCGATATTTCATTCCTGTGAAAGGTGGCCCTTCAGCGTTTCCTACAGGGATTTGCAGTTATGAAATTAAATAACAGAGAGGCAAGGGAGCTGTTCTGCAAAAATGGAAAGAGGATCCATTCCTCTGATGAGGAGCAAGGGTTCTAAAATGACCCGTGGACGGGGCGCCTGGGTGGCTTAGTCGGTTAAGCGTCCGACTTTCGCTTAGGTCATGATCTCGCGGTTCGTGGGTTCGGGCCCCGCGTCGGGCTCTGTGCTGACTGCCAGCTCGGAGCCTGGAGCCTGTTTGAGTCTGTGACTCCCTCTCTCTCTGACCCTCCCCTGCTCATGCTGTCTCTCTCTCTTTCCTTGAAATAAAAAAAAAAAACAAAACATTAAAAAAAAATTAAAAAACAAAAATTAAAAAATAAAATGACCCGTGGTCAGAGTGGCTAAAATGAACAAATCAGGAGATAGATGCTGGCGAGGATGTGGAGACACGGGCACCCTCCTACACTGTTGGTGGGAATGCAAACTGGTGCAGCCCCTCTGGAAAACGGGGTGCAGTTTCCTCAAAAAGTTAACAATAGAACTCCCCTAGGACCCAGCAATAGCACTGCTAGGAATTTACCCAAGGGACACAGGAGTGCTGATGCACAGGGGCACATGGACCCCAATGTTCATAGCCGCACTCTCAACAACAGCGAAAACAGGGAAAGAGCCTAAGTGTCCATCAACGGACAAATGGATCCAGAAGATGTGGTTTATCTATACGAAGGAATACTACATGGCAATGAGAAACAATGAAATCTGGCCACGTGTAGCAACGTGGATGGAACTCGAGGGTGTTATATTAAATGAAATAAGGCAGAGAAGGACAGATACGGTATGTTTTCACTCATGTGGATTAGGAGAAACTTAACAGAGGACCATGGGGGAGAAGAAGGGAAAAAATAAATAAGGAGAGGGAGGGAGGCAAACCATGAGAGACTCTTAAATACTGACAACAAACTGAGGGCTGATGGGGGTGGGGGAGCGGGGAAGGGGGGTGATGGGCATGGAGGAGGGCACTTGTGGGGATGAGCACTGGGTGTTGTACGGAAATCAACTTGACAATAAACTATATAAAAAAAAACCCCAAAACACAAAAAGAAAGAAATTAAAAAAAAAAAAAACGACCCATGGGTGAGGATCAGGCCTTGGGGGAAGGTTCTGGTGATTCTGCACTGGGGCCTCTGGGCAGCAAGGGAACAGTATAAGGCCAACAGGCACTTCGGAGTTCTACCATAGAAAATGGAACATGACATCCAAAGAAACCTTTGCCTGGAGCTGGCCTCTCTTCTTTCACTCACAAATTTCTCTGGAGCCACTTCCTATGTGCCCAGCGTTGACCCTGAACTCGGGGAGGGGAGTATCCACACAGACAAGGTCCCCGTTCTGTAATGTCGCTGCCTTCACATTTCCAAATATCTTTAATGCCCTAAACTATTCTCTTATCTGTACTTAACTTCCTTTCCTGCCTACTTCTGCCAATCATCCACATAACTAACACAGCGAACACACACATCCAGGATAAATAACCCAGTA
This sequence comes from Proteles cristata cristata, assembly GCA_017311185.1. Classification (NCBI taxonomy): domain Eukaryota; kingdom Metazoa; phylum Chordata; class Mammalia; order Carnivora; family Hyaenidae; genus Proteles; species Proteles cristata. Next base: position 28,098 of record JAESUZ010005179.1, read on the forward strand.
AAGGGTGAGCCCTGGTCCTCAGAAATCTCATATCCAGGAAAGAGGAAAATCCAGGTTGTCAAATCAAAATCCTATAGTGTGCAGTGATGCAAAGGGAAATAATTAACTGCCAGTGGGACACAAAACCTTTTATATGGGGGTTAACATTTGACTTGAGTTTGGATGACGAGCTGAGTTTGGTGTAGACGAAGGGATCAGTGAGCTGTAGTGGACTATACGGCCGCCTGGGCTAACGGGTCATGCCACTCGACCAAGCTGAATAACCACAGCTCACACCTGTTTATTCCCTCAGTGACCAGTCTAATTCACACGTGAGCCTCACCTCTCACAACAGCTCTGTGGAGCCGTTCCCCCCACCTCTGCACAGAGCGGGGTCCCGAGGCGCAGGGTCCTGAGGCTTCCCTGTGAGTAAGTGGGGGTGCTCGCTACGTGAGCCGGACCGGAACTTGAACCCACACTTGCAACTCTAAGCCTCTTGGCTCCTAGTCTCCCATGGAGCAGACTCTGCGTTCGCCCATGACTGTATCTACATAATGGGAAATTCTCCAACAATGGAATTCAAATAACTCTCCTCTAACAGTGTAGACTCAGCAAAAGCTTCCAAGGAACTTCTCATTTTTGCCCTGAGTGTAGTGTGTAGCAAAAGCGGGTGTCAAGGCTAGCGATTTCTAGTCCTGTCCACCACTCACGCTGTGGAACTACTAGTATTTGCAGCGAGTACGAAATCTCTGCGCAGTGACTGACTCTGACTCTGACTTTGTGCCGGGGTCTGCCCGGCTCTTCCAGCCTCCTAGGTTCCAATGGTTCTTAAAGGTTGGCTGGGCGTCAGAAATGCCTGTGGAGTTATTGTTTCCTTTTAAGTGAGAGTCTAGATGTGTTCGAACATTTACAGAATCTCTCTCCCCGTGTCACAGCGTTCAGGCACCAAATCAGACTATTTGTCCCTGTGCCATTGTTCTACAGAGATTTTCAGATAAAATCTGGTCACTCTGAATTTGACTGAGGTGCAATTTTGCTAGTGTTGCAATATTACGATAATGATTTTTAAATACAGCAGCCAGTTTGGCAGAAAGCCGAATCTCAACTCACTTGGGCCCCCCTTCCTTGCAGGGATGGTGTGACGGGAGGGCGGCTTGTGCCATCACACGGGGCCACGTGCTGGGAAGGCCAGGCCTGGGTTAATGTTCCTTCCACTCTCCCTCTTGAAATTCTTAATGGTTTTTGAACAAGGGATCCTACATTCCTTTCTGAGCCAGGTCTGTTTATAGACACAGGCCTCTAGGTAGTGTATGCAGGGCTACTTTCGCGTGGTTTTCCCGTGTGGGAAAGATGGTCGAAAGGGCTGCTTTGCAAACAAGCAGTCAACAGATCTATGGTGGGAGCTGCTGGGTTGGGGAAAGCCAGGGCCCACAGGCTTGCCTGGAGAGCAAGACAGGCCTTGGGGCAGGGGTGAAGAGCAGGGGCCCTGGGGCAGGGGTGAGGAGCAGGGGCCTTGGGGCAGGGGAGGAGCAGGGGCCCTGGGGCGGGGTGAGGAGCAGGGGCCTTGGGGCAGGGAGAGGAGCAGGGGCCTAGGGCAGGGTGAGGTGCAGGGGCCTTGGGGCAGGGTGAGGGAGCAGGGAGCAGGGCAGGGGTGAGGTGCAGGGGCCTTGGGGCAGGGGTGAGGGTACAGGGCCTTGGGGCAGGGGTGAGGTGCAGGGGCCTTGGGGCAGAGGAAGAGGAGAAGGGGCCTTGGGGCAGGGGTGATGTGCAGGGGCCTTGGGGCAGGGAGATGAGCAGGGGCCTTGGGGCAGGGGTGAGGAGCAGGGCCTTGGGGCAGGGGTGAGGAGCAGGGGGTGAGGTTCCAGGGGCCTTGGGCAGGGGCCTTGGGGCAGGGGAAGGAGCAGAGGGCCTTGGGGCAGGGGTGAGGTGCAGGGGCCTTGGGGCAGGGGTGAGGTGCAGGGGCCTTGGGGCAGGGGAAGAGGAGCAGGGGCCTTGGGGCAGGGTGAGGAGCAGGGGCCTTGGGGCAGGAGTGAGGAGCAGGGGCCTTGGGGCAGGGGAGAGGAGCAGGGGCCTTGGGGCAGGGGTGAGGAGCAGGGGCCTTGGGGCAGGGGTGAGGAGTAGAGGCTTCAGGCCGGCCGCACACACACGCGCGCGCACACACACGAAACTCGCATCCCGCATCTGGCCTGGGCCCCCCGCCGTCCCATCCCCAAGCCTCGGCCTCCACTCCACTCCCCCGTAGGCGCCGGGACACAGGCTATGGGAAGGGCAGAGAGCAGAGCCAAGGCCGCCCGGGCTGTGGGTGGAAGGGCTCAGAGGGGGCGCCTGGCCTTGACACACAGGACAGGAGCGCCCCTCCGTGCCCGGGGACGGCAGCCACAGAGCCCGCAGTGCGGGGGCTGCGACCTCCCTGCACATTCTTGAGAGGCTGCAGGAAATGATGCTCAACTTAGTCCTAAGAGTCTGCCCTTCACATCACTTCACCTTCTCCGGATATTCAGAGACCATCTTTGAAATGCTTTAAGACAGAGGGACAATTTCACATTAAAACGCCCACATATTTCAGGAACTGTGGACACCAGGGTGCTCTGAACTCTCCCTGCAAGCCCTCTGTCTTACTTTACCGCCCTCCACCAATGACAACTCCCTTTTTTGAAGCTGGAAAGTAATTCTTCCTCAACCTAGAATAAAGTGGCAGACTTTTTACTAGAAATATCTACCTTTTTTCCTAATATAATTAAAGATGCAGTTCTTTCTAAAAGTTCATTCTAGAATTGTGTTTCATGACTCATGATCTGGCCTCTTCTGACTTGACAGTGGTTTTGGTTGTAGCTAGTGCCTCCCTGGCCCTCAGAAATCCTAAAAATATGAATACACATTTGTCACTTATGTTCCCCCCACCTCCCTACTCCCAATGATTAAAAAAGTCCCCTCCCGGGGCGCCCGGGTGGCTTAGTCGGTTAAGCGTCCGACTTTCGCTCAGGTCATGATCTCGCGGTTCGTGGGTTCGAGCCCCGTGTCGGGCTCTGTGCTGACTGCCAGCTCGGAGCCTGGAGCCTGTTTCAGTCTGTGACTCCCTCTCTCTCTGACCCTCCCCTGCTCACGCTGTCTCTCTCTCTCTCCTAGAAATAAATAAAAAATATTAATAAAAAAAAAAGTTCCCTCTGCGAGTTAACACAGCTCAGTGTGAGCCACGGATAGCTGCTCAATATTTCCATCACCTCTTCTTGAAAAATGGACTCCTTGCAACATGTGCTTTAACAGATTATCATGTGTAATCCTTACAACTAACTTTACAAAGAAGAGATTTTTGGGCCCATTTTCCAGTTGACAGGCCGGAGGTTTAGAGCTCTGTCTAGTGCCCTGGGTCCTGCCTGGGCTGGTGACGCGCTCCCAGGAGAGTGGAGCCTGCTTACTGGGATCTGACTCGTGGCCTTGCCATTTTCTGGCTGGATGACCCTGAAGAAGTCATGTTACTTTCTGTTTCCCAGATTCTGTATCTATAATATAATAATACTTATTATATAGGGTCGTTAAGGAAAGCACTTAAACCAGTACTGGCAGGTAGTGACTACTCCGTAATAAATATCATTACCGCGCGCTCGCCACTGTGCTCACAATGCGGTGGCCCATCCTGCTGTATGTCGATGGAGCCATGCGTTTCTGACGCGCTTCAGCACCCTCTGAGAGCCCTGCCCACCCGGCCCCACCTCACCATGAATCAGGCCACGAACGACAAAGGCACGTGGAAGATATTTGCAGACAAAGAGTAAAGACACACAAGAACCAGATGCAACAGGTAATCCTTAATTGGATCCAGACCAGATGCATGTTTAAAAAATTTTGCTACAAGAGACATTATGGGTGAAACTGGTAAGATGTGAATGTCTGTACACAGATTGCATTAATTTCCTGGCTTCTCATCACTGTCCTGCGGTGACAGACGATACAACTCAGCGGTACGGGAATTACACGGGATCGGATCTGTACCTTACGGTCAAATGTGTACAGAATGATATTCATACCCACACATGTGCACAAGGTGAGAGAGTGAGAAGAGGGGACGATGGGTAAATCGTGACCCAATAAAACGCTAACATTTGGGGAATGTGGGTAAAGGGGGAGGGTGCGGAATCTGGGCTGGGAAGAACCGAGTCGGCTTCTAGCCACCATGTCCTAGCAGTCTCAGGCACCTATGTGAAACTCTCAGAGCCCGTTTCTTAATCTAAAAGTGGTGGACAATCAAGCCTGCCTCATGGGGACGAATGTATCTGTAAGTTTACAGGTGGATTTACGAGGATGCGGCACAATGAGTGAATCACGAATTTACACGGAGCAGCACAGGCTAGAAGTCAGGGTGAAGCTAAGGGTGGGGGTGCGGGCACCTCAGCTGGAGTATCAGCCCGGCGGGGAGAACACTCAGATGCACGTGGCTCTTCACGTTAGAAACTCATTTCTGCCTATCCCCCACAGAAGAAAGGTTTTTGGCAGAGAACATACCCTATTCTTGAAATTTTTTTTTAATTGAGAAAAGAAAATATAACAGAGTGACGCATTCTTGAGATTAATGATTTTTCAATCTGCCTGCACCTCAGAATCACCCTCTGGAACATTAAAACATTAATACATGCTTGCGCCCCACCCTGGGAGAACCTGATTCATGCGGTCTTGGGAAGGTCCTGGACATTAGCATTCCCAATGGCTCCAGATGCTTCTGCCGTTCACCAGGGCCGCAGACTGCTGCCCTGGACGGAGTTACTGAGAGGAGGCGCCCCAGAAATCAGGGCTGGAGCCGAGCCCGTCCGACGTTGCTGTAAGTGACCTGAGGGAAAGAATGAAGCCTAGCAGCTACCTTGGGTTTTGCTGGTATTCGCAGTACATGGGTGTAGGGGTGGGGGGGGCTCTGGACATGAACAGTATGCCGAGGAGATGGGTGACTGGCCTCACACGATGAAAAGGCAACATGGGCAAAATGGAGGCAGGGACCTTGAGCAGGGTCGCTACGGGTGTTCACGGGAAAGAAATCAAGGCGGCTCATATAACCAACACACAGTGACTCCGGACGGCGTGGCGCGTCCTGTGGTTTCCCCAGGACTTGCGCCTACGGGCAAGGGCTGTCTGGGTACTGTCACTGCTGGCCGACCTCGTAAAGGACACTGGAAACGAAACCCAGGACTTCTGGTGCCCTTGGACGACAACACCAACTACACACAGTGTTTGTTCCCTGGGACGTTCTTGTTGCTACGGCTCACACACACTGCAATTAGAAAAGCTCCAAGATGAACATCATGGAATTAGCAAACAGCAACTAAAATCATTTAGACGATAGGACATTGCTTTTATAAAGACATACAAGAAAAGTAAAAAAATAGGGCGCCTGGGTGGCTCAGTCGGTTAAGCGTCCGACTTCGGCTCAGGTCATGATCTTGCAGTTTGTGGGTTCGAGCCCCACATCGGGCTCTGTGCTGACAGCTCAGAGCCTGGAGCCTGCTTCAGATTCTGTGTCTCCCTCTCTCTCTGACCCTCCCCTGCCCACGCTGTTTTTTTTTTTCTCTCTCTCTCTCAGAAATAAATAAAACATTAAAAAAAAAGAAAAGGAAAAAAAAGCTCTCAGGATACGAGCTGACAGGATGTCTAATCAGAATTTCTTAGGTAACGAGGGGAGTAGGAGTGGACTTTTCTGCTTAAATCTGGAAAGAAACGGAGAGAGCAAATGGTGAGGTAATTTAAGATTTAAGGAAAAAATGACTTCCTCATATCCAAAGATCTGAAAGTTCAAAATGTTTAGGATCATAGTTTGATAATATCTTTGAAGGGCAAGCTGGAGATGTTCAGGAAACAGTCTTCAACTCTGATAGTACATGTTATAAAAGGCAATTGCTATATTTTTCTATAGGCTGTTCTTGACTGTTCCCAGCAAAAAAGCCATCCTGGGCTAAATATGTTTGAGTGAAACTTTAAGTTTCTTGTGATGTAATTGAAGAGTCTGACACGCAGTCCCCGGGGAAAGTGAGTTGGGACGACGGGCCAGGCCGAGGCGGCCAGCGCTCCTGGCGGGGACACACGGGCAGGTGGACAAACCCAAGGGGACGAGTCACCCGCAAACGCGAGGAAGACGCGGAGGCTCCCAGCCGGTGTCGCGCTGCGTCCCGAGCAGCACTTGCCCCCAGTGAACACCTCTGTCTGCTCCCTATTTCCCACCATCTGACGCCCAGTCTCCGCGCTGGCTCGGCTTCCAGAAGGCCCAGTGATGAGGCCACTAAACCCAGCAAGCTCTTCGCTCCAGTCACTCCTCCTTTCCTGCCACTTCACCACCTGAAATACCCTTCCCTTCACACCCAGTTCTCCTGCAGGGCGAGGGGTGCCCACCCACCCCAGCTGCACACGCAGCAGGTCATAAGTGCTCGCCGAGTAAGGGCCGCAGCGTGTTTTCTAGTCCTCTGCTTCCTGCCCTCCTCGCCCGCTCTCTGTCCACGCTGCCTGCAGGTCAGATCGAGGCCTCTCACACCGCCTCCGTCACTGCCCTCTGCCAGTCACGCTGATGCAGTAACAAAGCTGACATTTACGAGCAGAACGGAAAGAGCCCTGTTCCCAGGCCAGCAAAATGGCTCATGTGCAGTGAACAAACCGCAGTGAAGAACTGACGAGGGTCTCAGGAGGGTAGAGGTGAGTGGCTATATTCCTATTAAAGAAAGAAAGTGAACTGGGCTTCCAGAAAGAGGCAAGTATGACAGAGACTTCATAGTGCTTCAATGCTTTTTCATCTTAAGACTTCATCTTATTTTCAAACAAGAGTACCACTGGCCCATAAGTACTCCAGTCCTTTGAGTTTGGGGGATCGCCCAAAACAATGAGTTATCTAAAGTTTTGCCAATTTAAAGATTTCACTTAGAATAGCTTGATTTTTTGTTTATAGCCTTATTCTGAATGGTATAACTTTGCCTTGGCCCCATTAAAAATCTAGATCATTTAATTCATGTTTCATGTTCTCTTAAAGTAGTCGGAACAGTAATGTCAAAGGCCAAACCAGAACTCCACCAATTAAAATAATGGCCACAGCTAAAGGCAGACTCCTCTGGTGCTTTTTTAAAGATTAATGTAGACATATTCAAGAAGTATGGATTCTGTCTTTAGAAACTTCACAGGAGTGAGAGATGGCGTTGTTTCAAGATAATAACCGTAATGACAGAAAAAACACCACTGAAAATAATGTAGAGATCGCCAGATCGCCAGTGAATACCTAATGTCAGTTCTTTTAAGAGAATTTTGATTTCATTGGGAGAAGCAAAGTGCAAAGCCTTCATTACACATGGGTGGAGGGCAGGCCTGTGACTAAGTTCACACCAGTGTCATGTAAGCAGAAGCTATTGGGTAGGGCTTTTCCAGGAAAGCTCCTTAAAAGCAGGCCCGCTCGGCTGGTCGTATCTTTTTGCCCTTTGCCCTTCAGTTCTTTCTGCCTGGACCGAGCTCACGATGCTGCAGCAGAGCAGCCACCTTGGACCTCAGAGGCAATCATGAGGGAAGGGCCAAGGTTACCGCAGTGATCCCAGGCCCGAATCGCTGAGCCACGGGCTGTCATGGCCCTACCTCCTCCCTTCTTGCCTTCGGGTAAGAAAACTTCTCGTTCATGCTATTCTTGGCACTTCTGTCCCCAGCAGCCAAGTTCTTCGCAGACACGAAGAAGAGGAATAGCCACAGCAATGATGGCGCATTCATTATCGCTTTTAACGCTCACGCTTCCCCCCGACCTACGACTGTTATCGCGCACGGGGTTCAGGAAGCTGAAGTCTGGGCCCCGCAGCTAGCCAAGAAGCAGAGTTAGGGTTTGAGTGGGGCAGGCTCATTTTAGCCACACGTGCTGTGCCTTCCACCACCTGCTAAGACGCGAAGTCAGTCAGCAAGGGGCCCAGCTGAGGTTTTGGGGCCGCATGTGCGGTTTTCCCATCCTCTTCTCCTTTACGCTAAATACACACTGCCGATTTAGGCATCTCCAGTCAAGATTCCTATACTAACTTAATGTTGAAAAAAAAAGAGAGTGAAGTCCGAGGCAATAATTGCAGAAAGAAATCTTCCCTCCAGGAGGATCCAGATCCACCTGTCCCATTTCTCACACCCTGTCAGCCAAAGTACTGTAGCGGGGCCTCACCCTCAGCCTGTCAGAGTCTGCAAGGAGACCTGTCTTCACTGATTTACTCAATCCACATGCTTTTAGATGAAATCGTCACCAAGGGAGCTAATTAGTGGCAGCTCCCTTGGTGTTTTCTGCAGCACACCTACCACCTGGGACCTCGGAGTCCCCAACACGGGTGGGAATGATCTACCTTCACTGGGACACATTTGGGTTGAACAAATCACTCTGAAGCTGCCGATGATTGTTCAGAGGCCCTTTCCAGGCAAGGAACAACCTTTTTGATCAAATATGCGTTTTGAATCAATCACAACAGTAAAACGGAGGGAAGTTTTGAAATACTGGCAAGGAGACTTAGGTCGACTGCAAAATAACTGACTAGGCTGGAAAATCGGAATCACAGAAATGAAGTACGGAAAGGGACCTGAGGAAATTCTGCGCCTTCCCCTCAATGGTATTACTTCCTCCTTGTTATGTGCTCTCCATTTCTTAAAGATGAAAACCAGCAGAAAACGCCGATGTTTAACACTTCTGTCACAGAGCTTCAGTTTAGATGTGTAAACCACATGTGCATGGGACAGATCCAAGCAGAAGGGGGGGCACCAGTTACCTATGGTCTCCATCTCCCTCTAACCGCTCTATCCCGCCACTGGCGTTTCCTTCCGTGGCTCCCAACTCAAAACAAGACTCAGCCCTTCACGACCTGGTCTGAGTCGACTGTTCCAAGCTCTAGCATAACCCCTCAGTCCACCGGTGAGTGGTCAGACTAACCAGCTAATGCAGGGGTCTAAGTTTGGTAGGTAAAATATCCACCTAAGGACATAAAACACCACAAAGAAAATCACTTCTACACCAAAGGCAGAGAGATAAACTCTGTCGATCAGGACTCTCTTTCTTTTGAAAAGTTTTAAAACATCTTATAGTACAAAAGGGAAAATGCTTTGCTATTTTGGGCCTCTTCTTCCACTCTTGTAAATGACATCTGTAATGTCAACATTCAGTGAGAGCTATTCGGAATTTGGCACTTTTAATTCATGTGAAAATGCCAATTCCACTGAGTAAAGAAGATATTAGAGTTATATTTAACACAAAGTGCAAATATTTCATCAAAGTGGGTTCAGGATAAAAATGTTAATTATATGTAAAAATTAAATACCACCTTATGAATCACTTGTCTTGGCATCATGGAAAATTTTTCAGCCTTCTCCAACTAGAGTGTCAGATCTTGGGAACAGTAATTCATAAATGGCCTGATTCCACAGTGAGTCAGAGTGACTAAAATACTCTGGATAAATGTTTCACTTACTTATATTGTTGGGTCAAAACCACAGTTTATTTAATTATCTGTGTTGGTGACATTTTTGAAAGAGCTCTATTTACCATTTTGCACACCCCCTCAGTGTGCCCCCATGTTGTTGACACACACAGGAAATGCATAGATAGGGCCAGCGGGGTACTGTGGGTACCCTAAGTCTGCAAAACCCACAAAGAGAAGCTTAATTAAATAGGCAGTCACAGTGATTATATTAAAAAATGAAGCTTTTTCTCTTGAACAAATGGTCTAGGCATCAAGGTCAGGCCTTACTGAGTCTTTGACCCTAAGAACTCTAAAATAATCTCTTGCAGTGAACAAGGACATTATATTGAAACCTGAATTTACAGGAGATTATGAGGATGGAGCTTTTCTTAAAATGTTTGTTTATTTTGAGAGAGAGGGTGAGAGAGTGAGTGGGGAACGGACAGAGAGAGGGAGAGAGAGAGCCCTGAGCAGGCTCTGGGCTGTCAGCATGGAGCCAGATGTGGGGCTCGACTTCACGAACTGTGAGTACATGACCTGAGCTGAAATCAAGAGTCGGATGTTTAACTGACTGAGCCACCCGGGCGCCCCAAGAATGGAGCTTTTTCATGAACAAAACCAAGCCATAAAAATCTAGGGTTTTACTATAACCTCTTTTACTTCCTTTGAAAATTGGGAGTTCTTCAGATTATACATAAACTTAATCTTTGGTTTAAAATTTAGTGCTAAATATGAGGCAAAGGCTTAAGGATTCTGAAGCTAAGATTAAATAAGCACTTTTTCACATTAGCTCTGATGGCTGTTATATGCATAAAATACTGGAAGAAGAGCTAGTAATCCATGTTGTTTTCTACTTTGAACTCATTCTCTTATTTGTGGTTTATAGTTAGCAGTGGAGGGGATCTTTTGAGGTCTTTGGCGACATCGTGGGACTCTACCATGCTTCTACTTTGGACATTAATACTCAAAATAATAAATAAAAAAATACTGATCTCTACCTGTACAGTCACTGCCTATTATTTTGGTCTAGATTTATTGATTTAAATGTGAAGCAACACTTCTAAATTGGGGCAAGGTGAACCTAATCTTTGAAAATGTTATGGGGAAAAATGCCCCAGAGGCTAGCATGATTGTTCCCGCATAGCTAAAATATCACCTATGTCAATGAGGAAAACTAGTATGTATTCACCTGAGTGGAATGTAAATTAGCCATAAAATCTCTGGCTGTAAAATGCTTATCATTCGATTTGCTATTGTTTCCACGGAACTAGTGAAAATTCCTATGTGTCGAAATGAAAAAAAAAAATCTTTGCTTTATTTCCTTTTAACTTCTAAATCTGCTACTTATAGCTTTCTTTTAAACACTGTATCCTTGTTTGGATGACAGTGGAAAGGCATGGGCTAAAAATGAAAACTTCATAACCTAAGGTTTCATTTAAAATATTGCTGACCTGGAATTACGATGTTGGCATCAATGCCCAGTGATTTTACGGGAAAGCCATTAAATAATAAAGCTTATTTCTATGATCTCTCATTGGTTCCCATTACTGTGCTGTTAAATACTGCCAGGGTTATAGTACTGAGATGTTCCAGGAACTTATCATTCAGATGCGGTACATAGAGAAGCTTGGTTTATAAAGAAAATCTTTGTTTTCATTTCATTCCTAATCAGTAGATACGCTTCATTAGTCCAGCAATTGACTCACAGAATTCTCGGTGGTGTTTCCAAGATTAAATCACAACAAAGACTTATTGGAGTAAAGGTGGTTCTGCTGAAAGTGGCCAGGTTCTAGAGGGCTTGCCTCGCCGCCAGGAAAGCGCTACCCAAATCCATTTTGTGAAAACTCATTTTTCCTGTGAAAAGTATATTTATAATGTCTACTGTGCTTCTTACAGTTGTCAGCAGCCAGATGGCACTTTTTGTTATAAATGGGATACTGGATGAGGAACTCTTCCACAGAGGTTCCACAGTTTCCAGCATCTTCTGCTATGTAGGGGAGGCCGGTTTCATACCGTATCACTGACCACAGGAAACCATCCACCTAAAAAGATGTTGAAGCAGATTAGATACACCTGCACTGAGGTGTGCTATAGGAAATAAACCATTCTGTCTGTGAAATTCCAAACTCCTGGCTCCCAAATTAAAGGTTCTCTCTCTTCTAGCACTTTCTTATGTAAACTCATCTCCCCTACCTGTTCCCTACTACATGGGCCTGTTCACTCCAGCCAAATGTGTATTCATGTTTCTTTGAACATGTACATGTCTTCTTCCAGGTCTTCATTCAGAATGCTCCTTCTTTGTAAAATGCTCTCTTTTCTTACTTTCTTTAAATGTCTAGCCGAGTCTCATCTCCATATAAGACTTTTCCTAAATGTTGTGACCCCTCACCTATTTTTTTATCCTGATCTCCTTTTGTATTTATATGGAAATACATACTGTAAGAGTATATGTTAAGAATTGAGAACATGATATAACTACTATTATAAAATACTGTTTCAGGTATATGTATTTGTGTCTTCTGTCGCTGGACCCCTAGTAAATATAGGAGCTCAATGTGTGTTTGTTGGTAAGCACACAGAAGGAATCTCAGGACGTGAAGCGAAGGCTTGCATTTGTCAAAGAGGCTTACCCTGCACATAATGGTAATCTAAACTTCTATCTTTGAAAACTAGAAAAAGAAGAGCAAATTAAATCCTAATTAAAGGGAAGAAAATAAAAACTAGAGCTGAAATTAATTTAAAGTAGGAAATCCACAGGAGGAAAAAAAAAAAATCAACAAACCCAAAAGCTAGTTCTTTGAAAAGATCAATACAATCAGTAAGCCTCTCTAACCAGGCAAAGAAAAAAAAGAGAGAACAAAAGTGTCTAATATCAGAAATGAAAGAGGGGACATCCCTAGAGATCCTCTGTAAATTAAAAAGATAATAGGAAATATTATGAAAAACTCTATGCCCACAGATCTGATAACCTAGATGGCACAGACCAATTTCTTAAAAGACGCAATCTGCCAAAACTCACAAGAAAATACAGACGACCTGACTAAGCCTCTACTTATTAACAATGTTGAAACAATAATTAATAACCTTAAAAACAGAAAGCACTAGGTCCAGATATGTGAATTCTGCCAAACACTGATGAATTTTACCAAACATTTAAGAAATTATACCAGGGGCGCCTGGGTGGCTTAGTCGGTTAAGTGTCCGACTTTCGCTTGGGTCATGATCTCGCGGTTCGTGGGTTCGAGCCCCGCGTCGGGCTCTGTGCTGACTGCCAGCTCGGAGCCTGGAGCCTGTTTCAGTCTGTGACTCCCTCTCTCTCTGACCCTCCCCTGCTCATGCTGTCTCTCTCTCTCTCTCTCTCTCTCTCCTAGAAATAAATAATAAAAAAAAACATTTAAAAAATAAAAAAATTAAAAATTAAAAAAAAAAAGAAATTATACCAATTCTCTACAATCTGTTTCAGAAGATACAAGAAGAGTACTTCTCAGCGCATCTATGAAGACACATTACTCTAATACCAAAAGCAGAATTACAAGAAGACTACATAGTACTATCTCTCATGAACACAGATGCAAACGTCCTCAAACATCAGCTAAAAAGGAATCCAACAATATATAAAAAGATTTATACAACACAATCAAGTGGGATTTATCTCAGGTATGTAAAGCTGGTTCAACATTTGAAAATCAGTTAATGAAATCCATTACACTGACAGGCTAAAAAAAGAAAAGTCACATGTTTATATCAGGAGGTGCAAAAAAAAAAGCATCTGATAAAATCCCACACACATTCATGATAAGTCTCAGCAAATTAGGAACTAGAAGGGAACTTCCTCAACTTAATAAAGAATATCTACAAAGAAACCCCTACAGATAACATAATTAATGGTAAGAAATTCAAAGCTTTTCCATTAACATCAGGAAAAAGGCAAGGGTATTTTCTCTCACCACTGCTTTTCAACATCACACTGGAATTCCTAGCTAATACAATAGACAAGAAAAAGAAATAAATGGTATAAAGATCAGGAAAGAAAAATAAAATTGTCTTTGTTTGCAAAGGACATAATCCTCTATGTAGAAAAACTGAAAGAATGGACCAAAACACCTCTGGATCTAATAAGAGACGGTAGGAAGGTTGCAGGTTATATTTAATCTACAAAAGTCACTCGTTTTCCCCCACCAATAATAAACAAGTTGACTTCGAAATTAAAAACACATTACCATTTATACTCTAGCAGAGAAATGAAATACTTAGGTGTAAATCTGAAAAAATTTTAAGCATCTATCTGAGCATACTTACAAAACTTGACAAAAGAAATCAGAGAAGAACTAATTCCTAGGAAAAAGGGTGAACAGAAGACGTACAGCAACAATGAGGGTATGGTAGCCAAGCCAGTGTGGTATGGGGAAGAGAAGAGACAGATCAATGGGGCACAACAGGGCCCAGAAATACAGTCAACTCATCTTTGACAAAGGAACAAAGGAAATACAACGGAGCAGTTAGGTTTTTTTTTTTTTAACAGGTGGTATATATCAAAGAAGATATGTTAGAGAAGGTAAGCATTTGAAGAGAGGCTCCACATCGTATTTTGTGGATATCAACAATCTACAAACTGATTCTGAAGTTTATATGGAGAAGCAAAAAGAAGAACCCAGGAAAGTAAACACAATCCCGAAGGAGAAGAACAAAGTTGGAGGGCTGACACTACCTGACTTCAAGGTCTACTATAAAGCTACACTAACCAAGATAGTGTAGATGAAACAGAATGAGCCGAGACACAGGCCTACGTAAATACATCCGAGTGTTCTTTGACAAAGAGGCAGAGGAAGTACAACGGAGCATAGATAGTCTTTTCAACAAATAGTGCTGGACCTGAACATCCATAGGCCAAAAAAAAAAAAAAAAAAAAAAAAAAAAATATATATATATATATATATATATATATATGACACAGATCTTACACCCTTTACAAAAATTAACTCAAAATGGAGCAGAGACCTAAACACAAAACAGTAATAACCCTATAAGATAATATAGAAGTAAACCTAGATGACCTTGGGTATGGTGATGACTTTTCAGATATAACACCAAAGATAAGATCTATGAAAGAAACAACTGATAAGCTGGACTTCATTAAAACAAAATCTTTTGCTCGGTGATAGCAGTGCCAAAAGAATGAGAAGACAAGCCACGGACTGGGAGAAAATATCTGTGAAAGATACATGTGACAAAGGGCTGTTATTGAAAATACACAAAGAACTTTAAAAGTCAACAATTATGCAATTAAAAAAATGGGCCAACGACCTTAACAGATACCTCATCAAAGAACATATACAGATATGCATGTCACAATGTCATCAGGGAAATGCAAATTAAACCAACAACTAGATGCTACTCCTACCCTGTTAGAAGGGTCAAAATCCAGAACACTGACAACACTAAATGCTGGTGAGACAGTAGAACAATAGGAACTCTCATTCACTGCTGGTGGGAATGCAAAACAGTGCAGCCACATTAGAAGACAGCTGGACAGTTTCCTACAAAACTAAACATAACTCTTATCACATGATCCAGCAATCACACTCCTTGGCATTCACCCAAAGGAGGTGAAAACTTATGTTCATACAAAAGCCTGTATGTGGATACTTGTAGCAGTTTTATTCATAATTGTCAAAACTTGGAGCGACCAAGATGACCTTCAGTAGGTGAATGGATAAGTGACCTGTGGTATATCCAGATGACGGAGTATTATTCAGTACTAAAAAGAAATGATCTATCAAGCCATGAAAAGATATAAAGGAAACTTAAATACTACTAAGTGAAAGAAGCCAATCTGAAAAGGCTACATACCGTATGATTCCAAACATAGAACATTCTGGAAAAGGCAAAAACCATGGAGACAGTAAAAAAAAAAAAAAAAAAAAATCAGTGGTTGCCAGGGACTGGGGAGAAGGAGGAATGAATACATGGAGCACAGAGGATATTTAAGGCAGTGAAACTACTCTGTATGATATTGTAATTGTGGCTTCATGTCATTATGTTTGTTCAACTCACAGAATGCACAACATCAAAGGGGAGCTCTAACGTGAACTAGGTTCATTAACTGTAACAAAGGTACTACTCTGGTAGGGGATGTTGTTAATAGTGAGACTATGCATGTGTCGGGGTGGAAGGTAATAAGAAATCAATACACCTTCCACCCAATTTTGCTGTGAATTTAAAACTGCTCTAAAAAATAAGGTCTATTGGGGCACCTGGGTGGCTTAGTTGGTTAAGCATCTGACTTCGGCTCAGGTCACGATCTTGTGGTTTGTAGAGTCCGAGCCCTGTGTCGGGCTCTGTGCTGACAGCTTGGAGCCTGGAGCCTGTTTCAGATTCTGTATCTCCCTCTGTCTCTGCTCCTTTCCCACTCGTTCTCTCTCAAAAATAAATAAAAACACTAAAAAATATTAAAAAATAAGGTCTATTACACATATATGTATATGTTCATAATGTTCATAATGCTAGGTCACTAACTCATTATTTAGTCCCATGTGATCCATTAAATTATCCACAATACTATTTTGGCTGTTTTCATTTTATGTGTAATTGTTTCATTTTCTTAAAATGTTAGCTCCAGGAGATCAGAAACTGAACCTTATATAGTCTTTCCCCAGTGATATATCTAGAGCTTTTGTCAAAGAACTTAAGGTCCTTAAATAAAATGTGATGCAAAGAAATAATACAATGAAGAAAGTTTTCCGGACTTTAAATGCAGTTAAGTAGGTATCCAAGAAATATTTTCTGAATAAATATTTAAGTGGATAACAGATGTTTTCAATTTTGTTGACCCTAAACATTTAAATTTCAGTTTCTCGTACTGACTCTGAAGATAAGCATCCTTCTCTTTAAATGTGACTGGGTGGAAAACATTAAAAAGAGAATGAAATAAAAGTAGCTTAAGAGGGAAATTTATGCCATAAACTGAATATAGGAGAAAAGCATTTGCTTGTGCTTCAAAGGACAGGTCAAACGTCCCAACTACCTATTCCCTCAGGTGTGTCCAGTCCATTGCAAAAGTGCTAACCTATTCTACAAGTTGCTTTTGATTAGATCTTCCCTTAAGCGAAATCTGAGTATAATCTAAGAAGCCCCAGGTGAAAAAGGGCATTTGGAAAACAGGTGTTGCTGAGTCAGAAAAACCTCAGGGAACTCTGTAAGTGACCTATTTTAAGGTTTCATTCTCATTCTAAAATGGTGATAGAAAAAAAATACACAGACATTAGGTTATTGGGGTTTCTGGGAGCCAAAGGGATATCAGAATAGAAGGAAATGAATAGGGAAGAGAGGAGAAAAATGAAATTAATGGCACAGCACTACTGATCCGATCACTGTGGTATTAGCTTTCAGAAAACAATAATTTCAAAATGATTGGGACGTTTTCAGTTTATTACAGGAGAGAAGATTTAGCCTGTGCCTAGACACCTGGTAAGATCAGCTGTCTCTCTGCACTCTGCAACGCACGTATCATATCACACCCTATTATTTCAAGTCAGTTACTGCGTTAACTGAATCAGCAATAGGTAGCAATTTGCTTCATTATTTATTACCATCTTGATGGGAAGAAAGAGGGATCTTATAAATAAGATCATAGATCTTCACAACGTGGATGAAGATTTGTATTTAATTGCATCTTTGGTACGTACACAAGGAATAAAAGCAAATAGAAACACACAGTAAATGATGTGTCATAACCTGTATCAAATACATCTATACACATGATATCTGTACTCCTGTTACTAATACACCCACAGCAGCAAATCCAACAACAGCTCTCATTTGCTGGCCGTTTGCTGTGTGCCATGCTTGGGCAATTCCCTGCGGAGACACTCAGAGTGGGTCTCTCAGGTTCCATTTGGCCCTACTTCTATTTGGTAGCTGGAAAGCTACAAACTACATTTCCCCAACTCCCTTGCAGCTAAGGCTGTTGTTACAAACTAGGCTCCACCAATTTAGATGTTCCTGAGAAGCTAGAAGACCAAGGCCACCCTGTCGCTGCTGTGGACGCTGGCAGGCCCGCCCGAGGGAGGGGCGTGCGAGTGCCTGGGCCGCCTACCCGGGTCTCGTCCGCGGGGTCATGGCCGAGAGGCAGGCATGTGGGCGCTGTGGACGACAGGAGCAGCTGCCGGACCGCTGGACCACAGCCGCGTAGTGCGGCGTCAAGCCAGGGGCCCTGTGGCATCTCCCACCCCTCAATGATTTTCCCTGTATTAAACCCCTTTCTTGAAACGCCTAGAGTGGTTTTCTGTTTTCTTTTTTTTTTTTTTTAATGTTTTTTTATTTATTTCTAGGAGAGAGATAGACAGTGTGAACAGGGGAGGGTCAGAGAGAGAGGGAGCCACAGACCGAAACAGGATCCAGGCTCCGAGCTGGCAGTCAGCACAGAGCCCGACGCGGGGCTCGAACCCACGAACCGCGAGATCATGACCCAAGTTGAAAGTCGGACGCTTAACCGACTAAGCCACCCAGGCGTCCCTTCTGTTTTCTATACGGAACTCTGATGACATGGTCCTTTATACTGTCTCATTTAATACATACTGTGAAACGTCATTATTTCTCATCCATAAGCAGGGAAAAGAAGTCTGAGAAAGGTCACACAGTGAGTGGGTGGAGACGGTGGGGTCGGGAACTCTGATCACCAGATTTCAAAGCCTGGGCTCAGAACTGCTACACCCACCACGGGCCTGCCTCAGGCTCAACATTTTAATTAAGGCTCAGGGAAGCCCATTTGGTGGCACGGTAAGATTCAAATTCAACTTTACACTTCGATTTACCTTTGAACTCAAGTTCAAATCAAGTAAAAGGTATTGAAGCTCAGCCAATTTCTCTTTCCACGCGTCACCTCTGCATGCTGACGGACTCTGGACTGACTGAGAAACAGAAATCCTGGTCTTGCAAGATCTTCGGCTTCGTCAGAATGAAATGAGGTCTCACGCTCCTGGGAAGGCACCTCTCGGGAGTCCTCAGGCTTCCAGGTTTGGTAAAAAGATGTTTCATGTCCTAGAGCCATACATCTCAACGCATTTTTACTGGTCATTGAAAAAGGATGAGATGCACTTCCGGTCGTCCGGAAAAGGAAGGAAAAGGAACACGTGCGACCTTGGTAATTATAAAAACCACCGATCCGCTCACCAGGAGACACAGACAGTGGGCCTAACAGAAAACCCTAGGAGACCAGCGATCCGCAGACCGAGCCCCGCACTCTCAGCGAGCTGCCTTCCTCACTGGCGGCAACACGGCCCTTAGATGTGAATCTGGTTTCTTCAAAACCTGCAGCCATGAAACAGTGGTGCAGAAAAGGGGTTCGGGCCGACTGTCTCAATCGTCGTCACCTCCTGGTGCCAGTCCCTGCGCCGGGCGCTGTGGCCACAGCGGGAGGGTCAGGGCCGCAGGCGCCCCTGGGGTCTCGAAGATCAGTTTCCCGGCAACTTGTGGAAAGGCTGCGATCAGAGGATCGCCAGCTCATCAGTTTGCACAAGGAGAAACTAAAGCAGATTTGTAACAACCCATAAAGCACACGCCATGGATGTATTTTCGGGATGATAACTCTTTCCCAATTTGCACCTCTTCACTCCATTTTTTTACACAGTAACCAAGGAGATCTCTTAAAAAGTACAGACCTGATCACGTCAGTGCCCGGTCTCCCTATCAAACGCCCCTCCTCATTCTTAGAATAAAGATCCACATTCTGAAAACAGCCCACCAGGCCCAACCTCCGTTTCTCCATGGTCATCTCAGGCTGTTCTCTCCCTTCTTTCCCTTCCTAAAACACACAGAGCACTTTTCTACATCAGGGATTGGAAGCCAGGGTCTCTTTTACATTCTTCTCCAGCTGACACTTCATGGATTTCTTCAGGTCTCAGTTCACATATTAATTGCTCAAGAAAACCTTCCCTAATCCCCCTCTACATCAGGTTTTCCTTGTTACAGCTCCTCCTTTTATTCTCTGGAACTGATGAGTTTGAACTTGCTCATTCCTTTTTGTGATGATCTGATTCGCGTCCACTTTCCTCGTTAGATGCTCAGCTCTGAACGGGGACAGTATCTCTTTTGGTGCCACTGTGTCCTCAGAGTTCACCACAGGGGCAGAGCCACTTGTTTATTTTTTAATCGTTTATTGTCAAGTTGTTTTCCATAGAAAACCCAGTGCTCATGCCCACAAATGGCACAGCCATTTATGAAAACGGGTACCAAGATCTGATACTCTTGTTGGAGAAGGCCAGAAATTTCCATGAATCAGACATTTGTTCCGGGGGTGAATTTATGGTTTTGTTCTGGCTAGTTACAGCGATTTTCCTGGCAACTATAATCTTTGAACTAACCTAGTTCTGTACATCAAATTTCTTATGACATGAAATGTGAATATGGTAATGCTTTAATTCCCCTAATTAGTGAATGGTATGGTCATTCACTTAAAATCTTTCAGTGCAAATATTTTGAACAATTTTTGGATCATGGAACAATACAATCTTTGGATACTGTTTCCAAGAAAATGAACATATTCACAACATTTTACGAACAATCTCAGGCAGCCAGTCCATGGACGAACTCTATGAATACACTTCAAGCTCCTGAATATGGCATAAAACCATCAACTGAGCTGATCCTTAGCTACTTCTCCAAGTTCATCTGCTGTTCTCTGATATTTTAAGCTCTAACAGAGGAAGCCCTGTGTGGTTTCCCAGCACATATACCATTTCCTCTTTGTGAAATGTCATTTCTACCTTTTTAAAAAAATCTATTGTCTGATACTTAGAGCTGAGCTCATATCTTACAGGGGCCTCACCTCACGGTGTCCTGGGAAGCGGGTACCTTGTAGGGGCTCCCATGAGAGGATGAGCCTCCTCAAATTTACTTCATAGTGTCAAAATTATCTATTTAGATTACAGTCTTTCTTAGAGAATATTAAATCCTTTGAGTGTAAGGACTTCTTAGACACCCCTCCACCAACTGCGTGGAGTAGTGAATGGCACAAACAGGTCTTTAATAAATGTATGTTAATCTAAACTGTTGAAGGACCAAACTTAATGGTACAAAACCTAAGAGAATCTGTAAGTAATATTCTTCAAATGAGAAGACAAACTGGAATACCCATAAATAAATGTAATATCTGCAATGTATAATCATCAACAAAGGTATTAGCACAGAAAAACCAAAACAAAATTATTTCACCCTAAAAAAAATCCAGCCTAAGATATCAATGTCAGTAGGGGTATCTGTTACAGAAAACCATCATGTAACAAATAGAACAATGGATTCTTTATTTAGCAATTTGTTTTTGAGGTTTATTCCTTTTTCAGAGGCAGAGAGAGACAGAATGTGTGTGTGTGGGGAGGGGCAGAGAGGGAGGGAGACAGAATCCGAACAGGCTCCAGGCTCTGAGCTGTCAGCACAGAGCCCGACGCGGGGCTAGAACTCACAGACCTTGAGATCATTACCTGAGAGGAAGTCAGACGCTTAACTGACTGAGTCACCCAGGTGCCCCTCAATGGATTCTTTATCAAACCAGTTTGAAGGCAACACTCAGAAACTGTGCCATTACAAGGCCCTTATATAAAGGTTCAATACCACACTGTGCACTATGCCGTACGAGGTTTTACAGCTCTCACTGTGTCATGAACAGTGAGCAGCAGATTTTACTTCTCAGATGGGGATTGTACAGTAACCGAAAAGTTAATGTGTAGCAAGAGGAGAACTTTGCACTGAAAGTTATGTACACTGATATTCCAAACACAGAAGTTATTTTTGCTGTTTTAAACCTGCAGCTATCTTTCATTTACCCAGCAGACTGGGTTATTCGTAATTCTACAGCTAATGCCATTGGTGACCAGTAGTCACCAATGACTGGAAGGATTGCCATTTATTACACAATAGACTATAAGCATAATGCAAACTGGACTTATAAATTTTACGGGGAAAGATCCAATGAGATGGCTAATTTACACATTTCTGTTTTATAAGCTCTGGAATTCTTCTCTCTCATGCAGATTAATTTGTTGCCCTAAGGCGAGTTATAGCAGCACTGGGTGGGGGTGGGGTGGGGTGAGGTGAGGGTGGAAGAACAATTTTTAACCCTGCCTCCCACCCTGTGGGGAATCGATACGCTGACTTCATCTCCCAGCTTTATACTGGCCCTCACTCCCAATCAAAGAGAGATATCACTGACGAAGTAGATTACGTTCTGTACATACGACAGGGGAAGTAAAAAGATTGAAAACCACCAAACAAGAGTGTGGTTGCAACAAACACGGAAGCCATCGTTTTAGCTGATCTGGATTTAAAAAGACTGAATTCAGCGTAGGACAACTGTGGGCACACACAGCGCATAACGCAGGCGATGTGACCTAACGGGTGAAATATGGTCGGCACTGGGAGAAAAGGGGAGGTGGAGAGAACTAGTACTTAGTATCATTGGGAGAAAAACCCCAAGACCGCACACGTGCCTCAGAGAACAAAAGAATCTGTGGTTTTTCAAAGAATCAGCCATGATTTTCCAAGGCAAACTTCCTGGCCTATATCTACACTATGAGATAAAAATACTACCTGGGTATTCTGTAAAAATTAAACAAAAGTGATTGCGCTTATCAAGAATTACATGTGGAGTCACCAAGAACACGGCTCTTGAACCAAGAACCAAACCTCTTCAGGCAATATAGAAGCCTGCTAGTTGAGAGATTTTTGAGAAATAATTTTAGATTTATATATAAGTTAATAAAGATAAAATATAAGTAAGTATCCAATCATACTAATTATTTTTGAGGGAGGCCAAATACTCCAGCTCAATACTCTGGTATATTTTCCCCAAGGCTTAATTTTCTGCTCCAGCTCACCACGCTATCACCAGCTTTAGAGAAGTAATGCTCGTTATGTCTAAGATGATGACATTAAGGTGATGAGGTTAGAACGTGACTGTGGAAAAGTTGCTTAACCCTTCTGTTCTTTAGTTACCCATCTGTAAACGAAGTGATGATATATACTCCACTGAGACCTACATACATTAACGCATGGAACACACACTTAGAACAATGCTTGGCACATAGCAAGTACCCCCAGCAGCTAGTTAATATTGTTACCATATAAATACATGAAAATACAAAAGATAAAAGCAGATGACATGAAGCAGTTGATACACATAAACTTCATAGCAGAGCTATCTTTTAAACATTACCACAAACATGACTGGTACTGGCACATAGACATATAGATCAACAGAATAGAACCCAGAGCCCAGACATAAACTCTTATATGATCAATTAACCTATGACAACTAAGGCAGTATATATACATACAAAAGGGGAAAAGGCATTCTCTTCAACAAATGGTGTTTAGAAAACTGGACAGCTACATGAAAATGAATGAAGTGGGACCACTTTCTTACATTTTACACAAAAATAAACTCAAAATAGGTTAAAGACCTACATGTGAGGCCTGAAACCATAAAAATCTTAGAAAAGAACACAGCTAGTACTTTTGTGACATTGGCCGTAGGAACATTTTTTTTCTAGATGTGTCTCCCCAGGCAAAGGAAACAAAAGCTAAAGTAAACTATTGGGATTACACCAAAATAAAAAGCTTTTGCACTGCACAGGAGACCGTCAACAAAACAAAAAGTCGTCTGTTGAATGGAAAAAGATATTTACAATGATATATCCAATAATGGGTGAATACGCCAAATATATAGACAACTTCTACAACTCAACATCGAGAAAACACAAATAATCTGATTAAATTGGGCAGAGGACCCAAATAGACATTTTCCCAAAGGAGACATACAGATGGCCAACACACACATGAAAAGGTGCTCGACATTACTAATCATCAGGGAAATGCAAGTCACAACCACAGTGAGAGATCACCTGACACCAGTTGAAACGGCTAACAGCAAAAAGACGATAAATAGTAAGTGTTGGTGAGAATGTGAAGACGAGGCAACCCTTGTACACTCTTGGTGGGAATATAAATTTCCACTATGGAAAACAGTATGGAGGGTCCTCAAAAAATTAAAAAGAGAAATATCATATGATCCAGTAATGCCGCTACTGGGCATTTACCCAAAGGAAACAAAACTACAAATTTAAAAAGATATATGCTCCCTATGCTTATGGCAGCATTATTTACAATAATCAAGATACGGAAGAAACCTGAGCACACATCAACAGATGAATGGATAAGGAAGATGTGGTATATGCAATGGAATATTTTGCAGTGATAAAAAGGGATGCCGTATATGACAACATGGATGGACCTAGAAGGTATGATGCTAAACGAAATAAGTCACAGAAAGACAAATGCCGTATGATTTCACTCATATGTGAAATCTAAAATTACTGAACAAACAAATGAAAAGCAGAATCAGACCTAGGAATACAGAGAACTGAGGGTTGTCAGAAGAGAGTGCTGTGAGGGATGGCGAAGGCGAAGGGGAGAGATACAGGCTTCCAGTTACAGAATTAATAAATTAGGGGAATAAAAGGCACAGCACAGGAATATGGTCAATGGTACTGTGATAGCTCTGTATGGTGACAGATGGTGGCCACGCTTGCGGGGAGCACAGCATAATGTTTGGAGAAACTGAATCACTCTGTTGTACACCTAAAACTGAGGTTACACTGTGTGTCAGCTAGCTTCAAATAAAAAGTTTTAAAAGAATGCACCACAGAGACGGGAGGCTGTGAACGCACTCAATAAACCGAAGGTAGGAATATTAGTCAGCGTACAAGAAGGATAAACATATTTAAACACAAGGAAAATGAATCACTCTCGCGGGCCAGAAGATTTTGAGGATGGGACAGGAATAAAATTGTATCTCACACACACACACACAAAAACCCCACACCAAAACCCAACCCCTGTCCCCCTGAAATGTGTAGAACTCCTCAGCGGGCAAAATTGGCTGATTTAGCAACTTTTACCCTGAAACCAAAGTGAGAGTAGCATTAATATTTTATGAATGAAGAAGAAGGTGAGCTTGATGTTTTATATTCTTTTATGTCTTTTCTAAGGGCTTTGAAATAGTCATCTGAAAGTTACTTATTAACTCAGATCATGCTTAGTCACTGTCGAAAAAATGAAGAAACGTGCTGACCAAAGACAAGAGTTCAGGGTCAAACAGCAGAGAGCAAAGGACAATGAGGAGGTGGTCAGACCTTCTTCCTCAGTCTTTTGGCATCAAGGAAATGAAGTGCACGGACAGCCTGTGTAGGTAGGAACGTAAGCGTAGTATCAGGTGCGCTGGGTGAAGAGACCCATCTCTCAGATTCAATAGGGCACTTGGTCTCCCTTACTTGAGATCAGGGTCAAAGCTGTGTGCCCCCAAATGTGCTGGACTTGGTACCTTTTTTCTATTACAGGATGCCTGTAAGCAGAGTAGATACTACACCACTGATATTCTGGAAGCTCTTTCAAATCTACAGTAATTAGAAATAAGAGTGCTAGTGAGCATATTTATTAGTTTTAAATAACATGTAATTCAGAGAGGTTACTGTTTCAGTTACATATTTCTGTCTATTGCTAGAGGATCAGACTTGGTTAAAACATAATCTTATCAAATCTAAATTATATAGTTCTGGGATGAGTCAGGTTTTTCCACTGCTTTATAGTTTGTGACTTTGGGTTCCTCCTTCATCGTTCTTAATCACCTTCACTCAATCATAAAGTTTTAAGCCCACAGCAAATCCTTTGTGGTCTGTAAGAAGATGGCTAAGAAAAAGAGATTTAAGAGCAAAAGAGCAAATCAGTCCACTTGGATATTTATTACCAAAAAAGCAAAATGTCATTTGAGGAAGTGGTTGCAATTTAATGGAAAAATGGTTGCTGGTATCTCTCTGGATTTCAAGGGTGCTTTGTAGCCTCTGCATCTCTCCATTACGGTAAACGATCAAGAACTGACTATACTCGTTTAAATTCGTGAAGATCAGCATAGCGAAGGGACGAGCATGATTCAGTGAGAATGGAAGACAATTTTGGTTTTACTGGTCTTTAATACTCATCGGAGGAAAGTCTTGTTTGTCTAGATGAGGTTCTCATCTCACCCCCTTCCTACGGGGTCATCTAGCTTGGCCTCTCAAACCTCAGCTGAAAAAGGAATCACCCAGGAGTTTCACTTCACTGCCAGCGACAGACGATACAGTTTATATAATGAAATGAAAGTGGGCAAATAAAAGCACAGATTCAATTGCTAGGGTACTGGGGCTGGCGACTGGGCAGTGGGATTTCTTGCAAGGGATTATAATGTGATGTTCAATCACAAAGAGCTACACAAAAAGAAGAAAAGCTTGGGGCACCTGGGTGGCTCAGTCGGTTAAGCATCCGACTTCGGCTCAGGTCATGACCTCACAGTTTGTGGGTCTGAGCCCCGCGTTGGGCTCTGTGCTAACAGCTCGGAGCCTGGAGCCTGCTTCAGAGTCTGTAACTCCCTCTCTCTCTGACCCTCCCCTGCTCACGCTGCCTCTCTCTCTCTCAGAAATAAATAAATAAATAAATAAATAAATAAATAAATAAATAAAAAGAAAAGAAAAGCTTCCTTTCTGTTCAAAATCATATTGTTTGAAACCCATTGTACAGGAACTCTGTATTTGGTGAAAACAGAATTAAGTGGTTTTCACTGGGATATTGTTTGTGAAAGAGCATGGCGGGCCTCACACATAATGGGTACACCAATGGGTTAGCCTTCCCTTTGAGTCTCATGTATTTATTTTCCAATGGTCAAATGAAGTAATAGTAAATACTCTAAGGATTAATAACCAGTAATATTTGTTGAATATTTCCTATTCTTATTGATTTGCATGGACAGGCATACCTCCCTCTATTGTTGTTTGCTTTATCGTGCTTGCTTCACAGATATTGTGGATTTTTACAAATTGATGCAACCCTGCATCAAACAAGTCTATTGAAGCCAGTGTTCCAACATTTGCTCACTTCATGATTCTGAATCAACATTTGGTAAATAGTCAGTATTTCAAACTTTTTCATCGTTACAATATTTGTTATGGTGATCTGTGACTCTGATGTTACGAGTGTAACTGTTTTGGGGCACCACGAACCATTCCCATAGAAGATAGTGAACTTAATAAATATTGTATGTTCCACCTGCTCTACCCAGTCGCTACTCTCCCCGCTCCCCCTCGGATCTTCCTATTCCATGGGACACAACAGTACTGAATTTAGGCCAATTAATTAGCCTACAGTGGTCTCTAGGTGTTCAAGTAAATAGGAGAGTCACACCTCCCACTTTAAATCAAAAGGTAGAAATTAAATGATTAAGCTTAGTGAGGAAGGCAGATCAAAAGCTGAGAATAAGCCTCTGGTGCCAAACAGGTGGCCATGTTGTGAATGCAAAAGAAAGGTTCTTCTTTTTTTTTTCTTAAATAGTTTATTGTCAAGTTGGTTTCCATAGAACACCCAGTGCTCATCCCCACAAGTGCCCTCCTCCATGCCCATCTCCCTCCTCCCCCCCCCATCAGTCCTCAGTTTGTTCTCAGCATTCAAGAGTCTCTCATGGTTTGCCTCCCTCCCTCTCTATTTCTCCCCTTCTCCCCCCACCCGTGGTCCTCTGTCAAGTTCCTCCTAATCCTCCTATACGTATAAACATATGGTATCTGTCCTTCTCTTTCTGACTTATTTCGCTCAGCATAATACCCTCAAGTTCCATCCACGTTGCTACAAACGGCCAGATTTCATTCTTTCTCATTGCCATGGAGTATTTCATTGTATTGATAATCCATATCTTCTTGATCCATTTGTCCGTTGATGGACACTTAGGCTCTTTCCACGTTTTGGCTATTGTGGAGAGTGCTGCTATGAACATTGTGGTCCATGTGCCCCTGTGCATCAGCACTCCTGTGTCCCTTGGGTAAATTCCTAGCAGTGCTATTGCTGGGTCCTAGGGGAGTTCTACTGTTCATTTTTTGAGGAACCTCCACACTGTTTTCCAGAGGGGCTGCACCAGTTTACATTCCCACCAACAGTGTAGGAGGGTGCCCGTTTCTCCACATCCTCGCCAGCATCTAGAGTTCTCTGATTGGCTCATTTTAGCCACTCTGACTGGCGTGAGGTGGTATCTCAGTGTGGTTTTGATTTGTATTTCCCTGATAAGGAGGGATGCTGAGCATCGTTTCATGTGTCTGTTGGCCATCTGGATGTCCTCTTTGGAGAAGTGTCTGTTCATATCCTCTGCTCATTTCTTCACTGGGTTGTTTGTTTTTCAGATATGGAGTTTGGTGAGTTCCTTCTAGATTTTGAATACTAGCCCTTTATCTGCTATGTCATTTGCAACTATCTTTTCCCAATCTGTTGGTTGCCTATTAGTTTTATGGATTGTTTCCTTTGCCGTACAAAAGCTTTTTAATCTGGATGAGGTCCCAATAGTTCATTTTTGCTCTTGATTCCCTTGCCTTTGGGGATGTGTCAAGTAAGAAATTGCTGCAGTGGAGGTCAAGGAGGTTGTTTCCTGCTTTCTCCACTAGGGTTTTGATGGTTCCTGTCTCACATTCAGGTCCTTTATTCATTTTGAGTTTGTTTTTGTCTATGGTGTGAGAAAATGGTCTAGTTTCATTCTTCTGCATGTTGCTGTCCAGTTCTCTCAGCACCATTTGCTAAAGAGACTGTCTTTTTTCCATTGGATACTCTTTCCTGCTTTGTCAAAGATTAGTTGGCCATACATTTGTGGGTCCAATTCTGAGTTCTCTATTCTATTCCATTGGTCTATGCATCTGGTTTTGTGCCAATACTGTACTGTCTTGACGATAATAGCTTTGTAGTAGAGGCTAAAGTCGGATTGTGATGCCTCCTGTTTTGGTCTTCTTCTTCAATATTACTTTGGCTATTCGGGGTCTTCTGTGGTTCCATACAAGTTTTAGGACAGTTTGTTCTAGTTTTGAGAAGTATGCTGGTGCGATTTTGATTGGGACTGCATTGAATGTGTAGATTGCTTGGGGTAGTAATGACATTTTAATTATATTTACTCTTCTGATGCATGAGTATGGAATGTTTTTCCATTTCTGTGTGTCTTCTTCAATTTCCTTCATAAGTTTTCTACAGTTTTCATCATACAGATCTCTTGTATCCTTGGTTAGGTGTATTCCTAGGTATTTCATAGTTTTTTGTGAAATTGTGAATGGGATCAGCTTCCTGATTTCTCCTTCTGTTGCTTCATTGTTAGTGTATAAAAATGCAACGGATTTCTGTACGTTGATTTTGTACCCTGCAACTTTGCTGAATTCATGGATCAGTTCTAGTAGGCTCCTGGTGGAGTCTGTCAGGTTTTCTATGTAGAGTATCATGTTGTCTGCGAAAAGTGAAAGTTTGACTTCTTCTCTGCCAATTCTGATGCCTTTGATTTCCTTTTGGTGTCTGATGGCTGATGTGAGGACTTCCAGCACTATGTTAAACAGCAGTGGTGAGAGTGGGCATCCCTGTCGTGTTCCTGATCTCAGGGAAAGAGCTCTCAGTTTTTCCCTGCTGAGGATGATGTTAGCTGACGGCTTCTCATAGATGGCTTTGATGATGTTTAAGTAGGTTCCCGACTTTCTCTAGAGTCTTTATTAAGAAGAGATGCTGTATTCTGTCAAATGCTTTTTCTGCATCTATCGACAGGATCATTGGTTTTTATCTTTTCTTTTGTTGATGTGATGTATCACACTGATTGATTTGCAAATATTGAACCAGCCCTGTAACCCAGAAATGAATACCACTTGATCATGGTGGATAATTCTTTTTATGGGCTGTTGGATTCAATTTGCAAGGATCTTGTTGAGAATTTTTGCATCCGTATTCATCAAGGATATGGCCTGTAGTTCTCTTTTTTTGCTGGGTCTTTGTCTGCTTGGGAATCAAAATGATGCTGGCTTTGGAGAATGAGTCCAAAAGTTTTCCTTCATTTTCTATTTTTTGGAATAGCTTAAGAAGAATGGGTATTAATTCTGTTTTAAATGTCTGGTAAAATTCCCCAGGGAAGCCATCTGACCCAGGGCTCTTCTTTATTGGGAGATGTTTGATAACTGATTCAATTTCTTCACTAGTTATGGGTCTGTTTAAATTTTCTCCCTTCCCATGTGAATTTTGGTAGTGAGTGTGTGTTTAGGAATTTGTCCATTTCTTCTAAGTTGTCCAGTTTGTTGGTGTGTAAGTTTTCATTGTATCCCCTGAGAATTGCTTGCATTTCTGAGGGACTGATTGTAAGAAGTCCATTTTCATTCATTATTTTGTCTATTTGGGTGCTCTCTCTTTTCTTTTTGAGAAACCTGGCTAGAGGTTTGTCAATTTTGTTTATATTTTCAAAAAACTGACTCTTGGTTTCATTGATCTGTTTAACTGGTTTTTTGGATTGTATTTTGTTTATTTCTGCCCTGATTTTTATTATTTCTCTTCTCCTACTGGGTTTGGGGTGCTCTTGTTGCTCTCCTTCTAGTTCCTTTAGGCGAGTTGTTAGATTTTGTACATGTGCTTATTCTAATTTCTTGAAATAGGCCTGGAGTGCAACGTACTTTCCTCTTAGGGCTGCCTTTGCTGCATCCCATAGAGTTTGGATTGTTGTATTTTCATTTTCATTTGTTTCCATAAATTTTTAAGTTTCTTCTCTAATTGCCTGATTGGCCCATTTGTTCTTTAGTATGGTGTTCTTTAACCTCCATGTTTTTGGAGGTTTTCCAGACTTTTTCCTGTGGTTGGTTTCAAGTTTCATAGCATTGTGATCTGAAAGTGTGCATGGTATGACCTCAATTCTTTTATGTATATTGAGGGCTGCTTTATGTCCCAGTATGTCCCCTATATTAGAGAATGTGCCATGCGCACTTGAGAAGAAAGTGAATTCCATGACCTCAGGAGGTAGAGTTCTAAATATATCTGTTAAATCCATCTGGCCCAATGTGTCACTCAAGTCCATTGTGTCTTTAGTGATTTTCTGTCCAGTTGATCTATCCATTGCTGTAAGTGGAGTATTAAAGTCCCCTGCTAGTAGCACATTCTTATCCATAAGACTGTTTCTGTTTGTGATTATTCTATGTATTTGAGCGATTCCAAATTCGGTGCATAGACATTTATAATTGTTAGCTTTTCCTGATGAACTGACCCTGTAATTATTATATAATGTCCTTCTTCATCCCTTGTTACTGCCTTTATTTTAAAGTCCAGTTTATGTGGTAAATGTATGGCTACTTTGGCTTTCTTTTGACTTCCAGTAGCATGATAGTTATTTCTCCATCCCCTTACTCAATCTGAAGGTGTCCTCAGGTCTAAGATGCATCTCTTGTAGATGGCAAATAGATAGATTTTTTTTTTAAATCCATTCTACTACCCTATGTTTTTTTTTTTTTTATTTCTAGGAAAGAGAGAAAGAGAGAGAGAGAGAGACAGCATGAGCAGGGGAGGGTCAGAGAGAGAGGGAGACACAGACTCTGAAATAGACTCCAGGCTTTAGGCTGGCAGTCAGCACAGAGCCCAACGCGGGGCTCGAACCCACGAACCGCGAGATCATGGCCCAAGCGAAAGTCGGACGCTTAACCAACTAAGCCACCCAGGCGCCCCTACCCTATGTTTCTTGATTGGAGCATTTAGTTTATTTACATTCAGTGTTATTATTGAAAAATATGGGTTTAGAGTCATTGTGTTCTTTGTAGGATTAGTGCTTGTGGGGTGTTTTTGGTACCTAGTATTACTTGCAACATTTCCCTCACAGAGTCCCCCTCAGGATTTCTTGTAGGGCTGGTTCAGTGGTGACGAAGTCTTTCAATTTTTGTTTATTTGGGACCACTTTTATTTCTCCTTCTATTCTGAATGACAGGCTTGCTGAATATACGATTCTTGGCTGCATATTTTTTCTGTTCATCACATTGAAGATTTCCTGCCATTCCTTCTGGCCTGCTAAGTTTCAGTATATAGGTCTGTAACTACTCTGATAGGTTTCCCTTTGTATGTTAGGGCCCTTTGATCCCTAGCTGCTTTCAGAATTCTCTCTTTGTCCTTATATTTTGCCACTTTCACTATGATATGTAGTGCAGAAGATTGATTCAAGTTACATCGGAGGGGAGTTCTCTGTGCCTCTTAGATTTTAATGTCTGTTTCCTTCTCCAGGTTGGGGAAGTTCTCTGCTATAATTTGTTCAAGGACTCCTTCAGCACCTCTCCCTCTCTCTTCCTCTTCTGGAATTCCTATGATATGGATATTGTTCCATTTGATTGTATCGCTCTGCTCTCGAACTCTCCTTTCTTGTTCCTGGATTAGTTTATTTCTCTTTTTCTCAGCTTCCTCTTTTTCTATAATTGTGTCTTCTAATTCACCTATTCTTCTCTCTGCCTCTTCAATCCGTGCATTTGATGCCTCCATTTTATTATGCATCTCATTTACAGCATTTTTTAATTCATCACAACTATTTTTAAGCTCTATAGTCTTTGTAGCAATAGTTTCTCTGATATCTTCCATGGTTTTCAACCCCAGCAATTAATTTTATGGCTACTGTTCTAAATTTTTGTTCAGTTATGTTGCTTATATCTGTTTTGAGCAATTCTTTAGCTATCATTTCTTCCTGGAATTTCTTTAGAGGAGAGTTCTTCCATTTTGTCATTTTGGCTAGCTTTCTGTCTCTTGTTAGTTTTAAAAGCTTGTTATACACTCTGTACCTGCGAGTGCTGCTGTATTAAAGAAGGCTCTTTGACTGTCCAGTGTCTGTCCATTAAGGAAGTGTTCTTTGAATGGTGTCTCTTGGTATCTGTTGTTGAGACTTTGGTTATTTTATTTCCCTACTCATAGTGGTATTTGGGACTCTCCACCATGTGTACTTTGGCTTGTTTCTTGAGGTAGCCCTGATGTTGGCAATGGGGGCCGGGTGTGCTGGGTGGTATTTGAAACCCCTCCTGAGAACTTCCTTGCCTCCCTCAAGTGTCATCCAGCCAGCAGGTCTCATGAGGTCAGGCCACCCTGAGCGTGCCCTCAGAATGTGTGAACAGGGGGTCATGGATGCCTGCCTACAGTTCCTTCTCACCATCCTTGATGCCCCTAGAGCTGGGTCTTCATACCTGGGTCTGAACAGGGGCCATAGGAATGTCTGGAGACTGACACACAGATATCTTCCTTGCCACTGCCTGTGTCGTGTTTGGTCCGAGAAAAGAAAAGTTCTTGAAAGAATTTAAAAGTGCTACTCCTGGGAACACACAAATGACAAGAAAGAGAAACAGCCTTATTGTTGATATGGAGAAAGTTTTAGGAGTCTGGAGAGAGCAAACAGCCACAACATTCCCTTATAACCAAAGCCAAGAGCCAAGCCCTAACTCTCTTCAATTTTATAAAGTCCCAGAGAAGTGAGGAAACCGTACAAGAAGAGTGTGGAGCCAGCAGAGATTGGTTTATGATGTTTAAGGAAAGAAGCCGTCTCCATAACATACAAGTACAAGGTGAAGCAGCAAGTGCTGATATAGAAGCTGCAGCAATTTCTCCAGCAGATCGACCTAAGATAATGAATGAAGGTGGTTACACTCAACAGATTTTCAGTGTAGATGAAACAGCCTCATTTAGGAAGATGCCAGGAAGGACTTTCATAGTTAGGAAGGAGAAATCAACTTCTGGCTTCAATGCTTCAAAGGACAGGCTGACTCTCTTATTAGGGGCTTATGCAGCTGGTGTCCAAAAGTGAAGCCAATGATCATTAACTATTCCCAAAATCCCAGAGCCTTAAGAATTATGCTAAATCTACTCCTCCTGTGCTCTCGAAATGGAACAATAAAGCCCGGATGACAGCATAGCTGTTTACAACATGGTTTGCTGAATATTTTAAGCCCATTGTCAAGACTTACTGCTCAGAAAAAAAAGATTCCTTTCAAAATATTACTGCTCATTGACAATGCACCTGGTCAGTCAAAAGCTCTGATGGAGATTTACATTTTGTGCTGCATTCAGGCCTCACACAACATCCAATCTGCAGCCCACAGATAAAGGAGTCACTTCGACTTTCAGGTCTTATTAATTAAGAAATACACTGCACAAGACCATAATGGCCATAGATAGTGATTCCTCTAGTGGATCTGGGCAAAGTAAACTGAAAATCTTCTGGAATGGATTCTCTGTTCCAGATGCCAGTAGGAACATTTGTGAATCATGGGAAGAAGTCAAAATATCAACATCAACAGGAGTTTGGCAGAAGTTGATTCCACCCCTCGTGGATGATGTGGAGGCTGGAGACGTCAGTGGTGGAAGTGACTGCAGATGTTGTGGAAAGAATAAGAGAACTCGAATGAGAAGTGGAGCCCAAAGATGGGGCTGAGCTGTTGTAATCTCAGGATTGAACCTGACGGGGTGAGGAGTTGTTTCCCATGGATGAGCAAAGAAGGTGCTTCTTGAAATGGAATCTACTCCTGGCAAAGATGCTGTTAAGACAGTTGAAATGACAACAGATTTAGAATATTACCTAAGTTGAGCTGAGAAAGCAGCAGCAGGGTTTGAGAGGACTCCAATTTTGAAAGAATTTCTACTACGGTAAAATGCTATCAAACGGCATCATATGCTACAGAGAAATCATTCGTGAAAAGAAGAGTCCCTCAAAGTGGCGAACTTCACTGTTGTCTTATTTTAAGAAATAGCCACATCCAATCCACCTCAACCTTCAGCAACCACCACCTTGATCAGTCAG
Organism: Proteles cristata cristata; assembly: GCA_017311185.1. Taxonomy (NCBI): domain Eukaryota; kingdom Metazoa; phylum Chordata; class Mammalia; order Carnivora; family Hyaenidae; genus Proteles; species Proteles cristata. Next base: position 62,157 of record JAESUZ010005179.1, read on the forward strand.
CAGCCATCGACATAGAGGCAAGGCCTTTCATCTAAGACTTGCTGAAAACTTCAATGATGGGCAGCAATTAAGTATTTTAAAATTCAGGTATGCAATTTTTTAAATATTTTATTTTTTAAGTAATCTCTACACCCAATGTGGGGTTTAAACCCACACCCTGAGATCAAGAGTTGTATGCTCCACCCACTGAGCCAGCCAGGTGCCCCTGGATATGCACATTTTTTAGACATAATGCTATTATACACTTAATATATTATAGAACAATGTAAACATAATTTTTCCATGTACTGGAAAACCAAAATATTCATTTGATTTGCTTTATTATGGTGATCAAGATCCAAACTCACAGCATCTCCAAGGTATGGCTGTATCAACTAATTTATTTCTTGTTATTACCCTCTGAAATAAGTACCATTATTATCCCTGTCTTAGAGATGAGAGATTGAGACACAAGAGTTTAAGCTACTTGCTTAAATATCTAGTCAGTAGCAAAACTGGAATTCAAACCCAGATAGTCTGGTTCCAAATGTACTTGCTATACTGAAAACACTTATCCCAATGCCTGACACAAAGTAAGTGCTTATTATTATTTTTATCTTTACTTTTAATATTACTAGATTTATTTAAGGAAAATGTATTGAGTACCTTGGCTTTGGGGATTGAGCAAGCTCACTGTTCTCACTGAGCATGGATTAGTGGAGGAGATAGACCTCATTTCAAGAATTGTACCTTTTATAATCAAATGGATTTCTTGAAGTAGAAGAATACTTCTAAACCTTTTAGGCCAGTACATCCTTAAGACTTCTCACTGGATGACTGGTACATCCATTACTCCTATTGTCTATTCACTTAAACTCTGCTGCCTGGTCAACGTTTTGGCAACTCCACTTTATCAGATCATTGCTCTATTCAAAAACCTTTGAACGATGGCTTTCAGAGCCTGAGTAGCCACTGTGTCATTCATACCAACAAACTTCCCTCCTTGTTTATGGCAGACATTACTATCCCATCACGGCGCATTTTTGTCTGTTTAGTTGTGGTCTTGGAATCTTATCAGTAAATCAAGAATTGTCACTTGAAACCTTTTTGCCATCCCTAACCTAGTTTGCTTGCCAGAAGTAGAATTTGGGACGTGGGACTTCGGTTTGAGTTTCAGCTCTCTGCCACTTGTGGTGTGACGCCGGCCAAGTGATCTCGCCTATGGCAGACTCCCTCTCCTTAAATGTAAATGGGGATAATAGGAGCTACCCAATAGGGTCTATAGATAATGCAAGTAAGCCATTTAGCATAGTGCCTCATATATATTGCTCAGTAAAGTGCAGTAATGATATTTTTAAATGTTTGTTTATTTTTGAGAGAGAGAGAGAGCACACGTGCATGTGGGTAAGGAAGGGGCAGAGAGAGAGGGAGACGGGATCTGAAGCAGGCTCTGTGCTGACAGCAGAAAGCCCTATGCGGGGTTCGAACTCATGAACCATGAGATCATGACTTGAGACCAAGTCAGACACTTACTGACCAAGCCACCCTGGTGTCCCTGCAGTTACGACTTTTATCATCATTATCCTATTGTTCAATACTGTCATCAGAAAGAAGGCTTCAGAAATTAGGCCTTCATCATCTAGGCCTAGTTTACATCTCCAAATTTAGCTCCCATAGACACTCAAGGAATCCTCCAAATTAACTAGATTTGGGTAACTCAATGTTCTCCCCAAACTACCCTGCCATTTTCTCTCCTTCTCTGCATATACCAATTTACCTCATTCTTGAAGGCCCTTTCCAAGAAATACCATTTCATTAATGAGCTCCTTCTCATCCCTTCAGCCAGTCACTGTTCTCCACTAAACTCTTATCACACCCATTGTCTGCATCTGACACATCATCACACACTCACTGCCTGGGGACAATCCAGTGTTCAAGTTCATATTACAATTTAACTTTATACGTGTATTTATCTTGTTTTCCCAGCTAAACTTTCAAGTCCCCAAAAGTTGGGACTAATATTTGTGTCCTCAAAACACCACCTACCAAAATGACTGCACATTCTTACTAACGAATGAATGAAACAAATGAAATATATACACGTTTCTAGAACTTAAAAATCATGTATTAAAAAGAGAAAATTAATTTTTAATTCTTCATACTGTGTTGAGCCTAATGTTATAGAAAACTTCTGGCTTTTCACTTTGAATTACAATATTATACCTTTATTTGTCAGTCATAGTTAGTCATTTACATTCACACCTAAGGATATTTGAGCCTACATGGCATAAATATTAGAAGTCTCTACCTCTCCAAACATCTAGAAAAGAATTTTTGTTGGGGCACCTGGGTGGCTCAGTCAGTTAAGCAACTGACTGTTGATCTCGGCTCAGGTCATGATCTCACGGTTCATGGGGTTTGAGCTCCGCATCAGGCTCCATGCTGATAGTGCGGAGCTTGCTTGGGATTCTCTCTCCCTCTCTCTGTTCCTTCCCTACTCACATGCTCTCTCTCTCAAAATGAATTTAAAAAAAATAAGCAAAGAATTTTTGTTTTCTAAATTGTGAATATGTTTAATTAGTACAATTTTCTTTAATATGGACAAAATCACCACTCTCAAAACTAAAGAAATCTCAAATAGTCTTCCTTGACCTAAGAAACATGACTATGTTTTCCATATCAAGTTTCAGTATAATTAAGAATCCAAAGACTCCATAAGCACATGTAACTTAGCTCAGTGGCTAAGTCTGCCATCCCACAGGTGGCACTGGTCCAGGATGACATTTTACTACTTTCTGGCATAATGGGAAAAATCAGGACGATAAAACACTGGTGAACCACGGCTGGGCAGCAGTGGTCCACCTTGGGGAGAGGGTAGTATATCCTCACCGACATTGTTTGGAACTGCCTATGCATGGTGAAAATAAAAAAGCTTTTAGTAGATTCTATTATTGCTCTAAAATTACCCACAAAATGCAACCGTATTTTACCTGAAGCAAACTGCTTCCACCATCATGTCCTTGGCATGCCACAGCAACAAAGGAAGCTTTGAGTAACGATGAATTTATCCAATTGAAGACTGGAGTCCATTATTCTACATTAAATGACACTGGCAATTAAATGTCCTTTTCAAAACAAAAGGATGGTGATGATAAACAACTTCTTTAATGTTATCATTTGGTAAGTTTTAAAATTTTTTTTAACTTTTAATTTTTTTATTTGAGAGACAGAGAGCACAAGCAGGGGAGAGGGACACAGGGAGAGGAAAGGAGAGAGAGAGACAGAAAGAGAATCTCAAGTAGGCTCCACCCTCAGCGTGGAGCGTGGGGCTCGATCCCACGCCCCCGGGATCATGGCCTGAGGTTAAGTCAAGAGTCAAATGCTCAACTGACTGAGCCACTCAGGCACCCCTCATTTGGTAAAGTTTTAAAAGTTGATTGTTATATGTATCCCCAGTGTGGGCTTGGTTTGTTTCTAGTCTATGAAACCCCAAATCTGAGAACAATTAGCCAAGAGAACAAACAATGCAAACTAATAACACTGTTAAGAGTGTGATGTGGCCAGAGAAAGGAATCCAAGCATAACCTAAAGAAAGCCATCAAACCGCAGGGGAAGAGAGCAAAAGAAGAATATATGAAAGGAGCAGACCTTTAACAAAACCCAGAACAAAACATAATGGCAGTAAGCACAGAACTATCAATATTTACTTTAAATATAAATGGACTAAATGCTCCAATCAAAAGACAGAATGAATGGATAAAAAATAAAATTAAAAAAAAAAAACAAGACCCATCTATGTGCTGCCTACAAGAAATTCACTTCAGACCTAAAGACACAAATAGACTAAAAGTGAAAGGATGGTAAAACATATCGTGTAAATGGAAACAAAAAAGCCAGGGTAGCAATACTAGTATCTGATGAAATAGACTTTAAAACAAAAACTTTAGCAAGAGACAAAGAACTGCATTACGTAATTATAAAGAGACCAATCCAACAACAGGCGTAAGAGTTTTAACTATCCATGGACCCAACACAGAGGCACCTAAATACATGAAGCAAACATTAACAGACATAAAGGGAGAAACTGACAGGAATACAGTAAGAGTATGGAACCCTAACACCCCACTTACATCAATGGACAGATCATCCAGACAGAAAATCAACAAGGAAGCAGTGGCTTTGAGCAACAAATTGCACCACACCGACCTAAAAGATATATACAGAACATTCCATCCAAAAACAGAATCCACATTTTTTTCAACGGCACATGGAATGTTCTCCAGGATGGATTACATGTTAGGCCACAAAACAAGTCTCAAGAAATATAAGAAGACTGAAATAATATCAAGCGTCTTTACCTCCCACAATGGTATGAAACTAGAACACAATTACAAGAAAAAAATCTGGAAAATACAGACATATGGAGGCTAAACAACATGTTATTAAACAATTAATGGGCCAACCAAGAAATCAAAAAGGAAATAAAAAAATACATGGAGACAAATGAAAACATAAACACAATGGTTCAAAAACCTCCGATGAAGAAAAAGCAGTTCTAACAGGTTAATTTATAGTGATACAGGCCTACCTTGAGAAACAAGAAAAACATCAAGAAAAGAACCTAACTTTACACCAAAGGAGACAGGGGAAAAAAGCCGTGAACTGAAAGAAGGAAATCATAAACATTAGAGCAGAAATAAAGAAAATAGAGACTAAAAATAAATAAGATCAATGAAACCAAGAGCTGCCCTTTGAAAAGATAAACAAAATTGATAAACGTATACCCAGACTATCAAGAAAAAAAGATATCAAAAAAAAAATAACCACTGACACCATAGAAATATGAAGATTATGAGAGAACATCATGAACAATTATGTATCAGTATACTGAACAACCTAGAAGAAATGGATAAATTCTTAGAAACATATAGCCTTCTGGAGAAGGGGAAAAATAGTGGGGGAGAGGGAGGGAGGCAAACCATGAGAGACTCTTGAATGCCGAGAACAAACTAAGGGGTGATGGGGGAAGGGGGTGTTGGGCATGGAGGAGGGCACTTGTGGGGATGAGCACTGGGTGTTATATGGAAACCAACTTGACAATAAACTATTAAAAAAATTTTAAAACATGAATCAGGCAGAAATAGAAAATTTAAACAGAACAATTATTAGCAATTAAAATAAATCAGTAACCAAAAAACTCCCAACAAAGTCCAGGGCCACAGGGCTTTACAGATGAGTTCTACCAAACATTTAAAGCAGAGTTAACGCTAGATGGCTCAATATTTATAAATCAATCAGTGTTACTGATCACACTAATAAGAGAAATGATAAAAAGCATGTGATCACCTTAATAGATGCAGGAAAAATATTTGACAAAATACAACATCTATTCACAATAAAAACTCAATAAAGTGGGTGGAATAGACCGCAACATAATAAAGGCCAAATATGAAAAACCCAAAGCTAACCTCATATTGAATGGTGAAAAACCGAAAGCTTTTCCTCTGAAGGAAGTCCACTCTCACCACTTTCATTCAACATAGTACTGGAAATCTTAGCTGTAGCAATAAGACAACAAAATGAGATAAAAAGTATCCAAAATGGTAAGGAAGAAGTAAACCTCACTATTTGTGGGTAATATACTACTATACATAGAAAATCCTAAAGACTCCACCAAAACACTATCAGAACTGACAAATGAATTCAGTAAAGTTACAAGATACAAAATTAATATACAGAAATCTGTTGTTTCTATCTGCTGATAACAAAGTAACAGTAAGAGAAATTAAGAATACAATGTCGTTTAAAATTGCACCAAAAATAATAGACTACCTAGGAATAACTTTAATTGAGGAGAAAGGCCTGTACTCTGAAAACTATAAAATATTGATGAAAGAAAATGAAGACGACACAAACAAATGGAAAGATGTACCGTGCTTGCAGACTGGAAGAATTCATATCATTAAAATATCCATACTACCCAAAGCAATCTACAGATTCAGTACAATACCTATGCAAATATCAACAACATTCTTCATACACTTAGAACAAATAATCCCCAAACCTGTATGAAAACACAAAATACCTTCAATAGCCAAAGCAGTTTTGAGAACAAAGAACAAAGCTGGAGGTGTCACAATCCCAGATTTCAAGAGGTACTACAAAGCCACAGTAATCAAAGCAGTATGGTACTGGCACAAAAATAGACACACAGACCAACAGAACGGAAAGAGAGTGTAGAAATAAGCCCACACTTGTATGCTCAATTAATCTAACACAAATGAAGGAAGAATAAATAATGGGGAAATAGCAGTCTTTTCAATAAACGATGTTTAGAAAATTAAACAGCTTTATGCAAAAGACTGAAATTGTACCACTTTCTTATAACATACACAAAAATAAATTCAAAATGGATTTAGGACCTCCATGTGAGACCTGAAACCATAAAAACCCTAGAAGAGAACACAGGCAGTAATTTTTCTAACATCAGCCATGGCAACATTTTTTCTAGGTATGTCTCCTCAGGCAAGGGAAACAACATCTAAAATAAACTATTGGAACTACATCAAAAAGCAAAGGAAACCATCAACATTAAAAGGCCATCTGCTGAATGGAAGATATCTGCAATGATCTAATCCAGTAGGGAGTTAATACCCAAAATATATAAACAACTTCTACAACTCAATACCAAAAAAACACCAAATAATCTGATTAAAATGGACAAGGGACCTGAATAGACATTTTTCTAAAGACATACAGATGGCCAACAGACACATGAAAAGGTGCTCGTCATCGCTCATCAATAGAGAAATGCAAATCACAACCACAACGAGAGCTCACCTCACACCAGTCAAAACAGCTAATATCAAAAAGACAAGAAGTAACAAGTGCTGGCAAGGATGTAGAAAAAGGAGAGTCCTTGCACACTTGGTGGGAGTGTCAACTGGTGTAGCCGCTGTGGAAAACAGGGTGCAGGGTCCTCAAAAAATTAAAAAGAGAAATGCCATATGACCCAGTAATGCCACTACTGGGCATTTACCCACAGGAAACAAAAACACTAATTCGAAAAGACACGTGTGCTCCTAAGTTTATGGCAGCATTATTTACAATAGACAAGATAATGGAAGCAACTCAAGAGGCATCAATAGATAAATAAGGAAGAGGGGGTATCTTTAAACAGTAAAATACTACTGTGTCATAAAAAGGAATGAGATCTCGACATTTGCAACAACATGGATGGGTCTAGAAGGCATAATGCTAAGTGAAATAAATCAGACAGAGAAACCCAAATACCACAAAATTTGACTTATACGTGGAATCTAAAACACAAAACATACAAACAAAAACATGGACTCTTAAATCAGAGTGGCTGCCAGAGGGTTGTGGGTTTGAGGAAGAACAAAATAAAGGGGATTAGGAGGTATACACTTCAGTCATAAGACAAGTCACGGAGGTGAAAAGCGTAGCACAGACGGCGATGTATGCCGCCCAACGGTGCTGCTCCTAGTGTGGTGAGCGCTGCAGCTGTCGAACTGATAACGTGTGCGCTTGAATCCAAGGAGAGATTATATGGTAATGATACTTTGATAAAAATAAAGTGGGATCAGTCATATTAAATACAATCCTTAAATCCTCAAGTCCATAAGGCTTGTTACTTTCTTGATTAAGAAGACAAGCAATAGAGAGAGAGCCGGAGCTGGGCTGTATCTGAGAAACGGAGGGACCAGTGGACTTGTCATGATAATGACTGTCTGGATTTATAGGGCTAATGGGTACAGAAGTTTCCACGAAGTAAACATTTACATTGGGAACAAGCGATTCTAGCACTTCACAAATAGGGATCCATTACTGCTGTGAAAAAACAAACAAGCTTCTACCTGCTGCGTAAGGGAAATGTTCGGGTCCCTTTATCACGAGATCAGGTGCAGACTCTCTGGGGAAGTAACTCACTGAGCAGGAAACGTGAGCTTCACACAGGACAGGATACAGGAGGGAGCACGAAATGGCTCCTTCGTCCAAGATTCCTTAATCTGAGAAAATGTCAATTCTTTATTACTAATTGGGCCTCTATAAAGAATTGGAATTTGATAGCCTAGGGCTTATTACATTTTCAGGATATTCTTAAGGTTAATGTAGAGACTTTCGAAATATCATGTTGGAGAAGACAAATACATCTATGGAGACCATGACTTTCCAATGCACGCGGTTCAGGTTTTAGTTGCACACGGTCAGCAGCGAAAGCAGCAGCAGACTTTTCTGACACCTGGTAAATGGAGGGAGTGGTGGGTCGGGGCCCCAAAAGTGGGACTCGCCTCACGAGGGTGTGACACTTCGGCCACATGATGGGGGATGGAGGCACGCGGCCCTCATCATGACAGGTTCCTCCTTGCGTTTACTTGATACACGTTGACTAAAAGCCTGCAGTGTGCTCGGCAGGGGCTACAGTTTCAAAAGTCTGAGAGGTCCAGACCCTCAAGGCACTCACACAACTAGCAGGGGAAGATACGGCTCGTCCCCAGCACACCTGTGCGTCACGTACCCGTGTTGAGTGCTGAGTGCAGATTTGAAGAATCTGAGGAAAACTGTTTACAGCCATGAGCAGCCTAGGGCCTCAGTCCTTGTTAGCCTCATTACTTAGCAATGCATTACTGCGTGTGTGTGCAGGCATTCGGGCACGTGACACTGTCCCACTACACAGGATTAGCACCATTAATATAATCAGATGGGGGGCGCCTGGGGGCTCAGTCGGCTGAGCGTCCGACCTCGGCTCAGGGCATGATCTCCCGGTTCGTGGGTTCGAGCCCCGCGTCGGGCTCTGTGCTGACTGCCAGCTCGGAGCCTGGAGCTGCTTCCGATTCTGTGTCTCCCTCTCTCTGCTCCTCCCCCGCTCATGCTTGTTCTTGCTCTCAAAAATAAATAAAAACATTAAAAATTTAAAAAAAGAAAGGTTTTTAGTCTCCTTTGACTTTTCTCCCTTTATTCTGGCACCTTCCCCGTAATACTCCCCTTATTAATAACTTCAACCACTCTGATTAACATCCTCAGTGATCTTCTCTCATGTACCCACCTGCAAAAACCTCATCCTGAATATCACCCAGAAATTTATACTTTGTGATTAACTCTTTCTCCATGGCTGTTTCAAGCCTTCTCCACTATCCTTTATTCAAACACCTGGTGACAGATGTTTTGAAATTTAGAATAGTAATATGGTATACATGCTACATATTATATAGGAGTCACTGAATATGGTGTACATATTTTATATTTTAAGTCTAGGGACTTCTCTAGAATCTGATACATTAATATTTCTGCAGCAGTGAGTCACCTAAGTGGGTTGTAGAAAAACTATATGTAAGATCAGTTTAGGCTTTGCTATCAAATTTATGAAAGTGCTTTGGTTCTCAGAAATTTAGGCTTCACAGATAATGACAGTGGTCTCCGTCACCTTCTCTGGGAGAGAGGAGTTAATCTTGTCTCATTCTCATAGGTTACCCTTCACATCCAAGTAGCCTCTGAGGCTGTCAGTTCTGGCCCCCTGAATGTCTCTTGAAGCTCACTGATTCTGGCTATTCCTGCAGCCACATCCATTCGGGCTACCAGAATCTTCCCCTGAATTACCTTAACAGCCTTCTGCCAGGTCTTTCTCCCTCCGGGCTGACCAGAACCCTCCCCTCCCCAACCCCCTTGATCTGCTCTCCATCCTGCAGCCAGAGTGATCGCCGCAACACAGATATGATTGTGCGATTCCCCAGCGTAAAACATTTATTTGGATTCCTGTTGCCCTCTGGATAAAGTTCAGATGTCTTAATATGACTTTACAAGGCCCTTGATGACTTTCCTAGCCTTATCTCTTGTCATTTTCCACCTCAAGGTCAAAGTCCCAGCCTTACTGAACTATTTTTAAATCTCTTAGAGAAAGCTGTTCTCTTTTGTCTTCGTACAAGCTGTTCCCTCTCTGACAGTGTACTAGTAAAAATCACAACTCTTCCTTTGGGATAGAAACTAAAACTGAAGATAAATCATGAGTGTTAGTGTGTGCACACACCCATACTAACCATGGCCAAGAAGTCCAGGCCCGTACAACCGTCTTACTCCTGTAACTATGTTTATTTCTGGCTAAGGCTAGATTAATTTTTTTTCCAGAGTGGACCAGAACAAGATTCAATGCAGAAATAATTATAGATCTGAACTCATATTTGTTTTGACCAACTATATACACATACAATGAAATATTTTATAAACTTTAAAAATTTTAATTTTATGGCCACATTACAGAGTATCTGGAAAACAAAAACAGGAAAGATCCATGTTCTAATTATTCTAAAAAACGACTCCTGTGATCACTATCTCCTAAAAAAAAAAGGTAAACCCCACAAAGGCGGGGGCTGCATGTATCCTCTTTACTGCTGTGTTCCCAGTGCTGTGATTTTAATAAAAAAGTATGTAAATATCAGAATCAATGACTGATAGATCAGTTTGTTATGCAGAGTTCAAAATTCAAACATATTTGTATTTTCTACTATATACCTATCCGGCAACTTTGAGAATTTCAAGTTCAGTACAGATAAAGCGCTGGTTGTTCCTGTGAAGATGATCAGAAAATGACAGTGCAGGGAACGGACTACAGAGGAATATGAGCAGCAGAGAAGCTTTGGGAAAGTTACAGGACGGAGGAAGTAAAACTGAAGGAATATCATCAGTGATGTGCGTGAGAGGAAGACTCACGCTGTTCAGCAGAATCAGCATGTCAGAGTCTCATTAGAAATGTACAGAGAAACCACTTCGAAAGGTTTCTAATCAGCAAAGGAATAAACAGATCACTTATACTAGAATCTCTGCTTGTTACTGTCAGAAGCGTCAAGGTCACGAAAGTCAAGAAAAGTCTGAGGCAAGTTTCACATTGAAAGAAACGAAGCAGAGAATCGAATGCAATGAGTGACTCTGACCTGGATCCTTTTGCTACTAAAACACATTATTGAGACAACGTGAGAGACCTGAATGGGGTTTAAAGATTAAATAGTAGCAACATATCAATGTTAATTTCCTAACATGGATGTAGGAAAATGCCCTTTTATGTTAAAAAGACACTGAAGTACTCAGATACAGGATATTACCTTGGCAACTTAATCCCAAGTGTTCATGAAAAAAAGTTTTTCACTGTACTTGCAATTTGTCTGTAAGTTTGAAATTATTTCAAAAGAAAAGTAATTAGAATCTCTCAGGGTAGGTCTGGGTATCAGTATTTTCAAAACGGCCTGGGTGATCCAGATGTGCAACCGAGGCGTGAACGTGCTCTGCTGTAGTTCATCACCATCATTATTTTTAAAAAAAAGGTTACATACTTCTGCACGGAGTGCATGAACCATAAATTCATTTCACCAAACCTTTCCCTCTTTCTCTTCAAAAATGATTCACAGAGGAGCATTTATGTGCTGGGCAAGATAGGTTCTCTTCCATATGAGTGTTCAGCCTTCTGGGGAAATATATACAATCGAACAGACAACGTCCTGTGGTCAACACCAACGTAATTGCTACCACTTGTTGCGCAACTGCTCTGTGCGAGGCTCCACGCCGCCTGACAAGGGGGGCACTGCTGGCATCGTCATTTATGGAATCGGGGAGCTTCGCACCATGAAGTGAGTTCAGGGAGCAGCGCTGCGTCCGCCGTGGGCTACACTGCTGAGCGAGAGGGAAGCAGCGCCATGGAAACACACGTACGGAAGGACCTCGATGCAGCCAGTGAGGGTCAGGAGAGCCTTCTCAGAGGGAGGGGCCACCACACAGGCCTCTGGACACGCACATTATTTCCGATTTTAATCGCCCCAAACCCTCCTTCAATGAGCACCTCTGCAGGGAACTCTCTGCAGGGAAGTCCTGCCCCCACTTCCTCCTTTGGTGCGATTCTCAGAAGCAGAATTCTGGAACCAAGCGGAAAACCCCATGGCTTGCAAACCCGGTTGCCGCCTAGCTGCCCTGCAGTACGAGGCACCTGTCTTACTGCAGCCTCGCCAGCAGCGGACGGTGAGACTTTACAGACCCTCTGCCCTTGGTGAAAAAACAAACAGACTAGTATTTCTTTGATTACTACTTTAGCTCTAAACTTTGCCATTAATGCTTTCTTTAAAGCTCAAATATAAGATCTTTAGAGTTACCAACGAAGTATCCAGAACATTACCAGTGAAATAGCCTTATAAAATGCCTCACATACCACAGATGCTGTCATTTACTGCTATAACCACAAAAATGTCTCTGTCACAGTTCGGAGCGTCTGAATAAATCAGACTGATACATCCATGCTAAGGGCCTCCAGCAGCGCCCGTGGGGCTCAGCTGGGTGAGGGTCTGACTCCTGGTTTCAGCTCAGGTCATGATCTCAGTCTGTGAGTTCTAGCTTAGTGTTGGGCTCTGTACTGACACTGCGGAGTCCGCTTGGGATTCTCTCCTCTCTCTCTCTGTCTCTCCCCCTCCCCAGCTTGCTCACTCTCTCTCAAAATAAACAAACATAAAATAAAAAGATCCTTGACCTTAAACTTATTGTGAGCTCAGTAAGGACAGGAGAAATGTTTTGTTTGACTCTGAAATCCTACAACAATGCCACCAAGCAATGCATGCTACAATCATTTGCTACAAAATAAATACATAAAATAGATGGTGACAAGATATGAACTGAAACCAGACCTTTTGAAGGTCTACGCATATTACATAAATAATCTCAGCTCATTAAATATCACATGAGGAAAAGATTAAGGAGAATTAACTTTTTCCCATTTCCTTGACTCCCCGTATAAATAGGGAGCCCATAGCCCCTGGGTGCCACTGACCGTTCCAGTTTATGTCTCTTGTCCTGGCCTCTTGCCTTTCAGAAGGCCCTGGACTATGCAGTCCATTTTATGGTCGACCTCCATCTAAAGGGTGTTCCCTTAACGAGCAGCAGTACAAAGTGTTCCCCTCATCAGACAGCTTGTCTTAAAAAATTTTTTTAATGTTTTATTTATTTCTGAGAGAGAGAAAGAGAGAGACAGCACGAGCAGGGGAGGGTCAGAGAGAGAGGGAGACACAGAGTCTGAAGCAGGGTCCAGGCTCCGAGCTGACAGCACAGAGCCCGACTTGGGGCTCGAACCCACGAACCGTGAGATCATGACCTGGGCTTAACCGACTGAGCCCCCAGGCGCCCTGAGACAGCTTGTCTTCATGCTGCTATGAATTTATCTTTGAAGACCTATGAACAGATAACAGTTTGGCCTCTAAGTGTTTTTATAATCCTTTATCATTTAAAGCCAAGTAACGATCTGCAAATAATCCCTAATGAGGAGAACATCTCTTGGTTCTATCAGCAGTCTTTATTCCATTTTGCTGATAAAAGTGAGACATGGAAACAAAAAGTGACTTATTCAAGGTCACATCAAGTATGAATCACCAGCTGCCACAGAAGAGGAGGCTGCTGGAGCTCCAACCATTCTCTAAACCACACTGTCACCAACTTCAATGTCACCAGGGAAGTCCCCTGCGCAGTTCAGTTAGATGTTAATCATTCAGAAACGGCTTTGTAAACTGTAGGCAGTAAAAATCTATTGCCAAGTTGTAGGAGCAAAATCACAGGCATACCTGGATACTATTTTAGGTGGGCATAAATATAATTAATAAATAAAACATGAAATAAATTTTATAAAATAATAGATTTCATAATTTTGTGACGAATATTTCAGTTTCACTGAACAACAGTGTGTATTCAAACCTAGTCTACAGGTCTTAAAGTATCAGAAAGTAAAAGGAAGATTTATAAAGTAGGTGAAAATCTTAAAGAAACATGTAATACTCTGGGTAATTATAAAATGAGGTTTGTTACATTTTTGTATTTCACAAGTATGTCCAAATTTTGAACTGGGGTGCATAGTTTAGATAAGATTATATTAACATGTAATAACATGTTTATCACATTAACATCTTGGATCATAGCAGAAAATCTTAATGGAGTTAACAAAGTCATTCTCTATAGCAACAAAAACAAAAGCTGATGAGAATATATGAAAATATACCATGTCCAAGACTGCTATGAAAAAAGACCCTATTGCTTGCATATAAGACGAGGCAAACCATAAACAGAGATGGAGATTCACATAGATAAGTGGCTTACACATTAATTTATAAGCATAATGTTCGTCAAGGTCTCCCTTGCATCCAGTGGGAGTCTGGTAAAGAACTTGGTAAACTCATGGTAAGTTCATGTGAAGGAATAAATTTAAGAGAATAAACCAAGAAAACTTTTTCAAAGTAGAAAGCACAATAATAAAAATAGTATTTTGCTGGCCCAGACCAATTTAAAAAAAGGGAAAGTTCAGAAACAGGCACAGATGTATATAAGCATTTAATAAATGAGAAGTAACAATGAAGGCATGGAAAGATTTAACGATGTTGTGACAGCTGACTAGTCCACACCTCATACCATATGTCAAATTCCGGGTGGACTGAATGTTTCAATGTAAGAAAATGAAAACAAAATGTGGAGGAAGGCTTTTCTACGTACGACTTGAAGGAAAAAAAAAAAGACTGATAAATTTGACATAAAACATAAATAATACTCTAAAAAATATGTACTGAGGATATCAATCATTTTTCTGTCATTGATCCTATAATCACTTAAGTTTATCATGTGTCTTTATTTCATTTCAGTTCCTTTTGACATACAAAAATTTTAAAATTGTAAAAAGTTAAAAATTCCACATTTTTTCTTTAAAGTTTCTTTGCTTTTGGCCTGGAAATGACTTTTTAAAAACCAAGCAAGACTAATATTCACTAATATTTTCTTATAATTTTTCACTGTTTCCTATTTTATGTTAATTACACAAATGAGAGGTCAAAATATGACTCTGTCCTGTGTGAGAGATTTGATTTATGAACGTTACTTAACTTCTTTAAGTCTTGATTTATTTTACTGAAAAAATGGAGATAATAGTAATAACCTATTAAAGTTCCTTTGGAGATTAAAATAATTAATTTATACAAACCATTTATCTATCGTGCTAGAACCCAGCACATAGAGTCAGTAAATGGTAACTATTACATTTAATGTTATTGCACTGCATATTTGACTTAATTTCCTTGACATATTTTTATGACCAGAAACTTATGGTAATGGTATTTTTACCTGATTTTAAAACAAATTTTACATTATTTAATTAATGCTGTAACTTTTAAAAAAAAAAATATTTCTTTATTTTTGGCGTGGGAGAGGCAGGGGTAGGGGTGATAGAGGAAGATCCAAAGTGGCCTCTGAGCGGAGAGCACAGAGCCCGACGCGGGGCTCGAACCCACGAACCGCGAGATCATGGCCTAAGCGAAAGTCGGACGCTTAACCGACTAAGCCACCCAGGCTCCCTTGTAGCTTTTCAGTTTTTAAAATTATTGTTAAATATATGCATTAAAATACTGCCATCTATATAATATATGCCAATCACAAAATATCTTACCTCTTTGAAGACTAGTTAAATACAGCATCTTTTTTTTTAATAAGTTTTTTTTTTAAATTTTTTTTAATGTTTTATTTATTTCTAGGTGAGAGAGAGAGAGAGAGAGAGAGAGAGAGAGAGAGAGAGAGACAGCGCGAGCAGGGGAGGGTCAGAGAGAGAGAGGGAGTCACAGACTGAACAGGCTCCAGGCTCTGAGCTGGCAGTCAGCACAGAGCCCAACGCGGGGCTCGAACCCACGAACCGCGAGATCATGACCTGAGCGAAAGTCGGACGCTTAACCAACTAAGCCACCCAGGCGCCCCAAATACAGCATCTTTTAAAAAAAATTTTTTTTAATGTTTTATTACTTCTGAGAGAGGGAGAGAGACAGCGTGAACTGGGGAGGGTCAGAGAGAGGGAGATACAGAATCTGAAACAGACTCCAGGCTCCGAGCTGGCAGTCAGCACAGAGCCCGACGTGGGGCTCAAATCCACGAACCGTGAGATCATGACCTGAGCCGAAGTCGGACGTTTAACCGACTGAGCCACCAAGGTGCCTCATACACACAGCATCTTACAGTCTGGTCATTTAAAGATGCGTCTGAAGTCATCAGATGGCCAGGTAAGAGTATACAATCCAAGAATATTAAAAGGTCTCTTATACACCAGAACTGCTGAAATTATGAGTTTGAAACACAAATATGATGTTTACCTTTCTTTATCTTACCTCTAACAGGCCATCCTCTGGTAGATCAGTGCAGTGGACAGCGTTCTGGATCTTTGTTTTTCCAAAGATTGCTCTGAGGGTTCCAGGCCGTAAATGCCGGGCAATTTCCTATGAAACACATATTCACATATAGATTAAGGTCAGTCCTACAGTGTTAATAAGAAAAACACCAGCTATATGAAACACTTGAATTAACTGTTTACGAAATACATGTATACATTGGTGGCATTGTGTTTTCCTGGGAATAGCACGAATGCATGAAACTTTGAGCAATGAAAAACTTCAGTTCACTCACTAGGCTCTTTCTGTGGCCCGTTATAAAGTCGAAAGGGCAATAATAATTACATCTCTCTTCTACCAACACATTATGGGAATCACATAAAATATGAACCTAGTTCATTATGGTGAAAGACTTGCATCCTAACAACCTGATTTAAAATGAATGAGTTTGATGGCATGGATTTCAAAAGATTTTTCAAAATGTTACAATTGTATCAGCTTTGGTACTAGCTCATATGAGGGGAAAAATGGTTAAAGATGACTCAAGATTGTGGGTAAAAGAAACAAGAGGTTAAAAAAATTAAAGATGTGGGAGTATTAATCACCTACTTATTAGTCTTTCTATTCTAAGTGAAACATTTCCAAAACTTCTATTTTAATTCTGACATATACTTACAAAAACAGCATTTAATATACGTATTATTTCTCAAAAATGAAACAAATATGTGTGTACCCACTATTTAGCTGAATTAAAATAATGTAGTAACTTTGAAGTCCCCAGTGTGGGACTTTATCCTGACTCCATTCTATCCCATCCCTACTTCTACCCAGAGGTGCCCATTACTCTCAATATTACTTAAAGATTCCCTTATTTTGTTTAGTTTCCAAAACACTGTTTTTCAGATTTATCCATGTTGTTATATATAGTTACAGTTCATTTATATTACTATGTAAATCCAATGTATGACTGAGCATATTTTATCCATTTTCCTGTTGATGGACATTCAACTAACTTCTTCTCTTTTCCCCTTTCTCCTCGCCTTTCTTTTGACACACACACACATTCTGCTACAAGCATTCTTGTACGCAGCACAGTGCCCGTGTACAAGAGTTTTGTCCAGATTAGTGCACATGCATATTCAATTATACTAAGCAGTGTCAAACCATTTTCTTAGGTGGTTGTATTAATTTGCCCTCAATCATCAATGCACAAGATTCCCATTATCCACATAAAAGCCAACATTTGATATTGGCTGACTCTCTAACTTTGCCATGCTGGAGGGTGTTAAATGTATTCTTATAGTTCACATTTCTGTAATTACTAGAGAAATTAGTGTCCTTCCATATACATCCATTTTGTATTTTCATACACATTACAGTTTGTAAAATGCTTATTCTTGTCTTTTCTCCATTTCTCTACTAGGTTATTCTAGTTCTTTTTGATTATTATTCTTAATATATTCTGAATTCTATTTTTTGTTACTTTTTACAGTGCATGTATCTTTTCCCAGTATGAAGCTTGTCTTTGAGTTTTCTTTAGTATGTTTTTTTTATACAGAAATACTAAATTTTAATGAAATTAAATTTACCAATCTTTTCATTTATGATCTATGCTGTTTCTGAAGGAGTTCTTCCCTACTCCAAGACCATAAGAATACTCTTCTCTATCATCTTTAAAATCTTTAGAGTTCTGCCTTACGCATGAAATTCTTGATCCACCTTGAACTGACTTTAGCTATGATGTGAGGGGGATATCCATTTCCATTTTCCCCATATGGCCATTTAATTACCTAGCACCAAATATTGAATAGTTTTCCTCTTTCCTTACCAATCTCTAGTGATGGCTCCGATATATATAGGATTTCTATTTGGTGTGGGTCTTTTTGTTTGCTGTTTTGTTTCATTGGAAATTTTGTCTATTCATGTATCTACATTAAACTGTCTTAATTATTATAACCTTATAATAAGTCTTCATCTGGTAGGTCAAATCCTCCACATTTTGGTTTTGAATGCATTAAGTTTAAGCTGCCTATGAGATATGCAAGTGAAGTTTTCAAATACATGGTCGGGTGTGAGTGTGGAGTTCAGAGGAGCCTTCCAAACTGCAAATAACAATTTGGGGGTCCACAGTATTTTTAAAGCATTCAAAGGTAACAGTTGGGTGACACTGTGAAGGCAATGAGAAGATACACAGGCGCACCGCACCACTGGAAAATCAAGGAGACAAGGAGAGACGGACAAGGAGCAACCAGCTAGGTGAGGAGAGTTCCAGGAAGCTCCTCTCCTAGAAGGCAGTGAAGAAAACTATCAAGGATAAAGAGTCCTCAGCAGCACCTAATGCTGCTGACAAGTCAAGCAGGGTGAAGACCCAGAACTGAACATCAGATCTATCAATACGGAGTCACGGATATCCTTGCCGGGAGGGGTTCCAGAGGCCTGGAGAGGAGAAAGCACTGATCAATGTGGTTTCCAGAGAAAATGGGCGTAGAGCTGGGAAAAGTGAATACAGGCAACTGTTTTGAGGAATTTTGCTATAAAGGAGAGAAGAGAAATGGGGCAGTAAATGGAATGGGATGTGGGATGGAGAGGGGTTTTCTGGGGGAGAAGGTTAATTTTAAAATGGGAGAAATAACAACATGTTTAACTGAGAGACCACCACACACCCGTCAGAATGACTAACGTTAGGGGCGCCTGGGTGGCTCAGTCGGTTGAGCGTCCGACTTTCACTTAGGTCATGATCCCGCGGTTCGTGGGTTCGAGCCCCGCGTCGGGCTCTGTGCTGACTGCCAGCTCAGAGCCTGGAGCCTGTTTCAGTCTGTGACTTCCTCTCTCTCTCTGACCTTCCCCTGCTAATGCTGTCTCTCTCTCTCTCTCTCTCCTAGAAATAAATGAAAAAAAAAATTAAAAGAAAAATGAAAAGAAAAAAAAGAATGACTAACGTTATCAACTCAGGCAACAACAGGTGCTGGCGAGGATGCGGAGAAAAGGGAACCTTGTGCACGGCTGGTGGGAATGCACACTGGGGCAGCCACTCCGGAAAACAGTACAGAGGTTCCCTCAAAAAATTAAAAACAGAACTGCCCTATGACCCAGCAATTGCACTAGTAGATATTATCCAAGGGATACGGGTGTGCTGTTTTGAAGGGGCACACGCACCCCAGTGTTTATAGCAGCACTAATGACAACAGCCAAATATGGAAAGAGCCCAAATGTCCATCGATGGATGGATGGATAAAGAAGATGTGGTGTTACACACAATGGAGTATTACTCGGCAATTAACAAGAATGAAATCTTGCCATCTGCAACTACATGGATGGAACTGGAGGGTATTATATTAAGCGAAATTAGTCTAAGAGAAAGGCAAATATCTTATGACTTCACTCATATAAGGAACTTTAGATACAAAACAGATGAACATAAGGAAGGGAAGCAAAAATAATATAAAAACAGGACGGGGGTAAAACATAAAAGATTCTTAAATATGGAGAACAAACAGATGGTTACTGGAGGGGCTGTGGGAGGGGCATCAAGGAATCTACTCCTAAAATCATTGTTGTACTATATGCTAACTAACTTGGATGTAAATGAAAAAGCAAATTAAAAACAAAAATAATAGCACATTCACATGCTGATAGGAACTATCTGACAAAGGAAAGCAGGCAGGAGACGAAGCAGGAAGGAGAAGCAGGAATTGCTGGAGTAATGGAATCAAGTGTAGAGCGGGGGGTGGGGGGCTCTCTAGGAACAAGCAGCGTCCACCCCGACCATCAAGACCAAAGATAGAGTTGGCCGCAGGTGAGTGGTGGGAACTTATGGACATTCTTTATCTTTAATTTTTATTGAGACATAATTTACACAGATATCATGTATTGGTTTTTTTTAAGTTTATCTGAGAGAGAGTGTGTTGCACCCATGTACGTGCGAGCGATGGGGAGAGGCAGACAGAGAATCCCAAGCCGGCTCTGTGCAGAGGCCCCCACCACAGGCTCCATCTCATGACCCGTGAGATCACAACCTGAGCTGAAATCACGAGTTGGATGCTTAACTGACTGAGCCATCCAGGCGCCCCAACTTGGGTTCGTTTTATCTGTACTGCTCCGTGAGTTTGTCGAATGTATAAACTCAGTAACCACCCTTGTAAACAAACTATGGAGCTTTTCTAAACTTCCTTCCAGAAGTTTTCTTTTGACTGATTCTATTTTGCAGTGAAAAGGGCAGCAAGACCGTCATCAGCTGGGGGAAGGCCGGGGAGAGAAAGGAAGGTATGGAAGACATTTTCAGAGCAGTAAAGTAACTTATCTAGGAAAGTGTAACGTGACTGCTGAGCGGCACTGAGGGCCCCCCGTCAGGCCCTTCGTTAGTGAGGTTAGAGGTCATGAGTGCGAAGGGAGACTGCTCACGGTAGCTGTGTGTTCTCCAGCCATGCTCAGCTGCAAGGACGCAGGCAGAGATTTGGTGGAAAGCTGAATTCAGTGAAACGGGGGGCTTTGCCAAAAGCCAACAACAAGACGAGAAGAGTAAGGGAGGCCCACGGTAGGGTTACTACTACTGGACGACACAAATCAAACTGAGCAGGAAAGTGAGGATCTGGAGTTGAAGGAGTGAGAGACCATGAAGACATAGATCCATGGACCGGAGCTCCTCGAGGGAGGATCAGTAAGACTGATGTGGGAAGAGGTGAGCTGGAAAGTTCAGAGATGGGATACTGGAAATTACTGGAAGTGAGCGGAGAGGGTGTGTGGATTCACAATCCTGTTGAGATTTGTCGGGTATAATCTGAAACCAGCCCTTGTACTCAGAGGGCAGGGAGAAACTGAAGAAAGATGTCAGTGGTGGCAGTTTTCACAAGCAGAAGGAAGTTAGGCGGCAACAGGATGAAGTGACCCCTGTCCGCCAGCCACATCTCAAGTTCACACAGAGCCTTAACTGGGTGTAGTCATGTGTACTGCGCAGGTGTCCTCAACTCCGTACCACTGGCTTAAGGCCGTGTCCTTGGAGCTGGCACTGGGGGTCTGCAAGGCAAGCAGAGCCCACAGTCCAAGGACAGGGATGGGGGTGAGGAGCCTCTGACTGATTGATGGTCACTTCTTCTCAACGACCTTCTCCAGCGGGGTTACAGTGGTTCACAATGGCCAGTTTTAAGGTATAACCAATGGCTGAGGTTACATGGAGGGTAAGAATACTCAAACAAGGAGGATCATAGACTGAGAGACCAAAGTACTGAACGGATCACCTCTACGGTATGGAAGTCACCAAGAGCTATGGCGGCTGTAGCTTAGGGCGCAAGAATGCTGGGCAGTATGCACATCTGTGAGTCCATCCCTTCAGCACATGTTAAAGGTTTGCATTTATTTAATTATTTGTCTTCCTTTCAAGGTTGTCACTTACAAATGTATTGAATTTAAGAAAAACATTTTGATACAGTAGAAAACAAGGATGGCTTTATGTTTTACTTTAAATTCATTACTTTCATTCTGTTCTCCATAATTTTTTTTTAATTTTTTTTTTTTTAGTGTTTTATTTATTTCTAGGAGAGAGAGAGAGACAGCGTGAGCAGGGAGGGGTCAGAGAGAGAGGAGTCACAGACCGAAACAGGCTCCAGGCTCTGAGCTGGCAGTCAGCACAGAGCCCGACGGGGGGCTCGAACCCACGAATCGCGAGATCATGACCCAAGCGAAAGTCGGACGCTTAACCGACTAAGCCACCCAGGCGCCCCTGTTCTCCATAATTTTCCTGGCAAGTCAGCACCCGACACTGAACACCTACTCTGCTCATGTGGTGGTAAGCTGCCATTCTGTGAAATAAGATGTAGTTTGTGAAACTGTAAGGGTGACTACTTAGTTTCCTTTTCTTATGATTTCAGTTAGGAGGAAACGCTTGAAAAGGGCTCCATCTGAGTAAACGGCTTCATAAGAACTTCTTCTGTACCTTCATTATTTGGCACTCACCATTTTCATTAAAATATTACTTTCATGTAAGTGACGGCTGTATGCACAGCACCTGAATTCTGAAGAGGTGTGTGTGTGTGTACCTGCACGTGCATGCATGTGTGTTGGTGGCTGGGGGATTGTTGTTAATCATGCTGTAATGTGGTGAGAGAATGTGGCCTCTTTGGTCTTCCTGTGAAGGAATTCGTTGGGATTTTCTTTGCATCCTAATACACAGTCAATTTTAGTCAATGTCTCAAGGACAGCTGAAAAGAATACTGTCACAGGTTGCATTCTCTGGCAAACCACCTCTGAGGAAACCAACTCAGAGATTTGCATGCAGAAAGTCTACTGGAAGGTGGCCTCAGCAATTGTACTCGTGGGCAAGTGAGGAACATGGGACTGGGCAGAGGGAGAAGATGAACTTCAACTGCCGGAGTAACACCGGCAGCCTCGGAAAATCCTCCAGCGAGCTCTGGAGCTGGGATGATGCTTCAGAATTGTCCTGAATGGAAGCAAATGCGTGAGGCCTTGATCTCTCCAAGGTGACACCCCACTGGATAGAGGCCACTTCAGGGAAGGGTGACTTTCTCGGGCAGAGGGCAGTATGGGAAATGCTTATGGAATTACTGTCAGCTGCCAACACATAGCTGGGGAATGGGCTCTTCAGTCCGGAAGCTGAGGGGGAATATGAGTAGTCCTCGGTAGTATCGACTACTTACATATGTACAAACACGCGCACACACATAACACATCGTGTATACATGGCCTAAGTGACAAATATGGTGTTGCAGACTATTGCAATCTGATTACCGTCGTTTTTAGGTAATGCTTTTTTTCTCCTTTCTGGAAGGTTTTGTATTATCTCTTTATCTAGGCAATGCTCATTTACCCGTCATTCTGCTCCACAGTCCACAGTTCAATTCAATACAGTCAGCTTCTATTTTTTTTACTGTTTTCTCTCCTCCACTTCATCTCTTCTTTCCTTTGGCTATTTCTATGCAATACATGTTGAAACTTCTAGTTCAATCTTCCCTCTCTTTTCTTGTATACCTCCTGGCTGTCTTCTTGTACTACATTCTGGGGAATTCCTGTTTGATCTGTCACCTAACTAGTTTGTTTCTAAACTGGGTCCATGGTGTAACCCTACTGATTTGGTGATTTTTTTTTTTTTAAATTTCAAAAACTGTGTTTAAAACTTTCAATACCCATAATTATTTTTTATAGATCCAATATTCCTTCAGTCTTTCTGCCGATACTGACTCCTCTTATTTAAAGACTCCTTGTTAGATCTATTTGTTTCCCTTAGGCCCTGGCTCTGTTGATTGTATTTGGACTCTAAATGGCTTGCAATCCCGGGCTCTGTCTTCCTGTTTGGAAATCTCTGTTTACCTGTCACGGATGCCAGAGACACATCAACAGGTAGGGTACATTGGCTGCTGTTCCTACAGAAGTGGGGCTTCTCATCTGTCCTCGGAGTGACACTAGCTACCTATCTCCTACTCTGCTTCTAGCTCAAGCTCATGCCCTGGGCTACGGCTAGGAGCATCACCTCCCTTCGGCGCAGCACGGGCAGGCGCAGGCGAGCGGCTCCTCATGCAGCCTCCTCGCTAATCACCTGCTGGAGGCCACCTGTCCTTCCTGACCTGGAGGCCACAGTGTCTGATGTGCAGCACAACCAGAGTCCCCGTCTTCCCTGATCAGTCCTCTCCTGCCTGCTGGGGAGTACGAGTGTCCTTCCCTGTCCAAGCCTGCCTGCTCTTTACCTTTCAAAGTGAATGGTCTGCTAATGACAGGCATTCTTTCTTGTTTCCAGCATTGCTGGAGAGGTACTCTTCAGAGTAAAAGATGAAACAAAACAAAAGATAAAATAATACACGATACAATCTGTCTCCAACAATTTCTGAGGCCGGGAAGAGCAGGGGCTGATCACCTGCCATGTTAATGCACACTTATCTTCCAGACATTCTCTATTTCTCCAAACTCGTTAAGCCACCATCAATGCACTATTCATGCTGCTATCACTTCGCACCTAGCATGCAGATATTGTCATGCGACTCACCTGCTATGGCCTGATGTCTGGGCTCCTTAGTGCAGCAATCAATGTCCTCGACATTCTGCCTAAACCTACCTTTGAGGCCTCGCTCGCACTTTCCCTGAAACCTTAAGTCCCACTAACATCACTTCCTCTACAAAACTAACTTGAATTCCTCCCAGAGTAATCTTCCCTTTTCCACTGTTTCAATAGGAATTTATGGTCAATTTATTACCAGTCCTCTGACTTGCATTTTAGATGGCTTCTTCTATGTGCCTATTTTAGTAAATTCCCATTAGACTCTCAACATTTAACACAATATAAAACTCCCTTGATATTCTATATCTTAGTTATAAACACCAAGTAAAGGCTTGTGAAAGCAGGTATTTCCTGCTGACCGACATAAAATGGCATTTCCATTCAGGGAGCTGGGATGAAGGAGTAACGAAGGGCAAGAGCTGTGGGAGAAGGCTCTCTGGATTTGAGATCTGCCTTCATCACTCACTAGTTGTGTGACCCTGCCGTGTGACTCAACCTCTCTGTGCCTGCTTCCCTGTTCTCATTTGTAAACTAGGGATAGACATGGGACTTGACTATAGTGTCGCTGTGAGAACGGAAAGAATAATTAATAGTGTTTAGAAAAGTGTCTATCGCATTCAATAGATAAAGGCCATTGGTTTTATTAATATAACTGTAGAATTGAAAGGAAATTAGGATGACCCACTTCGTAACGAGACAGAAACGGGATACTTTGATATGTGTCAAAGACAGTCCACCAAAATATTCAAGTGCCTTTTAATAAATATGTAACATCTCTCAAGATTTTTAATGATAATTTTAGAATATAGGTAAAAGCTTAAATAATCAAGTAATAAGACACGCAGATTAGACAATAATCTATAAGTAAACCACAGAAAGTAAGTCATTTTACTGTACAATGTTTAGGTAAATAATGATGAAGCAAAAAGCGAAAGAACAAGTATTTTCTTCATAGTTTCTTTCATTTTTCATTAAAATTGAGGCTTTCATTTGATCTGTTTTTGAAAAAGTATTGATACATTGATTTTAGTTTTGCTGACTATAAAATTTCATGTATGTCTATAGAAGTAAAAAATACTGAAAGTGAAAGCCCAGAAGAATCCTCCACAGATCCTTTCCCCCTCTATTTCTTGGCAGATTTTCCCTAATTGTTTCTAACAGATTCATACTCTCCCGTTCTTTGTCCACTATGGGGAAAACCAGCCTACTAAGCCGCCCCCTGCCCCCAATGAAGCAGAAGTGAATACCAGATACATAAAAGCAACACAAAGTGCCAATATGCAATTTACGTATCATAAATAATTGCTTAAAGTTACTGCACTTTTAGTAAGTGAGACGTTATGCTGAGTGAATGAGACTCTTGAAAGCCCCACATTTACTTGCATTTAGAAGGTCGGCAGTCTTTCAAACTCTACCAAACTCCTGGCATATCTGTCTACTAAAACAACCTGGCCTGCTGAGTGCCATCAAATGCTTGGTTATTACACAGCTTCTTGTATGGACTAAAAACTCTGCTCTGGTAACCCTACAGGGGGGCGGTGGCGGAGGAATTCTGGCTTAAGGAATGACCTCTAGGGGCGCCTGGGTGGCTTAGTTGGTTAAGCGTCCGACTTTCGCTTAGGTCATGATTTCATGGTTCGTGGGTTTGAGCCCCGTGTCGGGCTCTGTGCTGACTGCCAGCTCAGAGCCTGGAGCCTGTTTCAGTCTGTGACTCCCTCTCTCTCTGACCCTCCCCTGCTCACACTGTCTCGCTCTCTGTCTCCTAGAAATAAACAAAACATTAAAAAAAAAAAAAAAAAGAATGACCTCTAAATCTAAGACGTGGAAACAATGCACTAAGTAGAGTGGTGATTAGCTAAATACTGAAAATGAATTATAGAATGTTTATGTAATTATTCTTTTATTGTGTGCATTATAAGTATTATTGTTTATTGAATTATAAGTCTGTCAGACTCATAAAATACGTCTGGACAAAGAAAACAAATTGCTTCTACAGAAAGCCCACTGTTTCCGTTCTCTACAATATGAGATAGATATTCAAGGGTGAAAATGACTTAAGAAATGAACTGCGAAGAGATTCATGAAATTTACTGACTATAGAATCTTTAAGAAAGACAACTTCATGATCAGTTATAGAACATATTCATATAATGAGTGGCACGTGGTAGATAATCACACGTGGTCATTGGTCTAATTTTGAAAAAAATCTTCTTTAAGGTATAGGGTAACCATGTTAGCAATGATATAGACCAATGGATAAACATTAAAAAAGAGGAATGAACATAGGTCTTGGCAAACCTAAAATAGCTGTGAAGCAAAACAGAAAATCATTATACATTGGCCTCATTTCATAGACAACAGAGTAATATAACTTTCAAAGACCAATGAAGCAGCCACCATAATGAAAGCAGCAAATAATCCTGCTTTTAGCCAACAAGTCCTGTAATATTAAAAATTACATGCTGAATTCTCTCCTGGACTCCTCTAGTACTTCAAAAACATCCCACCAAATCTGACTGTCAAACGGCTTTTCTATTTGCATAAAACTTCGTATAAATTAATGCAGGTACAGTTTTATGCAGGTACAGTTTTATATTCCTGGGAGACTAATTCACAACTAAAACACAATAATGAAACACTGGAGGACTTAGAAGTAGGAAAGGGAACCAGAGAGGAGATCCAAAAGCCACTTTTTGGAAATCTGGGATCCTTCTAGAACCTATGCACAGGACTCAAAAAGAGTGACTGCAAAATTAAATTCAACTACTTATGTATTAGTCTCACTGAGTGAGCTGTCAGAGAATTCACAGTAAATACACTTATTAGCTCTGGAGACCACATGATTTGCTTAAATATGAGGAATAATTAAAACACCTGGCTTGTGAACCTTTGACAGGCTTCACATCTCACTTTTCATTAAGTAGAACTTAGATATAATGTAAATTTATAGGACCTGAAGAGGGTGATAATTAAATGGGATTTCAGGTTAAACATTTAGACAATTCAATCTTGTCTTTTGCACTAGGCTTCAATAGACCACACATCATAGTAATCACTGCCTCTTACTGAGCTGTTTGCTACCGTAGCCAACAATAGGCACTGGCTGATACAGGTGTTATTTTTAAATAAAAATTTATGACCCCTTTGTTCTCTTTTCAAATAGTTGGGCAAATCTCTTCATCACTTTTATGTAAATTACTTCATATTTTAGCAAAACCCACAAGGACTCATTTACATTAAGTCTGTGAACATATACATTAGTCTAGAGGAAAATGACATAACTTTCTGGTAATTATTTTCCTATTTTCTGGTTGTCCCAAATGCTACATTTAGGATATGTAACCTTCAAAGTAGAGTCACATTACTGCTGAGAAACTTGATAGGCATGCTCAATCTCTCCCCCCAAAAAGAAGTGCTCCCCAGTCTACCCCATCCTGATAAAAAAAAGAACTGCGACACAATCTTCCTTGACTTCTCTAACAAAACAAAACAAAGCAAAACAAACCAAAACAAAAAAACAAAAAACATATAGCTCAATATCTGGCAACCCTCCGAAAGGAATAAAACAATGAAATAGCTGGGACTCATTCTTGGTACCTCTACCACCCAATTTATTACAAGGTCCTGTCAATAAAATGCTGAAATATAGTCCACATCAGTCTTTTTTTCCCTCCACTCGGCCACCATATTCTCTTGCCTAGATTATTGATTTCTTAGAGTTCACTCTTCCTGGTTTACTCAGTCTCCTAGATCCCACTGCTCCTGATAAATACATGCTACACAAAGCAGTCACAGGGAGGCTATATGACACAAGGTGAATTATACCATTTCCTTACCTAAGATGCTTCCCTTCTTAAGAGAAAATCTAAAATTCTAACATGTTCTAGAATGGCCTACATGATCTGATTCCTGCTTACTTCTCCACCTGCATTTGAAATAATCTAGTCACTTCCACCCCTTCCAGTTTTCAAAGCCACCAAGCTCTTTCCTAGCCCAAGCATAAAAACACATACTATTCCCTTTGAACATTCTGGCTCTGAAGTTTTTCTCCCTCTTCTCAAGAAGTTCATGGACCTTACAAATGGTTTGGGATAAGCAACATAAATAAGATCACGTAGATTCTAAAGACTGGCTCTCTCAACCCTTCATTCTATCCTCCTCCTAGATGGAGGTGAGAAGTCTAAAAAGCTATATTCACTAGACATCCTCTTGGCTAGGGTCCTTCATGTAAATTATGTCCTATCTACGAGATCTGGAAGGCAGAACTGAACACAGGGCATCTCCCTGCTGATGTTGCTACTGGAAGTTAAGGTGGGACACATGTGTCTTGAGGCAGCTGTGGTGGCCAGACTTACCGCCTAAGTCACCAGATTCCATGACAGTCAACAGTGGTGGCAGAGGGACGGTGACCCTGAAATCAATCATTCCAGTGGTCTAACAATTCATCTTGGTATATATAGGTATGTGACAAATTATAAACTAGGACAGGAAGTTTAACATTTAAGATATGCATATATTATAGTAGCAACATAAATTTTAGCAGTTAGTGGAAATATCTTGGTGTTTTAAAGGCCTAGGTTCCACACACTGGACTAAACTGAATGAGACAATGCCCATCAAATGTCTAATTGTGTCTGCGCAAATTGGAGGCACCCAATAGTAGATACAGTCATCATCTTCATAATATTATAAATAAACTCCTAAAATTATAGCTAATAGTGAAGCGCTTACATTGCACTTTCATTTTTAAAAAGATGTAATATTTCATATGCACCTTAAAATCCCTTATTGTACGGACAATGCAGACCATTTTCATCTTTTATAGGTATGGATAACCTGGTTCTACAGCCAGTCTTAGACTTACTGTCAAGCACTGAAGAAAAACTGTATCCAAAGACCAACCATTTTGGGCAGACTCTTAGTTAATTTCCTAAACTGCTCAAGGCCTGCTTACGATTCCCTGTAAAGTTGCCACGAGTCCACCCCTACCACTGGAATTCACTCTCTCACTCTGTTTAGACCACAGTGGTCTCCCCATAGACCAGCTTGCCTCTACCGTCAAAAACGGACTCCAATGATTGCTTTACACATCTGTTTCACTCTTGCATATATAAATGCCTTAAAGACAAGGACTATGACTTTTGTATATGCAACACACAGAGAACACTCATGAAAGATTCACTGAGTAACAGTAGTAATGATTTAGTCCAGGAATGAATAAATGAAGGAAATGACTACATGCTCAAATATAAACACTTCATTAACCTGGTTAATTAGCCAGGAGAGAAACTAGACCTCTTGGTTACTAATAATCCAGTGGGCTTTGGGGTATATTACACCCTTTGGACATACCTATTTTAAGGAGCCCTGAAGCAAATCGTTTTGAGAGGAAGTAATCACCCTTTAATTTATCTATTTTGTGAATTGACGGGTTTGTATGTCAGATTTTCTCAAATGAGGCCACACCTGTCTGAGTGGAATGGAGACCTCTGAGCACTAATCCCACAGCTCTGCAACTGACCTCCTCTGTGACCCTGACTGAGGACAGTGCTGCTGTTTCACCGCAGATACAGGACACCACGCGGTGAATGTGACATGAGATGGCAACAATCTGCCAGAGTGGCATCACGGGTAGAAGCGTTTCCAGTCGGGATATTAAGACACACCTAAATTTCCCGGAGCATTACTGAAACTTCTGGTGTATCCACAGCATAGAACCAGCTCACTCTGAACGTTAGAGCTCACATTACAGTTAATGATCTTTCAGCTTATTTGAACTTCTCTATTACCTTTATTGCTCTTTAATGGAATAAATCACATTCTCATATAGGATCTTGAGGCAAGGTCCCCATTTAAAAAGCAAATAATAAAGTCTATTCACCATAGTTACAATGTCATCATTATTTTCTTGATTATTCTTTTACAAGTATTTTTTGTGCACAAAATATATTGAATTTTTTCTATAAATGAGAATACTTGATAAATCAGAATTCCCCTTTACTTAGATAATTCAGATTAGAGTTGTTGTTCTCAGAAGTATATTGTTTTCCTCCTTCAAGTCTTTATTGTAAAAAGATAGTTTTATTTTTAAACAATTTTTTAATGTTTATTTTTGAGAGAGACAGACTGTGATCAGGGGAGGGGGACAGAGAGAGAGGAAGACACAGAATCCAAAGCGGGCTCCAGGCTCTGAGCTGTCAGCATAGGGCCTGATGTGTGGTTCGAACCCACGAACCGCAAGATCATGACCTGAGCTGAAGTTGGAGACTTAACCGACTGAGTCACCCGGGTCTCCCTGTAAAAAGATATTTTAAGGTTTTCTCATCTTTAGTCTTTAATGGTAACAGCTTTTAAAAAAAATAAATTTGTTTTTAATGTTTACTTATTTTTGAGAGAGAGAGAGCACAAGTGGGGGAGGGAAGAAAGAGAGGGAGACACAGAATTCGAAGAAGGATCCAGGCTCTGAGCTGTCAGCACAGAGCCTGATGCGGGGCTCGAATCCACAAACTGTGAGATCATGACCTGAGCTGAAGTCAGATGCTTAACCGAGGCACCCAGGTGCCCCAAAGGGTAACAGCTTTTTTAAAAAGAAAAACTTTTCTTTGGAATTTATATTCTGGGAGATAACTTTTAATCCCCTGAAATTTGCTCTCTTCATAACAGAACTGTAAACTATCATATTGAAATACAAAATTTACATATGAAAAAAACACTCCATTTCCTCATTCTCTTCCAGACTATCTGATCTCTCCTTTTCTCTGCCAAAGTAATGTTCAGAATGCCTCAAAGAAATCTGGTTTTCTCTTCTATTGCTGGAATGAAACAATTCTTTTTTAAAATTTATTTTTGAGAGAGAGAGAGAGAGAGAGAGAGAGACATAAGAGCAGAGTAGCAGAAGGGGCAGAGAGAGAGGGAGAAAGAATCCCAGCCAGGCTCCACCCTCAGCACAGAGCCCCATGTGGGGCTCAAGCTAAAGAGCCAAGAGATCATTACCGGAGCCAAAGTCAAGAGTCAGATGCTGGGGGCACCTGGATGTTGAGCATCAGACTTAGGCGTAGGTCATGACCTCATGGTTTGTGGGTTTGAGCCCCGCATCAGGCTCTGTGCTGACGGCTTGGAGCCTGGAGCCTGGAGCCTGCTTGGGATTCTGAGTCTCCCTCTTTTTCTCTCTCTGCCCTTCACCCACTTGTGCTGTCTCATTCTCTCTCTCTCTCTCTCTCTAAAATATAAATAAATAAACATTAAAAAAAGTCAGATGCTCAACCAACTGAGCCATCCAGGTGCCCCAACAACTTTTTTGTCTTAACAAATGATAACTTTGAACTTTAATTGGTCTGCATAGTTGATTATTTTAGAAAGCCACAGAAAAAGTAATTTCAAAATTGTTGTTTGACAGTAATTAGAATGAATGCTGGCATGTCCAATTCTGGGCTTCTAGCGCCTCTAACACACGTCCCCAGATAATTCTCTTCCACTGCACCCTGCACTCTCAGGTGTCAGTTCAAAAATCTCTCCTTTCTTTAATATTTTTAAAAAATTTATTTTTGAGAAAGAGAGAAAGAACGCGAGTAGGGGAGGGGCAGAGAGAGAGAGACACAGAATCTGAAGCAGGCTCCAGGCTGTGAGCTGTCAGCCCAGAGCCTGACGTGGGGCTCAAACTCACAGACAGTGAAATCATGACCTGAGCTGCAATTCTACGCTCAACTGACTGAGCCACCCAGGTGCCCCTAAAATCTCTCCTTTCATTCCTACCGCTACCCTCCCAAAGGTTCAGGCGATAATTTCAAACTATTTCTAACAATTTCACTCACTCCACACAACCAGTTGGTTATTACCTAATTTGCTAATCTCATTTGTTAATTTCCCCCTCCACTTAGTCAATGAGGTTTGATATGTATAATATGTGAGGTACTAATGCCAGAAGTAAGGAAATAAAAGTTTAACTGGATAGTTTTATTCTAAGATGTCACAGTCTTACAAGATGTCAGTTAAATACAGCTAGTGATGTTCTAGGAATTGTTTAAGAAAGAGCTGTCAAAAACCAAAAAATAACCACAAACTGATTTGTATTGCTCGCTCATTTCCATGGTGTAAATACTCCCGCTGTGACAAAATGAGAAGTTGGGAAATAGTACTAACAACAGGATCTTGCAAGCTGACCGAACACACCACTGTGAAAACCCACACATGGCGACCAAAGCTCTACTGGAGATATAACGCAAAGTGCTCTGGGAACACAAGTATCTTCACAGGGTCTTCCTGGTTCTGTGAACTTCTTTCCATCCTTCACAGCTACTGCCTTAAACTAGTTAAGCAAGGTGCAAGGGAGGTCAGCAAGGTAACTCTTTCCCTGACTCAATCACCTCGATGGCTCCCCAATCCTTAAAAAAGTAAGTTCACGCACACAGGGTATATGGTAATTCAAGGTGGTTCTCAATTTTGCCCTGCGGTAATCTTTTAGCCTCATCACTTCATACATATCGATATGATACATGCTTTAGAAAATATTTAGAAGGGGGGGCGCCTGGGTGGCTTGGTCAGTTAAGCGTCCGACTTTTGCTTAGTTCATGATCTCACGGTTCGTGGGTTCACGCCCCGCGTCGGGCTCTGTGCTGACTGCCAGCTCAGAGCCTGAAGCCTGTTTCAGAGTCTGTGACTCCCTCTCTCTCTGACCCCCCCCGCTCACGCTGTCTCTCTCTCTCTCCTAGAAATAAACATAAAAAAAAAAAAAAAGAAAAGAAAATATTTAGAAGGGAAAAAGGCTACTGAAAGAGAAACACAAAATTTGTCCATGGACCCAGAATATAGCAGAGGACGTACATATTTGCCTTAATAGTGAATCTTTATATACAAATTGCATTGAGCTCTGTCTATTCTTTGTGATACTCAACAAGCCCATTAAACACAATGGAGTAGAGAAGCTTATCAATATATTTATTTGCTCATTCTCTGAATGCTTTTTTATTTCACTATAACTTATTCATGCTATTCCTTCCAGAATATCTTCCCTCTAATTCTCTGGTCAGTGAAACTCTAAGTCTCCAGAAGAAAAGCCCGTCCACAGAGCATTTCCCAATCCCCAGCTAGAATTAGTGACTGTCTGTGCTACAAAGGGTACTTAGTACAGGACCTTGTGTCATAACTGAATTTATGTTGGGTGTCTCTCTATAAGGGTGTTGCTCAGCACTATTTGCAGATGAGATGATATTATACATATAAAATCCTAAAGACGCCAACAAAAAACTACTAGAAGTCACATATGAATTTAATTCAAAATCAATACTCAGAAATTGACAGTATTTGTATATACTAATAACGAAGTAGCAGAAAGAGAAATCAAGAAAACAATCCCATTTACAATTGCATGAGAAAAAATAAAATACTTAGGAATAAATTTAACCAAGGAGGTGAAAGACCTTTACTCTGAAAACTATATAACATGGATGAAAGAAAATGAAGGTGACACAAATGAAAGATATTCCATACTCGTGGATTAGAATTTTGTTATTCAATTAATTTAATATTGTTAAAATGTCCATATGACCCAAAGCAGTCTATGTATTCAATGCCATCCCCATCAAAATACCAATAGCACTTTTGACAGAACCAGAGCAAATACTAAAATCTGTATGAAACCACAAAAGATCCCAAATAGCCAAAGCAATTTGATAAAGAAGAACAAAGATGGAGGTATTAGAATCCCAGATTTCAAGATACCCTAGAAAACTGTAGTAATCAAAACAGCATGGCACTGGTACAAAAACAGCCACAGAGCTACGGAATAGAGAGCCAAGCAAGAATGTATGCAGTCAATTAATCTATCACAAAGGAGACAAGAATATATAATGTAAAAAGATAGTCTCTTCAATAAATGGTGTTTAGGAAACTGAATGGCTACATGTAAAAGAATGAAACTAATACCATATTCAAAAATAAACTCAAAGTGTATTAAAGACCTACATGTGAGACCTGAAACCATAAAAGATCACAGACTAGAACACAGGCAGTAATTGCTCTGATACTGTCATAGCAACAGTTTCCTAGGTATGTCTCCTAAGACAAGAGAAACAAAAACAAACTATTGGCACTACCTCAAAATAAAAAGCTTTTACACAGTGAAGGAAACCAACAAAATGAAAAGGCTACCTACTGAATGGGAGAAGACGATATATCTGATAAGGGGTTAATTCTCCAAATATATAAAGAAGGTATACAATTCAACAAAGGAATCCTTGTACATTATGGGCAGGAATGCAAATTGGTGCAGGTGCTGTGTAAAATTGTATGGAGGTTCCTCAAAAAATTAAAAATAGAAATGTCATATAATCCAATAAGTCCACTATTGGATATTTATCCAAAGAAACAAAAACATTAATTTGAACATGCACACTATGTTTATTGCAGCATTATATACAATAGCCAAGATAGGGAAACAACCTAAGCATCCATCGCTAGATGAATGGTTAAGGAAGATGTAGGATGGATATATATATATATATATATACACACACACGCACATACACATACATACACAATGATATTTTGCAGCCATAAAAAGGAATGATCGTGGTATATAGTTTTTGAATATTAAAAACTAAAATTTCTAGAAAAAATTCAAACTAACTTAAACATCATATATTAAGGTCCTCCGTGTTTGAGACATACTGAATGCTCTGAGGGGTACTGAGTAAGACACAGTCCCCATTTCCAATGCGTGTACTCTCTCTGGGGGGAGGCATTTATGATTGAGTTTTGTGTGCCATTTGGGACAACATGGATGGACCTAGAGAGTATAATGCTAAGTGAATTAAGTCAAAGACAAATACCATATACTTTCATTCACATGTGGAATTCAAGAAACAAGTTAAATTAATAAAGAAAGAAAGAGAGAGAAAGATAGAGACAAGGAGAGAGAAAGAGAGAGAGAAACAAAAAGCCAGACTCCTAACTACAGAGAACTAGTGGTTACCAGAGCGGAAGTGGGTAGGGGATGGGGTAAATAGATAAAGAAGATTAAGAGTACATTTATCTTGATGAGCACTGAGAAATGTACAGAATTGTTGAATCGTTATACTATACAACTGAAACTAATATAACACTGTATGTTAGTTGGACTTGAATTTTAAAAAAGGAAAAAAGTACTGCTCAGATCAGTCTTAATCCCTGCTAAAATCCTGAATGTCAAGAACAGTGCCTAGCATATACTAGGTGTTTGGTCAGTATTTACTGAGCAGGCAAAAACTCCATAATAAATGCCTCCTCCTAAAGAGATACACCCATTGGAAATGGGGACTGTGTCTTACTCAGTACCCCTCAGAGCATTCAGTACGTCTCACACAGGAAGCAACTTAATATATGATGTTTGAGTTAGTATGAATCTTTTTTAGAAATTTTAGTTTTTTAATATTCAAAAACTATATACCATGATTTATGAAATCAGTATATTCAGAAATCCATGTACGACAAAGAAATATACCAAACAAACTGAATTTCTAAAGGGGTGAAGCAGCAGCCTCGGCAGTACAGACAGGGCGCCAACCAGAAGGTACACTGGAGAATCTCAAATAATCTCCTGCAGAAGGAAGAGCTGTGACCACTCCTGCAGCAGCTCCTTTTGCCAGGTGAGGTGCAACCTGGGACTTGTACAAATAACAAAATGGCAGCTCAACCAGAATGCCAGGCTCTCGGTTCCGTTTTGCAGCTCTTTGGAGATGCTTCACGGGCCTTCACTGCTCTACGGGTGTGGATACAAGCAATATAGTTCTTCCTCATTTTGGAGGTTTTCTTGATTCCCTATATATCAAGTTCATTCATATTAATACCTGAAGGTACATTTTGTAACCAGTTCATCTTGGAGAGCACACCAGAAAAAAACAAGATTCAAGGACAAAAGTTTTTCTTACTGAGAGTTTTGGTTTTGCTTTGTTTGAATGTGTGTGTTCTACTTTAGGCAGGGATTTGATCACACCTTTTTTTTTTTTCTTAAACATTTCAGGCTAAAACTATACAATCACAGTCTATGCTATAGAACTTTAGTAACTTGATTGTTCAAATAATTTTTATGTAGCAAATTACTGGAAATGAATGTAGGTCCTGCCCGGGGGTACCTCCTAGGCCTGTTGCATTGGGTTTCCATCCATTCCAGGGAATGTCCGTGTTATTCTCTTCAATCTCCACAAGCACACTGGCTTGGCTAAGGAAGCACACCACTCTGTACTTGTGTGGGGGACACAGAAAAAGCACATTCCAGTCCTTTTCCAGGAATTTTAACCATGAACTTCCTGCCATTCCATATTACCAAAGTATTAGAACTAAAGAAGAGTGTGTATAAAGGATTGCTTTAAGAAAATACAAACAGCACATCCTTTCATCAGGGACTTTAGCCTCCTCTACTGCAACAAAATATAAGATCGAATCATTCTGGTTTCTCTTAAAATTGTCACACACTGGGATGATATCATCAGCTTCTTACAAAGACAGCCTATGAAGCCAGCTGCTACAGATGACCATGAGTGCTGGATCACACGGTGCCCTGCGGGGATCCACAAAGGAAATTCCTCTTAGGGATCAGGAAAAGTTAGAATTTTTGGAAAGCAATTGGTTGATCTCATAGACACTATCAGTCATATAATCTGATCCTGTGGATGTCTAAAAACTAAGAGCCACACTGTGGCCTCCCTGTAATAAGAATATAGGACTTGATGACATGCTTTCCCTCACTTCTGGTCTCATTTGCTCCCTGTATGGGGTTCCTCATTCACTTTCTTTGACTTATCATGTTGCATAAATGTTTCTAAATTACCTTAAATTCTAACTAAAAAAGAAATTTAATATAAATCAATGAATACATTAATGGTAATGTTGGAAGCTTTTAAAGATATATACATAGTTAACTTATAACACAATTACAAATATTAAGATACTTTAACCATTACAGTGATACATTACTGTAGGCTTTCTGTTGTATGTACTCTTAACATTGAATGTTTAAAAACCATAAAACTGCCATTTCATGTGCTAAATATCTTGCCTTGTCAAAGATTTATTTTCTTTTACAAAACTATTTAAATACTTGTAAAGCCACTTAATTTACTTAATAAGCTATAGCCAAAGGGGTCCTATATTTATAAATCGGTGCTATGATACATGGGCTCATGGATTTAGCCACTTTTAAAATAGAATCGTTTAGAGACACCTGGGTGGCTCAGTCGGTTGAGTGTCCAACTCTTGGTTTCATCTCAGGTCATGATCTCGTGGTTTCTTGAGTTTGAGCCCCGCGTGGGGCTCTGCACTGGCAGCTCAGCGGATCCTGCTCGGGATTCTCTTCCCCTCCCTTTCTCTCTGTCCCTCCCCCACTCATGCCGTCTCTGTCTCTCTCAAATAAATAAATAGAAACTTAAAAAAATAAAATATAATTATTTATATATTTAAATATGCTTTTAAAATATGATATAAAGCTAGTGCTGAAATATAATTTATTTTACAGAAATTAACAGACTGCCAAGATTTGTTAGTCCAAGAACCCCTTAAACTAACTGAAAGAGCTAACCAGCTTTCCTTTTCTTACATTCTTTCTGGTTGTCTTAAAAAAATTTTTTAAATGTCTATTTTAATTTT
This sequence comes from Proteles cristata cristata, assembly GCA_017311185.1. Lineage (NCBI taxonomy): Eukaryota > Metazoa > Chordata > Mammalia > Carnivora > Hyaenidae > Proteles > Proteles cristata. The sequence goes on from JAESUZ010005179.1 coordinate 99,927, forward strand.
TTTGAGAGAGAGAGAGAGCCCGTGAGCGAGCACGAGTGGGGAAGGGTCAGAGAGAGAGGGAGACACAGAATCTGAAGCAGCTCCAGGCTCTGAGCTCACAGCACAGAGCCCCATGTGGGTCTCGAATTCACAAACCGTGAGATCACGACCTGAGCCGAAGTTGGACGCGTAATTGACTGAGCCACCCAGGCGCCCCCTTTTTGGTTGTCTTGACTGAGAATAAACATAGTGTGCTTACCAAGTAAAATTCTCTTTATGAAGGGAAAAAATTAAAAGACAAATTACTTGTTTGGGAAAAAGCCATTCACCCTCAGCTAAAATTCATGTGTGAGTTGCTTTATATATTGTTTGTACAACCCAGTGTCTCAAGTGTGAGGAGGCCATAACCGAACTAAGCAGGGTGTGCTGGTACGTCACGCTGATAAATGCTGCTTGTTGTAATGCCTACTGTTTACTATCTCCTCAGGTTAATTAGTTCCCAATTATTATATAACTCTTTTGTATATTCATGCACTTCAGAAACCAACATAGGTCTTGCTACTCCGAGACAGTATTTTACCAAGGAAACCATGTAATCGTTAGGGTCCGTTACACCAGCATAGCAATGCAGGAAGGGCAGACAGGCTACAAATGACCAAACACCTTTTATCTTCTGACCCAGCAATTTCACCTTAAGAATGGATTCTAAGGCAAAAATAAAAAGCTAGTGCACACATTTATTTATAAATCTGGCCTCTGCAATGTCCTTGACATAAAATATTTTAAAGTACCAACAGTAGGAGACTGGCTAACTAATCACGTGCTGGGACATGACACAGCTCTTAAACCGCGTTACGGAAGTACATTTAATACAGAAGACAAGTGTAGGCCAGGTAGGCTCACACCAAGCAACTCTGGTACATCTCACAGGAAAGAGGCAAGTGACCTGCTTCTACCAAGAGAACCAGAAAACTGAGACCCATTTGGATACTTTAATATTGGCAGAGTCTGAAGTCACATAATCTCCTAGATGATCTGTAATGTGGTCTCAATTTGCAGAAACAAGCAGCAATCCACAATCCGCTCGGCAAGAAGCAACACGGGGTTCTTGGTTACCTTTAAAGTGCTGGGACTCAGATTTACTGCTTGTAGTTCTTAATGTACTGCTTTTGAATTCTATTTAAAAAACACCACGCTGAACGCGTCTGGTCGTGTCTGAATTCCATCAAAAAAAGGGAAGGGAAGGTTTGATAGGGTTTACAGTCAGTATATGCATAATTCTTGACCCTGAAATGTGACACTCCCAGAATTTGAGTTTACCAGGACACAGCACTGTGTCTGTGCTCCTCAAAGCTAGAGGTCTTCAATGAAAGCAAACTTTAGAAAAAGACTGGATAACTCAGATGATCAGAAATGTGTTTTAAACTTTTGCTTTTGAGTCTAAGTCTAGTGAAGCCAGAAGTAGAAGCTATTCACATATACTCTCATTCAGTCTGGTATCTATTAAAACGGATAAGGTAAAGCCCATTACTCTAGATCAGAGAGACAAATCAGAAATGAAAAAGACATCCCTCATCTTCACAGATGTGAATTATTCACAGAAATTGCCTTAAATCTATGTTCACTTCTTACTGCTGCTTTCATATTGCAAATGAAGCATTTAATAAAATTTAAATCCTTTTTCAAAACAAAGAGCATCAGCAACAGGCATTAGTGGAAAGTCTGCCAGCGGCCTGGCGCTCGAAGTGCGGCCTGCAGACCAGCGGCACGCTGTCACCTGAGAGCCCGTCAGGAATGCAGAATTTCAGGCCCCACCTCAGAATGACTGCATTGCACTCTGCAATTCAACAAGACCTTGGGGTTCCCTAAGAAAGCTGAAGAAGCACTGTGTTAGAGCATTTTTCTGGTATGGAGACACCAACGAGGTGGATCACAGGTCCCCTAATTAGCATCCAGACTGGGAAGTGAGGACTGTTCACAAAAGACAAACTATACGGGGCACCTGGTGGCTCAGTTGGTTGAGTGTCCGGTTCTTGGTTTCAGCTCAGGTCATGATCCTGAGATTGAGTCCCTTGATGGGCTCTGTGCTGACACATGAGGAGCCTGCCTGGAATTCCCCCCCTTTCTCTGCCCCTCCCCTTGCTTGCGTGTATGCGTGTGTGCCCTCTTTCCCTCCAAGTAAGTAAATAAGCTTAAAAAAAGAAGATAAACTATACAAGAAGCACATGGTAACGGACAGGTGATAAGTGTAGACAATCGATGTATAATAGTTTCAAGGAACGCAAATGTAACTCAAGGCTAGGGCAGTTCATAGGGTCTTAGAGGAAAGACTATGCCAGGAAAAGAGGAAGAAGGGGAGTATAGTATCCTCAACCCTCCTTCGCATAAGCTGACTCTGTAGCAGGTCTGTAAGTTTCACACACCCAGCGCTCTGAGGAATGAGCAAGGTCAGGAGAAACTATGGAGTCTGAACAACTTAGTAACAGCCGCTTGAAAATAATTCTGATCAGGTGTCAAAGCTTCAGAAGATAATGCAGTGAGAGGTCTTCAGAGCTCACAGGCTTCATTCTGAAATGCAAAGCCTTATGGGAGAGAGGGCAGGCTGTTTTACCCACATACATGTAATCTCACTTTTCACATTAAATGTGTTAAATATAGGTTTAACTTAAAATATAGGGAAAGTTATTTTTTGAAGTCCTACTGAAAGGAATCCGATTGGAAAGTACAGAACTCCTAAATTATATGCACTGTGAGTTAACATTTTCATTATATTTTAATCAGGTGTTTTCAAAAGAATCATGCCTGCCCTTCCTAGAGAGGAGCAACGATTATTGTTTTGCTATCTAGTATCACCAATAAGAAATCAGTATCCAAAGGTAAAAGGGTGGCACTTGTCTGCGTGGTTAAGGGCCCCCAAAGTCCGTCTCTTTGGCCTCGCAAGTGGGAGGACTGTCTCACTCAGATATAAATAAAACGCCCTACTAATGACATCCTGAGAACACCGAGGCTCAGCGCTGCTCGCGGCAACTGTAACCGATCCTGGGCTCAAACCTGGCTCTGGTGTCAGCGGCTTTTACCTACGGAGAGACGGGTAAGGTGGCCGGCTAGCTCTTCCAAAAATGGTAATTTCCCAGGGTCTCAAGGTTTAAAAATGTTTCCTTTCTATCTCAACACAGAGCCTACTGTCTTTAAGTAACGCCTCTAGGGGCTGACCCTTGAAACGGGCAGGCAGCACCTGCGCACCGGCGGGGTAAGGCCTGGCACACGTTACCGCCTCTTGGGATTCTGAACCGCTGGCGGCGCCGGCTGGTGGCTGTAGCCCGTCCTGGTGGGCACTGCTGCGGGGAAACTCAGGCCCCTCCCTCTGACTGTGATGAGGACATGTCTGGCCGGAATATGGTTATTTCTGAAAATATTCAGAATAAGTGAATTCCTCTATGAAGAAAAAAAGTGGAAAGAAAAAAAGAGGTAAAATATTAAGCTAAGAGATCTTAAAGAAAGTATTTGGTAGAAAACAGTTAATGTGGCCAAGAAAAAATTTAAAAATCACTGGGAAAGATTTTTTTTAATAAAAATGAAAATAAGTGAGAGGGAAACAGGAGACTGAAAGAAAAACCTCTTGTGAGACTCATTCAGATAAATGTATTAGAAAATGGTGAAGCAAACACTGCTGGTAGAAGGAATGTGAAAATGAAAACCAATTAAATGCCAAAATTACACATAGACACCACCAGCCCCCCAAAAAAACACAAGAACCAAAACAAAAGGAAAAAGGAAAAGGTCCATTATAATTTTTTATTAATGTTTTTATTTCTGAGAGAGAGCGAGCGAGCGAGAGAGACAGCATGAGCAGGGAAAGGTCAGAGAGGGAGGGAGTCACAGAATCCAAAGCAGCTCCAGGCTCTGAGCTGTCAGCACAGAGCCTGACACGGGGCTCAAACCCACGAACCCTGAGATCATGACCAGAGCTGAAGTCGGACACCTAACTGACTGAGCCCCCCAGGCGCCCTGGAAAAGGTCCGTTAAATGTAGGAAGAAAGAAGATACTTGCCGGAAGTCTCCAATCCCTATGGGGACAAGGTGGCACCTAGGGAATACAGGGTAGGGACGAGGAGCCGGAGGGGAGAGTAGAGAGGAGGGGGGCGTGCTTAGCAGGAGGAGCCAGAAAAGCCAAAACCTTTGCAGGGAAAACAAAATTCAAACTACTGAGAGTAGAATCAGGAAAAGTCCCAAATCCAAAAAGACACAGGGGCAAGTGTCTTTAAAAAAGTTTAAGTTCCATGGGTGACAGTTTCATGAAAGGTTATTGAAATGAAATGGAACGTCACAGAACTAATCTTTGGAGTCTGGTGTCTACAATGACACCACTCTCATCACTGAAATATTTACTGGTACTGTTACCGCAGACAGCAGCCACAGGGAAGAGACCGGGGAACAGCCCAGCAGGAGACTTATATTCTTAGGTGCAGAGTATGTTTCTTGCATTATATGCATTACATTTGGAAAAATAATATTACTGAGATTTTGAATCATTAAAAAAATTCAAAATGGAACCAGTGAGCAGTTAAAATCCTAGCTTCAATTTAAAAAATCAATATGGCTTTGGGGCACCTGGGTGGCTCAGTCGGTTAAGCGTCCGACTTTCGCTTAGGTCATGATCTCACAGTTCGTGGGTTCGAGCCCCGCGTCGGGCTCTGTGCTGACTGCCAGCTCAGAGCCTGGAGCCTGTTTCGGAGTCTGTGACTCTCTCTCTCTCTGACCCTCCCCTGCTCACGCTGTCTCTCTCTCTCTCTCCTAGAAATAAATAAAACATTAAAAAAAAATTTTTTTAATCAATATGGCTTCTATAAGAAAATTAAAAGACACTTCAAAGATTTTTAAAAACCTGAGTCGACGTCATTCTTCACTTCTAGGATTGGCACCAGAGGGGCACCTGGGTGGCTGACCAGAGGGGCAGCTGGTTAAGTGTCTGACTCTTGCTTTTGGTTCAGGTCATGATCTCATGGGTTTGTGAGACACTGAGTTGACAGCCGGGAGCCTGCCTGGGATTCTCTCTCTCTCCCTCTCTCTCTCTTCCCCTCTTCTTCTCCTCCCCTCACTGCTCATGCTCTCTCTTTCTCAAAATAAGTAAACTTTATAAAAAATATATAAATAATGGGCACTAGATAACCTATCTTGAAGGGCATGAGAGTTTGAGAGGAGCACAAAGGTTCTGGGTCAATGATAAGATACACCAGACACAATAAATAGCACAGGAGATGTGTACTTAAGCAATACAAAATGGCAACTTAATTAATTGAAATAGGAGATTTGTCTGAATACAACTGTGAAGTAATAAAAAATCCTTTCCTTCCTGGAGTTTCCCCCACCTTCCAGTGGGAGAAAAATACAAAAATTAATGTGTCTAATAGGTAAACGGTGCAGTGTTGAGAAGCGCATACTTAGCACAGAAATGAGTCGAACAAAGTAAGGCACGGCAGGCGGGAGGGAGTCAGAGGGCTGCCGGGGCGCAGGGCAGGTGAGATGAGACGTGCGGGCTCCGTACGATGCTACGACTAAATGCCAGTTTGGATTTCTGCAAGGAAATCGGTATCATACACGGATGGCTTTTTGTTATTAGTGTCGTCCAAATAAGCTAAATTTGCTGTAAGAATCTTGCCTTGAGATATTCTAACAACTGTATTCTGTTTCTCATGTTACTCATCATTTCTCTTTTGCCAGTCATATTGCAGTGCTCATTTGAAGCACGACAGTTTCTTTCGATTGACCTTGTAGCAGCAGCACTTGTGAAGGTCATGTTCACTACGGGTCTTCAGAGGTTGTCCCTGAAAGCATTCTCCTTTTCCCTGCTGCCTTATTTTACTTGGGTATTTTTTGTCTCCCCATTAGAACAAAAACTCTGTGAGGGCAGGGAGTTTTGTCTTCTTTTTCCTCTGTTGCCATATTCCCTCATTGAGCATTGCCTGACACAAAAAATACTCGGTGGTTTGGCTGAATAAATAAAAGCAGTAATGAAGAGTTATTTTTAGAAAGGAACCATAGTTTGGAAAATCATGAGGACACTTCCACAGGAATTAAAGCCTCAGAATTTAGAGATTTGGCATTTGTGGATCCAACTACTTAAGAATACCAAAGGCGTGTGACGTGCAATAATATGTGATGTTGCAGAGGCTAGTCGATGGGAGCCATTACTTAGGAGTGGGCGCATCCCACCAGGCGGCTCAGGCTCTAACATAACATGTGGCTGTCATTTCCTACTGGAGAATGACACATCTGCACGGGGCATAACTGGAGATTCGAGATCTTAAGATGTACCTTTGATAGAATAAAATGTGGCTGTCTGATCTAGCAGTCCAGAAGCGTCCAGATGCAGTGGGCGAAGACAGGAAGCGGCAGGGGGACCTGTGCAGACTTGGTGTAAGCGGAGTGAGTGACCCTGGACAAATCCCTGCATATTTCCGTGTTTCCTTATAGATAACGTGTGACAGCCAAGAATAGCAATATCAACAGACAATGTTACCTACCTCTCACCAATTTATTGTTAGGACCAAGTGAAGTGCTGTAGATTTAATTGCTTTACAAATTAAAAAAAAAAACTTTGGAAAAATATACTAACTTCTCAAAATAAAAACTATGATTAATATTTAGAAAAACTCCAGGTTTAGGTAATACCTGGAATTCATATTCATACTCATAGTGAAAAATGTGATTCTGGATGAATTGTTATTTTTTTTGTCTTTATTTTATTTTTCAGAGACAGAGAGTGAGTGGGGCAGGGGCAGAGAGAGAGGTAGACAGAATCTGAAGCAGGCTCCAGGCTCTGAGCTGTCAGCACAGAACCCAACGCGGGGCTCAAACTCACAGACTGTGAGATCATGACCTGAGCCAAAGTCAGACACTCAACCAACTGAGCCACCCAGGTATGCGAATTGTTATTTTTGATGTCTGGTAAGCACCAGTCATGACTATAAAATTGTACATTACTCAAAAACTGTGAAAAAAAAGCCACATTATATATCTTCTTGGATGCCAACATTCTTTAAAAGAGAAAAAGATGCTTCAAAATCAGATGTATATATAACAGAAGGACAGACCTATGAATCAAGGGGACAGAGCTGGGAGCCCAGAAGTGAACCCATACATCTACTGTCAACTGATTCCCAACAAGGGTGCAAACACCCTACAATGGGGAAAAACAGTCTTTTCAACAAATGATGCCGGGGGCAACTGTTCAACCATAGCAAAAGAACGAAAGTGGACCCTTACATATGCAAAAGCATTGCCCACCATATACAAAATTAACTAAAAACAGATAAAGGCCTAAAAGTAAAAGCTAAAACTCTTAATCCTTTAGAAGAAGACATAGGGGTAAAGTTTTCATGACCCTGGATTTGGGAAACGGTTCTTAAATGTGACATGAGGAGCACAGCAACAAAAGAAAAAATACATAAATTGGACTTTGTTAAAATTATAAGCTTTTGTCCTTCAAAGGACACCATCAGAAGAGTCAGAAGAACCACAAAGTGGGAGAAAACACTTGTAAATCATGCATCTCAAAAGAGACTTGGATCTAGAATATATAAAGAACTCTTGCAAATCCATAATAAAAAGACAAATGATCCAATTAAAAATTACACAAAAGAACTGAATAGATAATTTCTCAAAGGAAGAAATAAAATGGCCAATAAGCACATGAAAAATGCTTGTCATCATTAGTCAACAGGGAAATGCAAATAAAAACCACTGGGAGAGCTAACATCAAAAAGTCAGTTAAAAGCAGTATTGGTGAGGATGTAGAGAAACTGAAACCCTCATATAGTGTTAGCGGTGATGTAAAACGGTACAGCTGCTTTGAGAAAGCAGTCCAACATCTGTTCAAATGATTAAACACGGAGCTATATGACCAGGCAATAGTATTCGTAGCCATATACAGAAATCACCACACTTATACACAATGTTTATAGCAGCATCATTCAGAATAGCCAAGAGATGGAAATGACCCAAATATTCATCAACTGACAAATGGATCAACAGAATGTAGTATATTCATACAATAGAATATTAACTGGGCCATAAAAAGGAAGTGCTGAAAACATAGTAGAACTGGATAAACCTTAAAAACTTCAGTCAGTTAAGCACATGACTCTTGATCTCGGCTCAGGTTATGATCTCATGGTTCATGAGATCTTCCCCCAGATCAGGTTCTGTGCTGACAGGAAGCAGCCTGCTTGGGATTCTCTCTCTCTCTCTGTCTCTCTCTCTCTCTCTCTCTCTCCCCCTCTTCCTCTCCCTCTCTCTCTCCTTCTCTCTCCCTCTCTTCCTGTCCCTCCCTTGCTCATGCTTGCTCACTCTCTGTCTCTCTCTCAAAATAAATAAATAAAAAATTTTTAAATGGTTAAAGCTAAATACCTAAAGCTAGATGTACATTATTTCTATTCTTCATTTTTCAAAAGTAATGCCACAACACCCTTTAAGCCTACTCAATATGGTAAGAATGCAGAATATCAGTTTTATCATAATGATCTCTATTACAAAATGACAATAATCATGCTGGCTAATATCAAGTGTTTACTACACGCCAGGGCATTCACATAAATAATCTCATGAGGTAGATATCATGATTATCCCAATTTCACAAATGAAAAAATTAAGGTTTTGAAAGGTTACATACCTGTACCAAGAATGAACCTACTAATGGTGTAGGCAGGATCTTAACCACCTCAATATACTTCATGGGACACATTGTATACACAAACCAAGATCATGTACATTTTCCAGAGTTGAAACTTTTAAAACTGTAAATTATACCTCCAAGTCGTACAAAGATAAAAGGAAAGGGTATGATTCACCAAGTTTGGCAATCAGAATTTTATAGTTGGAAGGAATAGCATAAATTATTTAATTTTATGGCAACTTCACAGAAGCGATAAAGCTGAGGATGTGTGGGCCTTTGCCGAACTCTTCCAAAGTAAATCTCAAGCATGACTTTCCCAGAGTCATTTGTTCATTCAGAGTCACTTAGTTATTTCTCACTTCAGTCAACAAATAGGTACTAACTCTCTACTACATCCAAGCACTGAGCCAGGCTACAGACTCAAGAAAGTCAAAGAGGAACAGGACAGTCCCAGTCCTCAGGTAGATGGGGGCTCGAAGTCTGATGAGGAGGGGCTGGTAAGTAATACGTGTAAACACATAACGACAATATAACGTGCTGAGCAACACTAAATAAACATGGCAGGGAGTTACAAGTCTGTTGGAAAGGTCAAGGAAGTTTCACCAAGAAAATCATCCAAGGATAAATTCTTCTTCTCCAGGAAGAGAGTAAGGGAATTTACATTGTAGTGGTAGAAACTGCAAGTTATTTAGAGCTGCCTGGAGCACACCCAGCGAGAGTAAAGGACTGAATTAAACAAGTCTTTTTATTCTGAAGTTCTGCCATCTGGGGCCTTCCTGACCCTGGGAGACCAACCAATCCAGAGCCACTACAGACCGAGACCTCCTCTATCAGGCATTTATACTCCAAGCCTTTTATATCCACTTGCCCCAAACACCAGACAACTTAAAACAGCCCCCTACACCCTAGAGCCCGCTGACATCACTGAACGCAGGCAATCGCAAGCCGCCCTACCCTGTCTCCCTCCTGCCCATGCTCCCCCTCAGCAGCCCCACTACCCCCATGCCTTCTGCCTCCTGACCAAAGCTGGCCCCTCTCCGTGTGGCCCTCCACGGCAAGCCCCTTCTTGAGAACTGTAACTACCTTTTCAATAGCAATTGTCTCGATCCGTGGGCTTCACCATATCTGAATAACAATGAAAACCTACATCTCTAACAGTGAAAATAGAGAAAAGAAGTGCCTTTTCATAGTGAAAAAGGGTCAAAATCAAATAGGGCCTTGTCTGTCTTGCTGAGGAGTTTTAATGACTCAGTAAAGACTGAAAGCAAAAGAATGGTTTTAAGTAGGGACATAACATGATCAGATTGACATTTAAAAAAAATTACTTGGGGAAGACGGCAGAGTAGGGAGGACCTAAACTCCCCTCATCCCACGGATACAACTAGGTGACATTATCAGTCTAAATAAGCCAGAAAAGCATCCAAAGACTGGCAGAACGGACTCCCCAACAAAAGGTAGGAAAGGGGTCACATCAAAGAAGGCAGAAAGGGTGAGACAGTCTGGGAGCAAAAGGGACTGGGGTTGCGCAGCGGTGAGGGAGCAGGTGGTGTGGAGAAGGGTGAAGAACAGCCCTTCACACTGGGGAGGCCATCCACAGTGAGGACAAACCTCCGTAACATTTCCCTGTGAAAGTGAGAGGGCTTGAATTTCAAGAATTCCTACAAAAAGCAAGATAAAGCCTGGAATTTTAAAAATCAGTGGGCTGGCTCTGAGAAAGCCCACAGAGCTTTAGGAAGCAGAGTGCCTGCCCTTAAAGACACCGCATGACAAACAGCCTGCAGTTTCAAAAGTGCCAGGGGAGAGAGGAGGGAGGGTAATTTGCTCACCTCAAGGTGAGGCCCAGAGAGGTAGGGATCACGGGAGACCCTCCAGGAACAAAGGAGCCTATGGCAGGTGCCATTTCCCTCCCTCCCCTGCCCCCCAGCATGAACAACGGCCCCCTGTGAGAACCAGGCACCAACAGTGCTAACCCAGCTTCCTCATCCCACCTCCCCCCCCCCCCCCCGAACGTACATCCACAGACCCTCCCTTCCCAGTCACACTGCGTTCCAGCATCAGGAGCACCTCCCCTAGAGCATCAGCACAACCCTGCCAGGACCACATCTCCGGGTCTGTGCATTTTGTGGGATCTCCGTTCTAGCGACTGTGGGTCAGGTCTTGTTTCACAGGCAGAACTTGTTGATACGCACCTTACCCCTGCTGGGGGGCAGGCACTGCTCCAAACAGTCACTGGGAGCCTCTGCAGACAGGACTGAAGGAAAAGAGGCCAAGACTCAAGAGCACAGCACTTGAAACACGTATAGAAGACACCCCCTGAAGCACTGGGTCTGGGGGACAGGGGCTCTACACTGCACGGCACTAGAAGACTTCTTCGAAAGGCTATTATCATTCAGAGCAAGAGAGGCAGCTGACTTTCCTAACAGAGAAATAGACAAAGAAAGTCAGATAAAATGAGACAGAGAAATATGTTCCAAATGAAAGAAGTGGACCAAACCATAGCAAGAAACCTAAATGAAACAGATACAGATAACATGCCTGATAGAGAATTTAAAGTAATGATCATAAAGATACTTAACTGGAGTTGAGAAAAGAGTAGAGGACATCAGTGAGACACTTAACAAACAGATAAAAAAGAACCAATCAGAGATCAGGAACATAATAAATGAAATTAAAAATACACTTGACGAAGGGATTCCTGGGTGGCTCACGGGTGCCTGGGTGGCTCAGTCAGTTAAGTGTCTGACTCTTGATATCGGCTCAGGCATGATCTTTCAGTTGTGAGATCGAGTCCCACATCAGCTCTGCACTGAGTGTGGAACCTGTTTGGGTTTCTTTCTCTCCCTCTCTCTGTGTGCCTCCCCCTGTCTCTCTCAAAATAAATAAATAAACATTAAAAAATATATATACTTAATGGAATACACAGCAGGCTAGATGAATCAGAGGAATGAATTAACAATTGGAAGACAGAGTAATGGAAAGTAACCAAGCTGAGGCAAAGGAGAGGAAAGAAAATTATGCAAATTGAAAACAGTCTTTGGGAACTCAGGGACTTAATCAAATGTAATATCATTCCAATTATAGAGATCTCAGAAGAAGAGAGAGAAAATGCAGAAAATTTGAAGAAATAGATAAAACTTCCCTTGTCTGGGCAAGGAAACAGGTATCTACTTCTAGGAGCCGCAGAGATTCCTCCCAAAATTAAACCCAAGGAGGCCGACACCAAGACACAATAAAATGTCAAAAGTAGTGATAAACACCAAAAAAAATGTAAAGCAGCAAAAGAAGACAGTTACATACAAGGGAAACCCCATAAAACTATCAATGAATTTTTCATCAGAAACTCCGCAGGCCAGAAGACAGTGGCATGATAGATTCAGTGCTGAAAGAGAAAATCTGCAGCCAAGAATATTCTATCCAGCAAGCCTATCATTCAGAAAAGGGGAGAGATAAGGAGTTTCTCAGACAGACAAAAACTAACAGAGTTCATGGCACTAAACCAGTCCTGTAAGAAATATTAAAGGGGACTCTGAGTGGAAGAAAAGACCATAAAGTGAGAGTATGAAAAGTAAAAAGCACAAAAGCAGTAAAAATGAAATAAAAAATAAAAATAAAAATTTTTATTTCTGTAAAAATTAGTCAAAGGATACATAAAATGAAAGGATGTAAAATAAGGCACTATTACCCAAAACAATGGTGGGCAGAGGAGTAAATAAGGAGTTCAAACTTAAGGAACCATCAACTTAATATAGACTGTTATATGCAGAAGACATTATATACAAACCAAATGGTAACCATAAATCAAACTCAGTAATCGATGTGCAAAGAATAAAAAGAAGGAAATCCAAGTATATTACTAAAGAAAGCTAACCAACCATGAAAGAAAGCAAGAGTAGAAAGGGCCAGAGAAAATCTTCAGAAACAACCACAAAAAAGCAATAAAGTGGCAATGAGAATATATCTATTAATAATAACTTTGAATGTAAATGGACTAAATGCTCCAATCAAAAGACACAGGGTGACAACGAGATCCATACGTTGCCTACAAAAGTTTCCTTTCAAATGGAAAGACACCTGCAGACTGACAGTGAGGGAATGAAGAAATATTTACCATGTCAAAAGAAAGCAGGGGGATTAAACTCATCCCAGACAAAACAGACTTCCAAACAAAGGCTCTAACAGGAGACAAAGGACACTAAGGAACAATAAAAGGGACAATCCAACTCTAGCGTGTAACATGTCTAAGTAATTATGCACCCAATATGGGAGCTCCCAAACACATACGACAATAAAAGACAAACATAAATAATCAACAAGAATACAATAACAGTAGGGGATTTTAACACCTCGCTAACATCAAAGGACAGATCCTCCAAACAGAAAATCAATATAGAAACAATGGCTTTGAATGACACAGATATATTCACAGCTACGTTCAGAACATTCCATCCTAAAACTGCAGAATACACATTCTTTCCAAGTGCCCATGGAACATTCTCCACAACACGTCTCATGTAAGCCACAAAAGAAGTCTTGACAAATTGAAAACTTGAAGTCATATCACACAGGTTTTCTGACCACAACACTATAAAACTAGAAATCAACCACAAAAAAAAAAACCCTGCAAAGATCACAAATATGTGAAGGTTAAATAACACGCTATTAAACAATAAATTGGTAAACCAAGAAATCAAAAAAGAAATAATTACATGGAAAGAAATGCAAATGAAAACACAATGGTCCAAACTTTGGGGGATGCAGTAGTTTGAAGAGGGAAGCTTATGGAAATACAGGCCCACCTCAAGAAGCAAGAATAATTTCAAATAAACACCCAAAACGTACACCTAAGGGAGATATAAAAAGAACAAACAAAACCCCAAACCAGCAGAAGGAAGAGAATAATAAAGATTAGAGCAGAATAAATGATATTGAAACTAAAAACAAAAAACCAGAAACCAATAGAACAGATCAATGAAACCAGGAGCCAGTTCTTTGAAAAGATCAACAAAATTGATAAACCTCTATCTACATTCATCAAAAAGAGAGAGAGAAAGGACCCCAAATAAACAAAATAACCACTGAAGGTGGAAATAACAAACAACACCACAGAAAGACAAATAATTGTGAGACAATATTATGAAAAACTGCATGCAAATAAATTGGGACAACTTAGAAGAAATGGACAAATTCCTAGAAACATATAACATACCAAAACAAAAGCAGAAACAAAATTAGAACAGTCACCAGCAATAAAATTTAACCAGTAATAAAAAAAAAAAACTCTCCACAAACAAAACTTAGGACCAGATGGCTTCGCAGGCAAATTCTACAAAACATTTAAAGAGTTAACACTTATTCTTCTCAAACTAATCCAAAAAAATTGAATCAGAAGTAAAACTTCCAAATTCATTCTATGAGGTCAGCATCACCCGGACACCATAGCCAGATAAAGAGACAACAAAAAGAAGAGGGTTTATGGGCCAATAACTCTCACGAATATAGATGTAAAATTCCTCAACAAAATATTAGGAAACCAAAGCCAACAATATATTTTAAAAAATCATGTACCATGATCAAGTGAGATTTATTCCCAGGTGTTAAGAGTAGTTTCCAACATTTGCAAAACAATCAAGACACATCACATCAATAAAATAATTAAAGGGGCTCCTGGGTGGCTCAGTCGGTTAAGCGTCCAACTTCGGCTCAGGTCATGATCTCATGGTTCGTGGGTTCGAGCCCCGCGTCGGGCTCTGTGCTGACTGCCAGCTCAGAGCCTGGAGTCTGTCTTTGGATTCTGTGTCTCCCTCTCTCTCTGACCCTCCCCTGCTCATGTGGTCTCTCTCTCTCTCAGAAATAAATAAAACATTAACATTTTTTTTTAATTCTAAAAAAAACAAAAATTAAAAACCATATAGTCATTTCAATAGACTCAGAAAAAGCATTTGACTAAGTACAACATCCATTCATGATAAAAAAAAAAACTCTGCAAAGTAAGTCTAGAGGGAACATACCTTAACATAATAAAGGCATTTAAGAAAAACTCACATCATACTCAATGGTGAAAAACTGAAGAGCTTTCCCCCTAAGGTCAGGAATAAGACAAGGATGTCCACTCATCACTTTTATTCACCACATTACTGCAAGTCCTAGCCATACAATCAGACAACAAAAAAGAAAAGGCATCCAAACTGTTAGGGAAGAAGTCAAACTTTTACTATTTGCAGATGACTTGTTACTATATATAGAAAACCCCAAAGACTCCACCAAACTACTAGAACTGATCAATGAATTCAGTAAAGTTGCAAGATACAAAATCATTGCATAGAAATCTGTTGCACAATTATGTATCCAAACGAATTACAGGGATAATTACAAATATAAGATAACAAGATTAAACATTTAAAATATTTCATAGCTTTGTCACTTCTTCATTTTTGATGTACTGTAAGCCTTAAACAAATGAAAATATCCCATATCTCTCTTGACCTTTGGGAAACTCTCGTTTAAAAAATGTGTAGCATCTTGGTGTACCTGGGAGGCTCAGTTGGTTAAGCATCTAACTCAATCTCAGCTCGGGCCATGATCTCATGCGATCATGAGATCAAGCCCCACATCAGGCTCCATGCTGATAAATAAACTTTAAAGAATTAAAAAATAAAACTGTAACATGTAATATGATCCAGTTAACCAGACATATATTGCGCTTTCCCTAATTGCTAAGGACTGTGTACAAAGATGAATAATTCAAGGTTCCTCACTTTTCCCTGTTTAGCTTTTTTCCTTACTTCTTGTAGCATTTCATTCAATATGTATTTTTACCCCTAATTTCAAGACCCACATTTTGACTATAAGTGAATAGGTCAGACTGGATGGTTTCTAATATCTCTTCCATTTCCACAATTCTACGCCTCCTAAATCTATGCTTTAGTACTAATACAGATATGTGGAAGTATTGATGCAGACTCTTCTGAGAAATGCAGAAAGTCTGACATTATTTTATATCCAAATTAAAGAAATTAAGTGTCAGAGTCAGATAGGCCTAAGTACAAATATTTATACTTCAACAAGCTATGAAATGTCCTTGAATTTATCCATATAACAGGGATACAAATACTGCTTACTTTATAAGGTGTTAGGAGATTAAATGAGATAATGCACGTAAGGCACTTAAACAGATGTGTTCAGAATAAGCTCAAAGTGAGTATCACTCATTATTATTCTGGCAGTATAAATATAGGTAACTTGGCTGGTTTGGAAGAGCATTCCTAAATATTCTCCAGTTAGATAAAATACGTTTGTCCTCATTTTACAAGAAAAGTTTGGGAACTTAGTGATGATGACAAATGTATTTTCTGCCCATTCTAGTCATACTGGAGTCAAAAGCAGCACTTTGTGATTCTTTGGTGACAGAGGGATGTGGCATAGGAGGACCATCTTCTACCTGACGCCCTCCTCACTCTGCACGGTACTGGACACAAAAGCTCTACCACAAGTTTGCCGAGTAGATGAACGAGTGATTGGATGAGTGAATGAAAAAGATCCTACAAAATCATTTGTCCTTTATACACTCAGGGAGAAAAAGAAAAAAGTCTGACTCAAGACAACATTAGTAAATGGTCAACTAGGGACCAGAATCCAGATTTCCTTACATGTTGGTATTTTTCCATAATTCTATAAGCTTCTGTTTCTTACAGTGCCACAAGTTCATGGCATGTTGCATTACGATGACTTCGCAATGACATTTTTTAGTTATCCATAGCAAGAAGGCCAGGCATTAGGGTCTCCCATTTTATTTTTGGAAAATGCAGGACTAGGATTACAGACAGACTGGTTTTCAGTATCCAGTAGATATCTGTTCCAGAGGAATGCTTTTCCCTCGGTGTTATAATGTTATCCCACCTTTTGAGTCAACGATGGCCTTAGGACTCTGAGCTGGATCTTCCAGCAGCACTCCGTGGCTCTTCTGCATTCCTTTGGACCTGTTATGATTATGGAATCCTATTAAGGAGATTCCCTTTGAGATCTTGCGATAAAAGCCCCTGAAGGTGTATCATTAAGAGTTATAACATAGGGCAAAAGTCAGGCTTCCTTTTATGTATCTTTCATCTTAATGATCTGACTTCAGGCCAAAGTGGAGAAAATCTCAGAAAAGCTGCCAGGGTTTGAAAGAACAACTTTGAGAGGGATAAAAATAAAAATTGAAAAATATGAGTTGAAATAAAGACTCGTGAATTCTTTCAGCTGGGTGTAAAGGAGCATTTTGAAATCTAGTATGGCAATGTACCAATACTTAATGGCACAGGTGTCTTTGTTTTTTATTCACATTTTGTTTTTCATCATGATAAGTATACTCTTTCATCCCCATCACCTATTTCAACCATCCTCCCTCCCACCTGCTGACTGATAACCATCAGTCTGTTCTCTATAATTAAGAATCTATTTCTTGATTTGTCTCACTCTTTTTCCGCCTTTACTCCTTTGTTTTTTATTAATCTACATGTGAGTGAGGTCATATGGTATTTGTTTTTCTCTGACTTATTTTCCTTAGCATTATACTCTAGTTCTATCTATGTCATTGCAAGTGGCAAGATTTCACTCTTTTTGTGGCTGAATAATATTCCATTGTATATATGTACCACTTCTTTATCCCTTCATCAATTGAGGGATACTTGGGCTGCTTCCATAGTTTGGCTATTGTAAATAATCCTGCTATAAACATAGGGATATATATATATATATATATATATATATATATATCTTTGAATTAGTGGTTTTGTATTTTGGGGGTAATTACCCAGGAGTGCGATTCCTGGATTGTAGGGTACCTCTATTTTTAACTTTCTGGGGAAGCTTCATACTGTTTTCCACAGTGGCTGCACCAGTTTGCCTTCCCCACAACAGTGCAAGAGGGTTCCTTTGACCCCACATCCTTGCCAACATTTGTTCCTTCTTGTGTTTTTAATTTTAGTCATTGTGACAGGTGTGAAGTGATATCTTATTAGAGTTCTGATTTGCATTTCCCTGATGATGAATGATGTTGAGCATCTTTTTGGCCTTTGATGATGAGCATGCATCTGTTGGTCATCTGGATGTTTGCTTTGAAAAAATGTCTGTTCATGTCTTCTGCCCATTTTTAATTGCTTTATTTGTTTTTTGGTTGTCAAGTTGTATAAATTCCTTGTGGTTATATCATTTGCAAATATCCTCTCCCATTCTGTAGGTTGCTTTTTCATTTTGCTGATTGTTTCCTTCACTGTGCAGAATATTTTTATTTTTATGTAGTCCCAATAGTTTATTTTTGCTTTTATTTCACTTGCCTTAGGAGACATATCTAGAAAGATGTTGTTATGGCCGTCTGAAATTACTGCCTTTGCCCTCTTCGAGGATTTTTATGGTTTCAGGTCTCATGTTTAGATCTTTAATCCATTTGAGTTTATTTTTATGTATGGTGAAAGAAAATGGTTCAATTTATTGTTTTGCAGGTGGCTGCCCAGTTTTCCCAGCACCATTTGTTGAAGAGACTATTTTTCCCATTGGATATTCATTCCTCCTTTCCCAAAAATTAATTGGACATATAATGTGGGTTTATTTCTGGGTTTTCTATTCTGTTCTATAGAAACAGTACTATACTGTTTGTATGTTACTGTTTGTGCCATTATCATACTGTTTTGATTACTATCGCTTTGTAATATAAGTTGCAATCTGGAGTTGAGATACCTCTGTTTTTGTTTTTCTTTTCAAGATTGGTTTGGCTATTCAAGGTCTTTCTGTGGTTCCATACAAATTTTAGGATTATTTGTTCTAGTTCTGTGGAAAATGTTGTTATTTTGCTAGGGATTGCATTAAATCTGTAGATAGCTTTGGATAGTATAGACCTTTTAATACTTGTTCTTCCAATCCATGAGCCTGGAATGTCTGCATTTCTTTGCATCATCTTGAGTTTGTTTCATCACTGTTTTATAGTTTTCTGAGTGCAGGTCTTTTACCTCTTAAGTTTATTTCTATATATTTCATTGTTTTGAATGCAATTATAGATTGTTTTCTTAATTTTACTTTTTCCTGCTTCATTATTAGTACACTAATCTCCGTGAGGGCAAGGTTCATTGCTTGTTTTGTTCACTATTGTACCTCCAAATTAGAACAGTACTGGGTTCATAAAAGATCCCCCAAATATTTGTTGAATTAATGAATGCTTTAATGGATGAATGAATGGCTCTATCCCCTAGCTACAAAGAAGTTGGGGCAAGTGTTGGGAATATAAACAGTAAGAATATAAGAATGGGCTTCAAGTCTTACAAGTTCTCTGAGACTTGAAACAGCGATTCCTGCCGGGAGAGGGAATAAACTGGAACACACTGCCCTGGGCTTCTCTGTCTTCTAGTTCCAGGGCCCAGCTCCAGGGCCCAGCTCCAGCGTCCAGCTCCAGGGCCCAGCTCCAGGGTCCAGCTCCAGGGCCTAGCTCCAGGGCCTAGCTCCAGCATCCAGCTCCAGGGTCCAACTCCAGGGTCCATCTCCAGGGTCCATCTCCAGGGTCCATCTCCAGGGCCTAGCTCCAGCGTCCAGCTCCAGGGTCCAGCTCCAGGGCCTAGCTCCAGGGCCTGGCTCCAGCGTCCAGCCCAGGGCCCGGCTCCAGGTCCAGCCCAGGCCTAGCTCCAAGGTCCAGTTCCAGCGTCCAGCTCCAGGGTCCATCTCCAGGGCCCAGCTCCAGGGCCCAGCTCCAGCGGGTCCATCTCCAGGGCCCAGCTCCAGGGCCCAGCTCCAGGGCCCAGCCCAGGGTCCAGCTCCAGGGTCCATCTCCAGGGCCCAGCTCCAGGGTCCAGCTCCAGGGTCCAGCTCCAGGGCCCAGCTCCAGCGTCCAGCTCCAGGGTCCAGCTCCAGGGTCCAGCTCCGGGGTCCAGCTCCGGGGTTGAGCTCCAGGGTCGAGCTCCAGGGCCTAGCTCCAGCATCCAGCTCCAGAGTCCAGCTCCAGGGCCCAGCTCCAGGGTCGAGCTCCAGGGTCCAGCTCCAGGGCCTAGCTCCAGCGTCCAGCTCCAGGGTCCAGCTTCAGCGTCCAATTCCAGCGTTCAGCTCCAGGGCCCAGCTTCAGCATCCAGCTCCAGCGTTCAGCTCCAGGGTCCAGCTTCAGCGTCCAGCTCCAGGGTCCAGCTTCAGCGTCCAGCTCCAGGGCCCAGCTCCAGGGTCCAGCTCTAGCATCCAGCTCCAGAGTCCAGCTCCAGGGTCCAGCTCCAGGGCCTAGCTCCAGCGTCCAGCTCCAGGGTCCAGCTCCAGGGTCCAGATCCAGGGTCCAGCTCCAGGGCTATATATCGTCCTCTACAACAGGGGTTCTAATTTTTGTCTTGTGCTTAGGGCCTCTTTGGCCTGAAGTCCTAGACCCCTTCTGAGAGCAATGTTTCCAAATGTATCAAACACACAGGATTACAGAGCAAACTATGATGAAATACAATTAGCAAAACTCTTTTTAAAGTTTGGATACAATAAGGGTGCCTGGGTGGCTCAGTGGGTTAAGTGTCCAACTTTGGCTGAGGTCATGGTCTCATGATTCATGAGTTTGAGCCCTGCATCCAGCTCTGTGCTCACAGCTCGGAGCCTACAGCCTGCATCAAATTCTGTGCCCTCTCACCCCTCCCCTACTCACACTCTGTCTCTCTCTCCCTCAAAAATAAAATAAACATTTAAAAAAATCTAAGTTGAAATACAATAATATAATGTGCCTCTTTATTCAGGTCTACCAGCTGATCTAATAACTGTTATACTTTTAAAGTGGTAATGACTGTAAAAGATATTTTAAGACACCTCACAACAACTGTAACATGATCAGAAAAATGTGGTTTCTACTGGTTGCAAAGTGAAGGCACAGCTACTATAGTGGCTTGTTGCTTATATTCACAAGTTTCTTAATATTCAGCTAAAGATTAATGAAAAGAAGTACACATTTTTCTTTTCTTATTTAAGTTCACAAATCCCTGAATTTTGTCCCCCAAAACTTTAGGTGTCTGTTGACATTAGACATTCTAGAGCACCCTGCTCTAGAATCGGTTTCAGGCTATACTCAATGGAGAAGAGAAGATCAAAGCTAAGAACCCCTCCACGCCCTCAGCACCAGAAGAGGGAAAGTGAAAACAAGCAAACAAAAACAAAATTATTTTTCCAAATTCCTTTAAGGGTAGATAATCCTTTTCAGTCTTAGAAAGAGGCCTAAAAATGCAATTATTTATATGTGAGTGTCAGAATATCAGGATGATTAAATTTTGGTTACGGGACAAATGGTTACTTTCTAACACTGTTGAGAAAATTCAAAAGCACAGAAGTACGGAAGCCTCAAAATCAGTGCAAAGATCCAGGCAGGGGTGAGAGTGCTGAGCTACTAGAAATAAAGAAGGTAAGTTTTGAAATTAAGATTTATGTAGGCCTGTTTATCTTTCTTCCCCCAAAAGTAAAAGCTGTGTTTCAAAGTTCTTTATGTTCCTTTCATGGTCCCTGAAGGCAGCTTAGCAAGAACTATGGTTTGGAATTTCTTCTTATCCTGATTGTCATCTCTAACTTTTGGCAACAAGGTTGGAAAATACTTGATACTAGATGGTCTCTTTGGAGATTCACAATGCATGTTAGCACTTGAAATGTTCTAGAGCCTTGCAGTGGAGAAATTTGCTTAACTTCATTTAACCCAGTATTTCCCAATCTTAAAACTTTTTTTTCGGGGCGCCTGGGTGGCTTAGTTGGTTAAGCGTCCAACTTTCGCTTAGGTCATGATCTCGCGGTTCACGGGTTCGAGCCCCGCGTCGGGCTCTGTGCTCACTGCCAGCTCAGAGCCTGGAGCCTGTTTCAGTCTGTGACTCCCTCTCTCTCTGATCCTCCCCTGCTCACGCTGTCTCTCTCTCTCTCCTAGAAATAAATAAAAAACATTAAAAAAAAAAAAACCCACTCTTTTTTCCCATGATACAAATGTATATCCTAACATCTGTAAGATTTCGTTACAATTGTTGATTACACAATGGATTCCCTGCACTGGGACATAACTTCCTCTGGCTCAGGGAAATCTGTTGTTTCTCTTTTCACTGCCAGTGCCTAAGGATACTAGGCATCCAGAAGGTCTATAAATGTTTGGTTGATTGTTTTATGGTTGGTGGGTAGGCTGGCAGGTTGACTGCTTGAGTGAATGGATTGATCAGAAATGGAAAGAAAAGCTGTTGACCCAAGTTTATTGTATTACTTCAGCAACATGTAAGGAACCTTAAGAAGCCTGATGAAGTGAGGTAAACAGTGGGAGAGGATAACAAAGGAAAAACGGTTATCAGCGAACTTTTCAGAAATCTACAAATATAGTTTTGTTTAAACAAAAGTAACAGAAAAATCTTACTGAAGAAAGAAAGTCACATTTCTATTCTAATCATTTCTGTAGCTCTGAAACTAGAGAGACCATGTCATTAATGATTCAATCAGCATTTCATTTGCATTCTGTTTAAGGTTAAATGTGACATCTTGGAAAGTTGCACACTGCTAGCAGTGAATTATGGTAATTAACAGGAAGGCTTAAAGGCCAAAACTGGGAACAATCTCAGTTTCCAAATGTGATCTTTAATGGCTTGGAACACATTTATGGGATGTAATAAAGGGTAGAAAGATATCCATAGAGTTATAAGTTAGGGAAAAAATATTACTAGTTGGATTTCAACTCTGTAAGGTTTTCAAGAATGTTTTTTCATTGTCCATCTGTTTTTGGATCCTAATCAACTAATTCCACCCACTTCTGATCCCCAAAGCAGAACTATCAAGAAAGCAACATCTGCTAGTTACAGCAGGGTGATACATAGCATTTTTGTTTCTACAAAACTTGAGTCAAAAAAATCTTCAAAATTAAAATTAACAGTGAAGGGGCTGCAGAAGAGCCCACCATTGCCAGACTACTTTAAGACAAATAAAGCAGACACACTCAAAAACTTTTCCATCAAAGTCTGAAGGGTTCCACATTTACTAAAGGCTGACAGGTATCTCATAACATAGTAACATAATTAAACTCGAGACTGAATGCTTTTTTTTTTCTATTCCTATCTCCTACTTTTGAAAATAAAAGCTATTTATATGTACCTAAACTTTATATAGACAGCTCAGGAAGGACATTTAAACAGCGAATACAGTTAAACAGGCTTTAGTGTTTTAATCACGGTTTCTGTGTCACTTCCAAAATATCCCAGTCCCTTCTATCACAAATTTGTTTATCTATACTTAGCAGCTCATGCTCACATCTAATCACCAAGTTCTGCAAGCCCTCCTTCCAAGATATATTTTAAAACCTTCCCCTGTTCCCTCTAATGATGGTTATAAAACCCAGGGTCTCTAGTCAGAATTACCTAACTTCTGCCCACCAGCTGTCCACACAGCAGTCATAGTGACTATGTGCACTACAGAATCACACCAGCCCCCCACTTAAGCTTTCCCATGGACTCTCCCATTTCTTCAGTGACTACAAACCGGTGCACATGGCCTTCATAATCTGGCCTGACCTATCTCTTCATCACCTTGTAGGCTAGCCTTCTCTTTGCACTTAAGATAGAGCCAAACTGGACTTCTTTGCCTT
This sequence comes from Proteles cristata cristata, assembly GCA_017311185.1. Taxonomy (NCBI): domain Eukaryota; kingdom Metazoa; phylum Chordata; class Mammalia; order Carnivora; family Hyaenidae; genus Proteles; species Proteles cristata. The sequence goes on from JAESUZ010005179.1 coordinate 123,152, forward strand.
CCTAGAATGTGTTAGTCACCCCCAGATTTAGGGCCTCCACACATGGCTGTTCTATATCCTCCAGATTTTAGAATAAATGAGAATCTTTTAGGAATCCCTCCATGTTAGCTCAGCTAGAGCCTCCTGTTAGAAGTTCTCGCTCAAAGATCACACTCTGTTACAGCACTTAACATAGCTGTAATATGTACATACTCATAGACTCATCTGCTTAATGACCATATTCCTTATTAGACTATCAATTCCATGTAGATCAAGCTAATGTCTATCATCTCACTCCTGATACCCATAGTGTATTCAGTAAATTTAGTTGAATGAAATAAATTAAATCTGAATCCAATAAAAATGGAAGTAAAATGGCAAAAATCTCTTAAAGTGTAATTTATTTCTAATGAAGCCTAAGTCTATACCATAGTGAATCTCTGGAAGTTTTATTCACAAAGAAGATTTTTCCATATTCTCCATGACACTAAATGTGTGTGTGTGTGTGTGTGTGTGTGTGTATAGCATATCAACAATATACACACACACAGCACCCATACTATATATATATATATATATATATATATATATATATATATTTTTTTTTTTTTTTTTTTTTTCAAATAGTTTATTGTCAAGTTGGTTTCCATATAACACCCGGTGCTCATCACCACAAGTGCCCCTCTCCGTGTCCATCCCCCCTGCCCCCACATCCATCAGTCCTCAGTTTTGTTTTTTTAATGTTTTTTTAAATTTTTATTTCTAGGAGAGAGAGAGAGAGAGAGAGACAGCGTGAGCAGGGTGGGTCAGAGAGAGAGGGAGTCACAGACTCGAAAGAGGCTCCAGGCTCTGAGCTGGCAGTCAGCACAGAGCCCGACGCAGGGCTCGAACCCACGAACCATGAGATCGTGACCTAAGCGAAAGTCGGATGCTTAACCGACTAAGCCACCCAGGGGCCCCTATCAGTCCTCAGTTTTTGTCAGCATTCAAGAGTCTCTCATGGTTTGCCTCCCTCCCTCTCCCCTACCATTTCCGCCCTTCTTCTCCCCCTTGTTCCTCCGTTAAGTTCCTCCTAATCCTCCTATACGTGGAAACACATGGTATGTGTCCTTCTCTGCCTGACTTATTTTGCTCAGCAGAACACCCTCAAGGTCCATCCACGTTGCTACACATGGTCAGATTTCATTCCTTCTCATTGGCATGTAGTATTCCATGGTATAGATAAACCACATCTTCTTGACCCATTCGTCCATTCATGGGCACTTAGGCTCTTTCCATGTTTTGGCTATTGTGGAGAGTGCTGCTATGAACATTGGGGTCCATGTGCCCCTATGCATCAGCATTTCTACATCCCTTACAGCACCTATACTATTAAAACCTGTAGTGTCTTTTCTATCACACAATTGCCAACACTAAACTTTTATCTTTTTAAAGTTTTGCCAATCTCACTGGCTTAAGAGAATTATATCATTCTACTTTGATATGTGTTTCTTTGATTAGTAAGGCTAAGCATATGTGAAATAGGCATCTTTTCTGAAAATTGTACCCCATTGTTTTTCCTTCCTGTTCTTCTTTGTATTCCTCAAGTAGGAAATTATAACCAACTAATTTTTAAATATGTCAAACGTTAAACAAAGGAAGGACAAGAATGAGTACTGAAGAAAGTTCCCTGCTCTTTAACTGCTTGATGATCCAGAGATCTAGATGACTGCTTTGCTCCAGCCAAGAGACCCATTCTGGTCAGAGAGAGGTCTGAGTGAAAATTATTTCAGTTGTTTGTGTCATAAAAGTGGCTAAATCTCTTTGAAAGAAAAACATACACACACACAGGAAGCACTATTAGCCAGTCTCTAGTTAACAGCTTCTCCAGATTACCCAATGCAGCAAGTTCATTCCCTTTGTAACACATACTGATTGGCGTTACGAGCGCGCAGCTGATCCTAGCAGTGAGCTCCTTTCTGGAATGCGCCGGCAGATCTCATGATGATCTGTACAAGCAATCATACTGATTTGCTGCGATTTTCAAAAAGTGAATTGGGAGACAAGAGAACCTTAGTCCTCATTAGGCTTTTTTTTTTAATGTTTTATTTATTTCTAGGAGAGAGAGAGAGACAGCGTGAGCAGGGGAGGGTCAGAGAGAGAGGGAGTCACAGACTGAAACAGGCTCCAGGCTCTGAGCTGGCAGTCAGCACAGAGCCCGACGCGGGGCCCGAACCCACGAACCGCGAGATCGTGACCTGAGCATAAGTCGGACGCTTAACCGACTAAGCCACCCAGGCGCTCCAGTCCTCATTAGGTTTTAAAACCTTTGTGAAAACCAAGCATGGAAGATCTGGGTGAGAAAATACTCTTCAAGATGAAACTCAGAAGGAGATGCCAGAAGCAAGTCTGAAGAGGGAGCTTACATGTGGGAACGGAATTACATTGGGCGGCTGCCCTAGAAAAAAGTGGCAGCACGGTTCCCCACCATCCGTGGCTCCTTTTCCGCAGCCTTCTCTGAGGCTGGGGAAGAAGGGGCAGCCTGGCTGGAAACCAACCCTGCAGACGGCATGGTGGCTCCACCAGGTCCCCCACAGCCTTCTACTGACGGCAAAACACCCAGGCTCTTCTCTGATTGCTTGCCATCTCAGAAAATGGTAATAGGCCCAAGTTAAATTATCTTAAGAACATCAAATATCCCTTTCTTTTTTTTAATGGTTTTTTTGTTTTTTTCTAGGAGAGAGAGAGAGACAGCGTGAGCAGGGGAGGGTCAGAGAGAGAGGGAGACACAGAATCTGAAACAGGCTCCAGGCTCCGAGCTGGCAGTCAGCACAGAGCCCGATGCGGGGCTCGAATCCACGAACCATGAGATCATGACCTAAGCGAAAGTCGGACGCTTAACCGACCAAGCCACCCAGGCGCCCCTCAAATATCCCTTTCACTAGGAAAGAAAACACGAGGCATTAGATATGGCTTGCTTCTTAGGTTTATTTCATTGGAAAAGAAAGTAAAAAGTATTTGTAACTTCCCGCAGGACCCTGTCAGCCTAGAGAGGTGTTATTTACTTCACGGTGACAGAAAAAATGAGAGGGCTCATGTCAAACTGGGAGACATAAAGAGATGACCCATTTTTATCAAGGGTGCCAGGTACTTGGCTAGCACCTTAGTTTGGGCTTTGGAAAGTAGGACTGCAACTGGGACAGAAGTTAGTTCTAACGGTGGGCGAAGGGGTTAGCCTGAGGAGAGAACAGTACTGACCAGTACCCTGAGATACCTACATAAAGAATCTTAGTGCTTATTGCTCATAATCATAATAATAATATCACCAATCAATTACCGAAAGTAGATCAGGAAATGGGTAAATGAAGTGGGAGAGTCATGTTATAGTTTCAAGTAGGAGGATCAGGTAAGTTTCACTGAGAAGGTTACATGTGAAGAGAGACTTGAAGAAGGTGAGGGAGTCAGCTGTGTGGCTACCTGGAATGTTCTTCTATGCGGAAAGGACAGCCTTAGGGTAGAAGCCTCCTGATTCCAGGGTCATGTGCTTGGCCTAGAAATTTCTCTCATATCATGTCGATCATATCACAGGAGAAGAGCCAGCCATTTGGCACATATATTAATTTTGTTTAAAAGTCAATATAAGATAGGGGAGCCTGGGTGTCTCAGTCAGCTAAGTGTCTGACTTCAGCTTAGGTCATGATCTCACAGTTTTGTGAGTCCAAGCCCCATGTCAGGCTCTGTGCACTATGTACACAGCCTGCTTGGGATTCTCTCCTCTCTTGCTCTCTCTCTTTGCCCCTTCCCTGCTCACACACTCTCTCTCTCAAAACAAATACTAAAAAAATTTTTCAAAAAAATCAGTACAAAATAACTAAAAACAAAAACTCAAAATTCATTGTGGTTTGATACTCCTCAGGATTATTGGCGGAGAGAACAAATTGATTTTCCAAAATTTCAAATACCTGGCCATGGATCCTCTAGTAAACTATATTCATAAAAACGTATAATGAGGTTCAATAACATAAAGTGTCTTGCCATCACCGAATCAGAGATACGTTTGTGGGCCCTTCCCTAAGGGAACCTCCTTATCTAACACTGTAGGCTTTGGAATTAGAATTCAAACCTGTCACTTAACTGTGCGACATCACCTTCTCAGGACCACAGTTTCCTCATCTGTAATTTGGAATAAACGATAATAATCTCACAAGATTGTTGGGAGGGTTAAATGATAGGATAGCACAGGGCTTGGCAAGTACAAACGCTTAAGAAATATTAGATTTTATCAGTCACCACCTACCTCCTTTAGAATGACACGTCTGTTTAAATGGCTTGCTCACTTGAAGAATTTAAAAGACTTGACTAGTATATGGTATGAGGAAAAAATACTTCTAACTGTAACTGAGGAAGCCTGCTAGCACTTGTAATATTCCTGTTTACAAGAAGGAATTTTATTCTGTGAATCTTTTCATTTGCTTTGATGAGACAGCAAAGAAAGAAATGGAGGATCAAAAGCAACTTATAGGAACTCCAAGGCTTGGGGCGCCTGGGTGGCTCAGTCGGTTAAGTGTCCGACTTCAGCTCAGGTCATGACCTCATGGTCCATGGGTTCGGGCCCCACATCAGGCTCTATACTGAACACTTACTCAGAGCCTGGAGCCTCCTTCAGATTCTGTGTCTCCCCCTCTCTCTGCTCCTTCCCCGCTCACACTCTGTATCACTTGGTCTCTCAAAAGTAAATAAATGTAAAAAAAATAATAACAAAAAACTAAAGAAATCCAAGGCTTAATTACAGGAGATGGAAAGGAAAAGGATATTAAAAAAACATGAAAAGGGGTTAGAAGCTGTAAGTATAAAAGTTATAAAATAATAAAAATAGCAAGCCAAAGTAAGCTGAAAACAATAGACAATTAAGCCAGCTAAAAATATATAATTTATAAAACCAGAAGATCTAGCATAAAATCCTAGAGGGCTAAAAAAATAAAGTAGGTGAAAGCATAACTTCCTTGAGTTTGAAAAATTCCTTAGACTTAAAGGAACAAAGCAAGCTGTCTAGACCAGCACAATGTAATAGAACTTTCTGTGAGGCTAGAAATGTTCTGTGGTCTGTGCTATCCAATATGGCAGCCTTTAGCCCCATGTGGTTATTAGGCACTTGAAATGTGTGATGGAGAAATTAAAATGTATTAACTGTAGTGAATTTAAATTTAACTAGCCACACATGGCTACTGTACTGGGCAACATGCCTGCAGACACAAATAGCTCTCATAGCCCAGTTCCAAGACCACCATCCTCAGGGTTAAGAGGAGGTCCTTTCCTCTGCTGCCCTTCATTAACTGTGCCCCCTTTCCCCTTGGTGGACTTCAAAGAATTCCAACTTTCAAGCAAAAGGCTAAATAAATAGCACCACAAACATAAGGTTGAAATTATTTTCCTTCATTCAGTCTTTGACTCAGCTAGAAAAGGGAAAAGTTCTTCACGTATATTCTACCTGATACAAGAGGGACACCAAATAAGCTTTTAACAGACAAACACCATGTTAAAATGACTCAATCTTATGTCTGCCACTTCCATCGTTCTCTCTGCCCCTTCAACACAAGCTCACGGAAACAGTCCTAACCCCTTAGGGGTCAAGAGCACTTTTGTGTGCTCTCACAGTGACTATCTTAGCCCATCACACTTTCTAACTGTCTGGTTTATTTGTTACTCTCCTATCCTCCCCTGCCAAACTGCTTGAGAGCAGACACTGAATTATTCATGAGTGTATCCGCAAGGCATAGTTCAATGCATCTGAAAAAATAACTAGTATTTGTTACATGAATGAATTGAATATACCAGGCTTATCAAAATCTTTTATTCCTTCCTTAACATATTTACAGCCTGGCTTCTGTACTCACTATGCCACTGAAATTACTCTTATCATTTTCATCAGGACTTCTAAATCTGCTAAATTGGATACTTTTTAAACACTACTCTCTCTATTCCAAAGTCAGTATGTCCCAAAATGAAATTCAACATTTTCCTCTCAAATTGGTTTCTTCTCCTGTACTCTCTAGTTCAATGAATGGCACTTACTTACAATTATCCAAGTTGCCTAAGACAAAAAAAAAAAAAAAAAAGCTGAAAGTCACCATTGACGCTTCCTACACCACAACTCAGTTGATCACCAAGCACTGTGGATGAGTTTTATCCCTTTCCTTAACATACTTTTTTTTTTTTAATGTTTTATTTATTTCTAGGAGAGAGAGAGACAGCGTGAGCAGGGGAGGGTCAGAGAGAGAGGGAGTCACAGACTGAAACAGGCTCCAGGCTCTGAGCTGGCAGTCAGCACAGAGCCCGACGCGGGACTCGAACCCACGAACCGCGAGGTCATGACCTAAGCGAAAGTCGGATGCTTAACCGACTACGCCACCCAGGCGCCCCTCCTTAACATACTTTTAACCAGTCCTGTCCTCTACCTAATACTGCCACCATCTTAACTTAGCCCTTCATCACTGCTTATCCACAGTTTTCTAGGTCCTTTTCTTTGATTCTCATCAAGCTGCCCCGTATGGTAGTGGGTCATCCCCACTACCGTAATACTAGTTGTCCCTAAAATGCTAATGTAATCGCCTGTCTCGCTGAAAACTCACTGACTCCTCCTCCTCGTCCCCACAGCCATTAGAATTAGATTCCGATTCTTGAAGACAATATAGAAGGCCTCTTCTAATCTGGCCCAAGCCTAGCCCTCAGTGCATGCCCCACTGGGACATGCAGTTGGGATGCTCGGAAGATATACTGGTGGCTTTCTGGCCAAAGGATCTAGGAAACTGACATCTATCTAAGACTGGCTAATTCTCCCTAAATTACCTGAGGAATACACACAAAGGAATCAAAACTAAGCGAAATAATACTTTATTGTTTTGCCCACAAATCCCAGTGCAGCACTCCAAGAACCTCAGCTAGTTTATGGGGGAAGGTGGCCTACGGCTGCCCTGTCTACACTAGCCTACCTAGCATGGGGCTAGTCCAAACCGAGATGTGCTCTAAGTATAAAATGAATGCCCAATTTCAAAGACTTGGTAAAAATGAGCAAGAATATAAGATTTGCCATTATTAATTTTTATGCTCATAACATCCTTAAAATATTTTGAATACAATGGACTAAATAAAATATATATTTAAGATTAACGTAATCTGTTCTCTTTACTTATTTTAAAGTAGCTACTAGAAAATTTTATTTTATTTTATTTGAAAATTTAAAGTGACACATCTATTGAACAGTGCTTGCCTAAAGTCATCCAAACTGTAAGGTCTGTTGTTGTCTATTCTAGTTCCCTCTCTTCCATCTCATTCCCTAAGTCTTGGAACTTAGTGTATCAGTGGGATGCAGTCACATATCATAAGAAGTCAAAGAAAGTAAAACATATTTACCAGATGGCCGTCTCCCCTTTGGTGTGTTTAGGAACAGAAGACTGTCCTGTGCACTTGAACCAATTCAAGTTGCATCTTGTGCTGGTTCACTGACCACCTCTCACCAGCCCAGATGCCCCGCCCACCATGCTTTTCAGGAGGACATGCCTGCCTCCAGGCACTGTCAATGTTCTACACACCTGACACTTTCATTTTCTGCCTGCACCACCACCCCCAAAAGCTTTAAGGCATACTGAATTTTACCAAAGCTTTGAGAAGATAAAGAGGACTGATACTCCAGAAACACAAATACCCGAGACTTAAGTTTTACAAATTCTGTCCTGAAAATCCCTTCACCCACCCAGCCTCTAAACTTGGTTTCTTTGCCCAATTCCAGGGTCTGCTGGTGGCTTGAGTTCTCTCTTCATTTTATTTCCTACTCCCAAATTACGAGGCATGTCTTTTGTTAAACAGTTTAGCTATATTTTAAGTTTCTTATATCACAGTCCAACTTATTCCCCCATTGCCTCACCTATTTACCTCAGCAGATAACCATACAACTTATCTTCTGCCTGAAAAGACACACTAGCATTAGCTGTTTATAAAATTTTAATTTTTGGTGGTGGTTTGTTATTTGAATTTCTATTATACTGAATGCCAGGGCAGCCTGCCTCCAGGCTTCTCAGCAGTAGGCAGCTAATCCCATGGAAGGAGAAAAGCCTTCTGCAGAGTACCGCTGGGCCTTTCCCCAGTCGAGATGAGTGACCCCAGTCCTTATCACAAGTATCAGCGTAAAGGTGATGGGGAAATTCTTCGCCTGGTCTAATCTGTGAATATGCCTGTGATCCCTGGTCGGGCATAAAGGCCTCTCTGACTATTGTCAGGCACCAGACTGGCAGAGAAGGAGTATGGTCACCTTCCACTGGTCTTACAAGTACATGGACATGAAACCGGAACAGAGGCAACAGAATTCTGTTCTACTCCATTTTCATCCCTTAGAGCCAAGGATTCTGCCTTACTCATTCCCTGGAATTTCATCAGTTTTAATCTTCATCCACTAAAAAGAGAATCAAAGGGTAAGCAACCTGGTAAACGACACCTGGCTCCTAGTCAGCATGCCCACCGTCACCCGCCTGGTCTAAGGCACCACCGTCTTGGGTCTGGATTGCAACCTCCACCCTTGTTTCCCCATTCTTAGCACAACAGGCAGAATGAGCCTTTAAAGAGTCTAACCATGTCACCACTCTGCTCAAACTCTTTAAAACTTAAAGTCTCACAAGAGCAGAAGCGAAAATCATTATAAGGGTCTACCAGACCTGCCCCAGCCCGTAGCTCTCTAACCTCAGCCCCAGCTTGCTCATTCCTCTGGGTTCCTGGATTACTTCAAGCAAACTCCTCCCCCAGGGCCTTTGCATCAGCTGCTCACTCTTCCTATGAAGCTATTCGCCTGGAAATTTGCATGGCTGACTTTTTATTCCTTCAAGTTTTTCCTTAAATATTGCCTTCTCAGCGAGACCACCTTTGATGATGACTCCAGTTTAAAACAGAATCCTATCTTTATGTCCTTAACTCCAGGCCTCTTTCCTCCCTTTGTGTTTCTCCAGAGGAAACACTATGCATTCTATTTCTTGTATTTACCGCCTGTTTCCAAGTAGAGTGTAAGCTCGATGCTCTGTGAGGAGACTGTAATACACTTCCCCCCCTCACAAAAACACACACACTTTGCTCACTGGTATATTCCCAGTACCTAGAATAGTGCCTGGCACATAGTAGGCACTCAAATATTTGTGGCTCAAATATTTGTCGATGAATGATTGCAGGTAACTAAGAAGTCCCTTCTTCTATCAGTTTCTCTTTCCTCAGTCACCTTCCTGGGGCCTAAAAGTCCAAAACTGGAATTGCTTTTAAGACAAAAATAATGCATTCTGTTAAAGGAAAAAAGGAAATGAAAAACCCTAAGAAGTGATAATATATTAATTCTGCATAGTAATTTGCATCTCAGTGTGACCGAACTTACCAGATCTAATTAGAGACTGTTCTGTAAGGAAGTAGAGGAAGCCTCAGTCTGAGATCCTGGAACTGCCAAGAGGTGGAGAAGGACACGGGGGATATAATCTACTTCTTTCACACTTTTCAGGGAGGTTAGCTTGATTTCCATGACAATAATAACTTAATTACTTATTTTTAAGCTTTAAGGACCCTACATTAATTTCTAAGTTTTGTTTGAAATGATCATAAACTTGGAGAACAATGCAGAGTATAACCGTTTTTGGCTATCAACCACTTGAAAAGAAGTTGCTTATAGGTTTACTCAATATTTCAGTATTTACTACAAATAAGTATTGTCTCTTACATAACCACAGTATAATCGTCACACTTAACACTGTGAAGCATCACCCCAATTATCCCAGTAATACCCAAACATACTCATCCACTCACTTGTTCCCCATCAAGTATTGGTAAATGCTTCTCGCCATTACTGGCACTCTGCTAGGTGCTTAGAATACCAAGATGAGCAAAAGAGGATCTTAAAGGTACTCTTAAGACATAAAAATAAGTAAGTACAGACCATTTAACAGGTGATATGAAACTAGTAGACAGAGGATAGAGTGAGAGCACTAAAGAGGAAGTAGTCAATTCTGTCTGAGGGTGGAATGGCCAAGAAATAATTCTCAGATACCTGGACAAACTCTCAGGAGTTGGGGAGGGATCTATACCCATTAGGGAAGGTCATATAAACAGAAGTGCAGGGAGGGAATGAAGAAAGACACTGGTTGATTTGAAGAAGAATAAACATTTGATTAGTGGAGAGTAGAGTGCAAATGTGGAAGACAGATCAAAAAGTGCAGCAAGAAATGAGGCTAGAAGCAGTGAGGCTCTGCTTGCCTTTCTGTGAGAGGTCAATGTTAACTGTAACCAACAGGGAATCACCTCAAGGCTTTAAGCTGAGGAGCAGTAATTCTTTTTGTATTTTAGACAGAGTGCTGTATCGGAGTACCGAGGTGGCTCAGTTGATTGAGCGTGCGACTCTTGGTTTCGGCTTGGGTCATAATCTCATGGTTTGTGAGTTCGAGACCAGCATCGGGCTCTGGGCTGATAGCACGGAGTCTACTTGGGATTTCTCGCTCCTTCTCTCTCTGCCCCTCCCCTGCTTGAGCTCTTTCTCTCTCAAAAAATAAACATTAAAAAAGGAAGGAATGCTGTATCAGTAATGTTGAAGGTACAGATGAAGAGTAAGATGCAAACTGGAGAAAATTTAAGAGATAATAAAAATAGTGAGGACAAGCAAGAAACTAAGAAGCAGTGGGGATGGTGATAAATAGACACTTAGATACAAAAGAGACAGTCATTTCGGGACTTGGGACATAAATAGATGTGTGGGGATAAAGGAGAGAAGAGAGTTTCAGATGATTCTCCAGTTTCCAGGGAGGATGATATTAGCAGTGATCATACAGATACAAGAATGTGTGAGAGAAAGGAGAAAACATGGAGTTTTGGAACCACATGAAGCACAGGAGAAAGATCAGAGCTGGAGTCACAGATTTCAGGGGCTTATGCATACTAATTGGTAGATAATGTGCTGTTACATTAACAGTATCTCCCGGGGAGAGCGCAGACACTGAAGAGACATATCTCAGGAAATCCTCACAAAGGACAGATGGAGAGTAGAGCCAATGAGATGAAGATAGAGAAGTCAGAGAGACTGGAAGAGCGGAAGAGAATGTAGGGTTATTAGGCTTCCAGTCACATAGGATTCATGGATACAGATGATAAAAATTCTGCTCCATCTTTTGGTCCCCAACCTCTGGCTGATATATATAGAAACTGGAGAAGACCAAGGAAGAATCAAAGGATTCAGCCCTTGAAAGAAAAGAACAATGAAATTCACATATAAATACACACACACACACACACACACACACACACACACACACACACACACAGTTTTTCCCATGAGGTTACTCCCCAGGCAACGTGACAGAGCTCAAGGCAGAAAATCTCAGTATTGTTGGCCTAAGGAATAAGAAGATGGGGTTTGGAACAGCCAGAGCAGCTGAAAATGGAATGGAGCAACTCCTTGGAGAAGGGAGCCACAAATATATAAACAAACTCCCTCAAATCCTTGACTGATACCTGAACTTCCCATGTGTGGGGCAAGATTTCAAAGAGGCCAGGGGAAAAAACAAATGTTAGAAGGGTGGAAGAAGTAAGTAGAGTTTCAATAGCTACTCACTGCAGAAAAGAATGAGGAATGTCAATCTGTCAAAGGAGAAGACTTGGTAAAGACCTTGGGTTGAGTTTTCAACTGAAACCTCAAAGAGACATGTCTTAGGAAAAAACAACAGTGAGAATTAAGAAAGCATCCCATGTCTAAGTGAAACGACAAAACAGATCCACCCTGACAAAGCCTAAAGCTAGTAATGCTGCGTTAGAACATTCTTCATAAGAGGATAACAGAATCCAGTCTGTGACACCATATCTTACATCATGCTTCAGTATATAACCCCAAATTACTAGATTTTCAAAACAGTCAATAGAAAATTTGCATAGTCAATAGAAAAATCAGTCACAGGCCCATAGACAAACCAGATGTTAGACTCAGCATTCAAGAACTTTAAAACAGTTATAATAAGTATATTAAAAAAGCCACAGACCCTTGGGTGGCTCAGTCGGTTAAGCATGCGACTTTGGCTCAGGTCATGATCTCACAGTTCATGGGTTCAAGCCCTACATCAGGCTCTGTGCTGACAGCTCAGGGCCTGGACCCTGCTTCAGATTCTGTGTCTCCCTATCTCTCTGCCCCTCCCCCACCTGTGCTCTGTCTCTCTCTCTCTCTCACAAATAAGTAATCCTTTAAAAATGTTTTTTAAAGCCATAGGAAAAAAATGAATGTAGCGTGTAGAAAGATAGTTTAAAGAAAGTTATGTTAAACTGTAAAAATGAATCAAATGCAAATCTTAGAAATAAAAATTACTACATATTAAATAAAAACTGAAAGAATCCATAAATTCGAATAAGTAAATAGAAATCATCCAAATTGAAGCACAAAGAAAAAATTCTTTAAAAAATGTAGAGCCTCAATAACTTGTATCGAATGATCAAGCACATATACAACTGGAGCTTCAGAGGAGAAGTGGATAGAAAGGCTAAATCATTGAAGAAATATTAGCTGAAATATTTTCCAATTTGATAAAAAAGAACCTAAAAACACACAAGTATCAGTGAATAGCAAACTGAATAAATACAAAGAAAACCATAATAAAGTCCCATGGAAAACTTAAGATAAAGCCACATGCTGATTAAAATCACATGTATTGGTATAAGAATTGATATACTGCTTAATGTAACTTAACAAATAACTTAAAAATAATGTATCACAAATCAGTAGGAAAACAAAGCATTCCATAAATGATGCTAAAATTGGAGAAAGTTAGGGTACAGAAATGAGGGAATTAGATCTTCATCTTGGATCATGAGCAACAAAAATTCAATGTATAAAATAATTAAATGTAAAAAGTGAAAATACAAAGCTATTCAGAGAAGACTATGTCCTCTAATGCAGAAGCATCAGCAAAGGTTTTATTAAAGAAACTATAAATGAAAAAATTGATAGATTTGACTACATATTAAAATCTTCTCTACACAAAATGAATTAAAAATTAAACTGAGAAAATAACTGAAATATAACTTTCATGTATACAGAGCACATAAAAGTGAGGAAAACTGTAGAGAATTGATCAAGTGACATTATAAGACAATTTACAAGACTTATAAAAAGTCAAAGTTTACCTTCATCAGTAACTAATATTAAAATAAAAAATTGGGCTATTTCACTCATTAAATTAGGAACATTTTAGCTTAATAATCCTCAGTCTTCCTAGCTTTGTACTCTATACACTGCTAGCACTAATATAAATTGGAACAAACTTTCTAGAAAATAGTTCAATATACACTAGATTTTGAATATATCCTTTGTTCCAGAAATTTGATTACTGGGAATCTCTTCCAAAAACACAGAGGGGGAAAAAAGTATACATAAGAATGTTTTGAAAGGAGATAAGTCAACAACATGGCTGAATAAGACCTCCTTCATCATGCCCCTCCCTTCACAACAACAATGTGACTTCCAACCATGAAAAAGGTCCCTTTGTGGGAGCTTTGGGGTTAGTACCATATGCCAAAAGCCCTGGGAGGAGTCTGGCCCACCTATGCATCAGGTAACTGGGCTCTGCAGTGGCTCCTGTACCAGTTCCAACCCCTCCCTGCCATTGTCCAAAAGTCTCTGGTAAAAACTGTCAATCACCCATGGACAGGAGCACCTCTGTAGAAGTCTAGGTCTCCAGCAGAGAAGTCCTAGCACACAGGTGGAGCAAAACAATAGGAACTGGATGGAGTGGAGTGGATATGAGGAAGAGTCTGATTTTACCTGTATCACCCTTCTCCAAAAGTGGCAAAAGAGATATTCTTGGCCTCTGGGCCAAGACAGATATTCTGATCCTGTGATTTCTCCCAAGAGAGGAAAGTAAAAGTGTGTGAGGGAACTTCTGGGCTTCCCAGCTATGCAGGATGATGCCAAGGAAGCCCATTTCTCACTCCATTCAGAGTAGTGAATTGTGAGCTGAATGACTGGAGGGTGGGGACAGCTGGAAAAGTACTCTTGGAGACCATTGAAATACACGGAGTATAAAAACTGTGCCACAAATTTCATTAAGAAGCTGATCTTTGAGCTTCTGGGGACGTCCTATCTGCAGATCCCACCAAGGGGCCCACAGGCACCAGCAGCACTCCCTGTGCTTCATCCCCACACGGCCCCCACAGGGCCAACGAGAAAAGGCTTTGGCAGATGGCAAGTGAGCATGTGCAGAAAATCAGTAACAATCTGTGAACCAGGGAGACGCAAACTTGAGCTTTAGCGCCACCTTTGGGAAAGCAAAAGTGAGGCTGTTGGTACTTGGCCTGGTGCGTTGGAGGATCAAAAGAAGGCCTACAAGTTTAAGAATTCTGCCAAAAGAGAGAGCTAAAGTGTGGAGCAGGGTACCCACACAAGCCCTGGGTGGCTTGTGAAGAATGACAGACTTCTCTCTGGAAGGCAGCTAGTAAAGAAGAAAGGAGGTCACTGCCACTTCAAATGTGAAGACAGTAACAAACAACTTCAAGGAACATGAAAAATCTATGAAACATGATGCCATCAAAAGACTGCAATAATCTTCCAGTAACTGATCCTAAAGACATGAATATCTGCTATTTACCTGATAAAGAATTTAAAATACCTGTTTTAAGGAATCTCACTGAGCTACAAGAAAGCACAGAGAGACAATTTAACAACAACTCAAACACAATACACAAAATGAGAAGATTGACAAGGGTAGAAATCATAAAAGAAGAATCCCATTCTGGAGCTGAAAAATACAATGAATAAAATAAAAAAGTTATCACAGAGCATCGTCATCAGAATGGATGAAGCAGAAGAAAGAACCTATGACTTGAAAGATAGAAACTAAAAAATTGTCTAGTTACAAGAGAAAAAAGAAAAAAAGAAGAAGGAAGCCTATGTAGTCAATGGGATACCATAAAAATATAATCTGCGTATTATTGGAGTCTCAGAAAAAGAAGAGAGGGAGACAAGAGTAGAAAGCTTAAATAAAAAAGAATAGACAGGAACTTCCCACATCTGGGAAGACATTTGTATATCCAAGTTCATTAAACACTTAGATCATAAAATAAACTCAACTTAAACATATCCTTTGCAAGACACATTATAAAAAACTATCAAAAATCAGAGAAACTTAAAAGCAGCAAGAGTAAAGAAGGCTGTAACTTACAAGGGAATCCCTACAAAGCTATCAATAACTTTCTCAGCAGAAATCTTGGAGGCCAGGAGAGAGTGGGATGATTATATCCAAAGTGCTGAAAGAAAATAAAAAGCAACTACTAACGAAAAATGCTCTATCTAAGCAAAGTTGTCCTTCTGAAATAAAGGAGAGAGAAAACCTGAGGGAGCTCATCCTTCCAGACTTGACTTATAAGAAATACTGAAATAAAGTTCTTCAGGTTGAATTAAAGGATGCTAAAGGCTAATTTGAAGAAAAAAAAAAAAAAGAAAATATTCAACACACTGATAAAGATAAGTACATAGTCAGATTCAGAATGTTCTGATACTGTAATATGGTGGTGTGTTAACCACTTCCATTCTTGTATAAAGACTAACAAATAAGAGTATTAAAAATAACTACAATAATTTGTTAATAAATTCACAATATAGAAAGAGGTAACCTGTGACATAACAAACAAAATTGGGGAGTAAAAGTAGAACCTTGGTTAGAAGCAAAGTTAAGTTTGTACCTGCATAAAACAGACTATATGTCATTAAGATACTTATATCATGATCTTGATAACCACAGAGCAAAAACTTGCAGTAAATTCACAAAAGACAAAGATAAGGGAATCAAAACATACCAATATGGGTAATCATCAACACATACGAAAGACAGCAAAAAAGGAAGAAAGGAACATGGGAACTACAAAACAACCAGAAAATTAATAGAATTGTATTAGTAAGTCTTTACTCATCAGTAATTACTCCAAATGTAAATGCAATAAATTCTCCAATCAAAAGGCATGGAATGGTTGGATGGATTTAAGAACAAGACCAAATTATATGCTATCTTCAAGAGACTCACTCAGCCTGAAGAGCACACAGGCTCAGAGTAAAGGGATGGAAAATGATATTCCATGCAACTGGAAACCAAAATACAACAGGGGTGGCAATATTTATACAGAAAGAAATAGACTTAAAGCAAAGAACCGAATGAAAGGCAAAGTCATTACAGAGGTACAGGTTGAGAAGATGGTGGAGTAGGAGGACAGAAAGCCACCTCGTGTTACAGATGCACCTAGCTAATGTTCATATG
Source organism: Proteles cristata cristata (assembly GCA_017311185.1). NCBI lineage: Eukaryota > Metazoa > Chordata > Mammalia > Carnivora > Hyaenidae > Proteles > Proteles cristata. The sequence continues at coordinate 139,411 of JAESUZ010005179.1, forward strand.
AGTGTAAATAACCCAGAAAATGACCTTAAGACTGGCAGAACAAACTCCACAAGTAAAAGTAGAGAAAAGTAAAGAGGCCATAAAAAGAGGGTGAAAGGGCAAAGGCAACCATGGTTGTCCCTGGTTGGAAATGCAGTTGGGGCACAGGGAAAGGTAAGAACATATTATCACACGGAAGAGCCCTCAGGAGGGAGGTGAATCCCCATAACATTTGACTTTGAAAGCCAGAGGGGCTGAATTTCATGAGTGTTTACAAATAGTGGGGCTTAAAGCCTATAATTTTTTTTTTAATGTTTTATTTATTTCTAGGAGAGAGAGAGAGACAGCGTGAGCAGGGGAGGGTCAGAGAGAGAGGGAGTCACAGACTGAAACAGGCTCCAGGCTCTGAGCTGGCAGTCAGCACAGAGCCCGACGCTGGGCTCGAACCCACGAACCGCGAGATCATGACCTAAGCGAAAGTCGGACGCTTAACCGACTAAGCCACCCAGGCGCCTCTTAAAGCCTATAATTTTAAAAGTCAGCAGGTTCAATTCTGCAAAATTAAGTTCCCACCCTTAAAGAGACAGCACAATAACCAGCCAGTAGAGACAGAACACAGAAGCAGCAATTTGACAAATGCCTGGGGTGCATGGAAGGGAGAGTTATTTACTTCTCTTAGAGCTTGGCCAGAGAAGCTGGGAACACAGGGAGGCCCCTCCAGGAGTAAAGGTGGGGGCAGGTAGCATCTCCCTGCCCCACCCCGCAGCGTAAACACAAGGTCTCCTGTGGGAACCAGCACAGCACCAACACCCTCCACCCACACTGCTGACACCAAGTCCCCGCCCACCACCTGCACTTTGATGGATCTGCCCTTTCTTGTCGAGCCTGCTTCAATCCCTGTGAGATGGGTCCCTTTCCCCAGAAAGAGGAACAATCCCCACCCAAGACATCACCTCCTAGCCGGGGGTGCTTTCGTTCTGGTGGCATCCGTGGCAGGTTTCATTCTGTGAGCAGACCACTATACACCAGTCGCAACGTGCCCCACCAGGCTGGGGACCAAATACTGCCCACAACAGGCCAGGAGCCTCTTGGGACAAATGGGCTGAAGGAAGAAGTGGGCAGGAAATAACAGCAGGGCATGTGCAACAAGTGCAGGGCACACCCTGAAACACCAAGGACTGGGGGGCAGGGGACATAATTCGTTTTCCTAACACACACACGAACTCAGACAGAGAGGGAAAGACAAAATGATAAGACAGAGGAACACGTCCCAAACGAAAAAACAAGATAAAACCACAGCAAGAGACCTAAGTGAAATGAATATAAGTAATATGACTCATGGAGAATTTACAGTACTGATCACAAAGATACTCACCGGACTTGAGAAAAGAGTGGAAGACATCACTGAGATCCTTAACACACAGATAAAAAAGGGCCAATCAGAGATGAAGCACATAATAAATGAAATAAAAAATAGACTTGATGAAATACATAGCAGGCTAGAGGAAACAGGAACAAATTAATGACCCAGAAGACACAGTAATGTAAAATCATCAAGATGAACTAATGAAACAATTATGCAAAATGAGAATAGGGTTAGAGAACTCAGTGACTCCACCAAACATAATAACATTCATATTATATAGATCTGAAAAGAATGAGAGAGAGAAAAGGGAGCAAAAAGTATATTTGAAGAAATAATAGCTAAAAACATCTCTACTCTAGGAAAGAAAATGGATATTCATATCCAGGAAGCACAGATCCCCTCAGAAAACCAAGGAGGTCTACAGCAAGGCACATAGGATTAAAATGGCTAAAAATAGTGGGAAAAAATGTTTTTAACAGCAAAAAAGACAGTTATATACAAGGGAAACCCCATAAAGCCCTCAGCAAATTTTTCAGCAGAAACTTTCTAGGCCAGAAGGGAGCATGACATATTCTAAGTGCTGAAAGGGAAATATCTGCTGCCAAGAATACTCTATCCAGCAAGGTTATCATTCAAAATAGCAGATAAAGAGTTGCTCAGACAAATAAAAACTAACAGTTCATGACCAGTAAAAACCAGCCCTACAAAAATGTTAAAGAGGACACTTTGAGTGGAAAAAAGACCATAAGTGAGACTATGAAAAGCAGGAAACCTAAAAGCAGTAAAAATAAATATACCTGTAAAATCCATACAAGGGATTCACACACACACACAAAAAGGATGTTAAATATGGCACCTATACTTAAGATGTGGGGGAAAGAGAGTAAATAATGTGATCAAACATAAGCAACCATGAACTTAATACGAACTGCTATATGCAGAAGATAGTAAATACACACTGAATGGTAACCACAAATCAAAAATCAGTAACAGATATGAAAAAAATAAAGAGAAAGGAATCCAGTATACCACTGAAAAAAGTAAACAAACCATGAACGAGAACAAGAGGTTAATCAGAGAAAAACTACAAAAAGAACCACAAAACAAATAAAATGTCAATAAATACATATCTACTATACTTACTTTGAAAATGCTCCAACCAAAAGACATAAGGTGACAGAATAAAACAAACAAACAAAGCAAGACACATCTATATTTGCCTATGAGAGATTAATTTCAGACTGAAGTAACCTAGAGATTGAAAGTGATGGGCTAGAGAATCATTTATCATGCAAATAGATGTCAAAAGAAAGCCATAGTAGCAATGCTACTAAGACAAAACAGACTTTAAAACAAAAACTGTAACAAGAGATGAAGAAGAGCACTATATCATAAAGAAGGGGTCAATCCAACAAGAAGATAGAACAATTGTAAATATTTATGCACCAAACATGAAAGCACACAAATAAATAAAACATAAAGGAAATATTAGAAAGTAATACAATAATAGTAGAGACTTTAATACTCCACTTTTATCAATGGACAGATCTTCCAAACATAAAATCAACAAAGAAACAGTGGTTTTTAATATACAATGGACCAGATGGAATTCACAGACATATTCAGAACATTCCATCCAAAACTAGCAAAATGCACATACTTTTCAAGTGCACATGGAATTTTCTCCAGGAGAGAACGCATATTAGGCTACAAAACAAGTCTCGGCAATTCAGAAGGGCTGAAGTCCTATCATGCATGTTTTCTGCACAACGTTATGAAACTGATAATCAACCACAGGACAAAATCTGGAAAGAGCACAAACACATGGAAGTAAAGTAGCGTGCTAGTAAACGATGACTGGGTCAACCAAGAAAAAAAAATAAGAAAAATCTCAAATAAACAAACTAATCTTACACCTAAAGGAGATAGAAAAGGAAAAGGACAAACATACCCAAAGCCAGGAGAAGGAAAGAAATAATAAAGATTAGAGCAAAATAAATGACAGTGGCACTTGGGTGGCTGTCAGTTAAGCATCCCATTTCGCTCAGGTCATGATCTTGCAGTTCAGGTGAGTCTGAGCCCCAGGTCGGGCTATATGCAGTCAGCACAGAAACTGCTTTGGATCCTCTGTCCCCCTATCTCTCTGCCCTTCCACTTCTGGTTCTCTCTCTCACCCTCTCTCAAAAAAAACCTTAAAAATAAATAAATGATATAGAAACTCATAAAACCAGGAGCTGATTCTTTGGAAAGATCAACAAAACCCAAAAACCTGTAGCCAGAGTCATCAAAACAAAACAAAATGTGGGGGGAAGTGGGGTAGCACCTGGGTGGGTCAATCCGTTAAGCATCTGACTTGATTTCAGCTCAGGTCATGATCTCATGGTTTATGAATTTGAGCTCAGTGTCAGGCTCTGTGCTGACAGCGTGAAGCCTGCTTGGGATGCTCTCTGTCCCTCCCCTGCTCTCTCTCAAAAATGAATAAACAAACTTTTTTTAAAAAGGAAGAGAGAGAGAGAGATGACCCACACAAACAAAATCACAAATGAAAGAGGAGAAATAACAACCACTAGTAAAGAAATGCAAACAATTATAAGAGAATATTATGAGAAATTATATGTGAACAAACTGTACAACCTAGAAGAAATGTACAAATTTCTTGAAACATAACCAAGAAGCAAGAAGCAAATGAAAAAATTGAATAGCCCAATTACCAGCAATGAAATTAAATCAGTAATCATAAAACTCACAAGAAACAAGCCCAGGACCATATGGTTTTACAAGTGAATTCTACCAAACTTTCAAATAACAGTTAATACCTATTCTTCTCAAACTACTCCATAAAAGAGAAAAGGAAGGAAACTTCCAAATTCATTCTATGAAGCCAAAATTACTCTGATACCAAAAACACATGAAAACACTATAACAAAAAAAAAAAAAAAAAAAAAGGAACTATAGGCCAATACCTCTAATGAACACAGAAGGAAAATCCTCACAAAATACTAGCAGATTGAATCCAAAAATATATTAAAAAATCATTCACATGACCCAGTGGGATTTGTTCCCAGAATACAAGTCTGGTTCAGTATCCATAAATCAATCAATATGATACATCACATCAATAAGAGAAAGGATAAAAACCATACATGATCATTTCAGGAGATGTAGATAAAGCATTTGAAAAAGTACAACATCCATTCATGATAAAAACTCTCAATAAGATAAGTCTAGAAGGACCATATCTCAACATAATACAAAGAGGAATGACTCAAATAAATGAAATCAGAAATGAAAGCCGAGATATTATAACTGATATCAGAGAAATATAAAGAATAAAATAAACTATTACAATCATGTGACAACAAACTGGACAATATAGATGAAATCAATAAATTCCTGGAAATATTAAATCTACTAAGACTGAATCATAAAGAAATAGAAAATCTGAAAAGACTAATAATAAGGAGATTGAATGAGAAATCAAAAATCTCCCAACAAGAAAAGTCCAGGACCAAATAGGTTTCTCTGGTAAAATATACCAAACATTAAAAGAAGAATTATACCAATCCTCAAACTCTTCCAAAAAACTGAAGAGGAGGGAGTACTCCCAAATGTATTATAAGAAGACAGTATTACCCCAATCCCAAAGCCAGATAATGATTATTACCCTGATAAATATGGAGGCAAACATTTTCAACAAAATATTAGCTAACCGAATTCAACACCACATTAAAACAATCACACACCATGATCAAGTGGCATTTATACCAAGGATGCAGGATGCTTCAATATACACCAATCATAAATATGATACATCACATTAACATAATAAAAGAAAAAATAATATGATTATCTCAACAAATGGAGAAAAATAGTTGACAAAATACAACTTCCCTTTATGATTTAAAAACTTTCAAAAAATTTCATATAGTAGGAATGTACCTCAACATAGTAAAGGCCATTTTTGGCAAGCCTTCTCTTATATAAGGAATAGAACAAGAGCACTCAGTCTCACCACCCCTATACAATGGTAATCGACATCCTAGCCAGAGCAATTAGGTAATAAAAAGGCAGCCAAAAACCATGAGAGACTCTTGAATGCTGACAAAAACTGAGGACTGGTGGATGTGGGGGGGAGGAGGGGTGGGCATTGAGGAGGACACTTGTGGGGATGAGCACTGGGTGTTATGTGGAAACTAATTTGACAATAAACTATTTGTAAAAAAAAAAAAAATTATCTAAAGTTATAAAAAAAAAAAAAAGGCAGCCAAATCAGAAAAGAATAAAACTGTTTTTGTTTGTGGATGATATGATCTAATATATGAAAATCTTAAAGACTCCACCAAAAAAATTGTTAGAAATAATAAATGCAGCAAAGTTGCAGGATACAAAAATAAACATACAGAAATCAATTGCATTTCTTTTTTTTTTTTTTACAAATAGTTTATTGTCAAGTTGGTTTCCATATAACACCCAGTGCTCATCCCCACAAGTGCCCTCCTCCATGGCCATCTACCCCCTCCAACCCTCACATCCATCAGTCCTCAGCTTGTTCTCAGCATTCAAGAGTCTGTCATCAATTGCATTTCTATACAATAACAACAATAGATGAAAACAATCTTATTTCACAATAGCATCAAAAACAATAAGATACTTAGGAGCAAATTTAACTAAAGAGGTAAGAGATCTGCATCCTGAGAGCTCTAAGACTGTGATGAAAGAAATAAAATACAACACAAACAAATGGAAAGATATCCCACGTTGATGGACTGAAAGAATGAATATTGCTAAAATGTACATATTACCCAAAGCCATCTATAGATCACTTGCAATTTCTAAGAAAATTCCAATAACGTTATTCACAGAAATAGAAAAAAAAATCCCCAAATTAGTACAGAACCACAAAAGGCTCCAAATAGCTAAACAATTTTGAGAAAGAAAAGCAAAGCTGGAATCATCACATACTCTGATTTCAAATTCTACTACAAAGCCATAGTAATGAAAACAGTATGGTCCTGGCATAAAAACAGACACACAAACAAATGGAAAGAACGTGGAGCACAGAAACAAATCCTCACATATATGATCAACTAATATTTGACAGAGAAGCCAAGAATACTCAGTAAGGAAAGGATTGTGTCTTTAATAAATGATGTTAAGCGAAAAGAAAAATCACACACAGGAAAATGAAATTGGACTCCTATCATAAGTATTACTTTGTAAAAATTATCTTATACCATAAAATGACATATAACCAATCTAGTAAAATCTATCATTAAGGAACATTTAATGACATGAGAGAAAGCTAGTACTATTTAGGATATCATGAACTACAAAGCAGTATACACACTTGGATCCAAATTTTATTTATGAAATTGATAACTCTTAGTGATAATATTACAGGCCACCTTTCCTTTATTAAACTTTATTTCACTTCTAATTTTTCTATAACAGCCATGGATTACTTTTATAATCACAAGAAAAAATACTATTGCAAAATACAAATTCAGAAGAATAAAGCGAAGTCTTCAGAGAAAGATATGAGAGAAAGGATAAGTGGAAAGTTTCAAAAGAGAAGAAAAACACACTTCCTTGGGACTAGAAAGAGGAAAGAGCAGGAGTTCAGAAACATATGGTGTAAAGGCAGAAATTTAAGAGATCATACTTAATTACCATACTTTATGAAATAGAAGATAATGTTCTCTTTTTATGGAGAGGAAGATGAATTGTAAAAGGGCTGAGGAAAATAATGGAGGTTTAAAATTGCTAGTTTGAGAATTAGCAGAAAGAGGAACGGAAAAAGATTTCTAAAGACAGTAATTCATCCAGCTTTTTTTGGAGATCATAAGTTGCATCAACATGGATCTATACAACAGGATAACATTAACCTACTAGAACCTTTCAGTCCATGTATAAGAATGAGGTAGGCACATGGTTGTATTGATCTAAGTTTGGGGGTTTTGGAGTGTGGACAAAGGACAAGAGAGGAAAGACCTTGAGAATGCTACAAAAAGGTATGAGTCTAGCTTGAACAGAGAAGGAAGTCAGAAAGTGGCATTACAGTGTCAGAAAATGGAAGGGTCTTCATAAAGCCTAGAGGTTTCAGTCAAGTCAAAGATGCACTGTGAAGAGGATCAAGAGGCCGAGGAAACCAGAAAGCTATGGCAGACATTACTATATCAGAGATTAAGTTTGAAGAGGTATCTCTGCTCTGGATGTCAACAAGGAAAAGAGCAAGGCCATGGAAGAAAACTGGGAAGCAGAATGATAAAAGATAATTAACAGGAGCTGTCCATTCAGCTCTGAGGCCAAGTGCTGGGTGAATCTTTCACATGCGTGTTACTGTGCCCAAGTTGATGATAAGAATTGAGATTAAGAGACAGGCCATATAATCAGGGGTTCCCAGCCTTCAGTGAATAAAGGAATGTGACCAGAAGGTCAATAGGTAACAGAAGTAACAGACATCAGCTCCCAAGCATTTCTCTTGCAAGTTTACCACAACTCCCAGTACATTCATGGAAAAAGAATTGCATTTTAAACTATCATGATACTTTGACTTTAATCCGAAAATCAGTAAAGGCTACTCAATACCAGGTGAAAGACCACTGTGACAATCAAATGAATGGAAAATTTCATTAAAATTTAAAAAGCCACTTTTTGTGTATGAAAATATTTGAATTTATTTAATTTATTTTTTAATTTATTTTTTTTTAGAGACAGAGACAACATGAATGAGCCAGGGGAAGGGGCAGAGTGAGAGAGAATCCCAAGCAGGCTCTATGCTCAGCACAGAGCCCAATGTGGGGCTTGATCCTACAACCCTGGGATCATGACCCCAGCCAAAATCAAGAGTCAGATGCTCAACTGACTGAGCCACCCAGGCACCCCCAAAATATTTGACTCTTAATTCAACCTGGCCATGGGGTAAAATTTTTCAAAGTGAAAGAGCCCATGAAGATAGATAACCACCTGACCAAAAATTTAGATTCTCTTAAATAAGATCCTTTACATAAAATATTTTATAAATGGATTTTTTCATAAAACAAGGCCTATCTACAATGAGGTTATTTGGCTTGTCATCACCATCAGCCCAAGAACAAATATATTCTACACAAATTTCTTCCAGTTTACCACTTCCTTGGTAGCTCTTTCAGTTTCTTAGTGGCTCAGCAGGAAAATGGCCAAGCTACTCAACAGTGAAATTCTTTTTTCTTCTTTTTTAATGTTTATTTATTTATTTATTTATTTATTTATTTATTATTATTTTTTAATGTTTTATTTATCTCTAGGAGAGAGAGAGAGAGACAGCATGAGCAGGGGAGGGTCAGAGAGAGAGGGAGTCACAGACTGGAACAGGCTCCAGGCTCTGAGCTGGCAGTCAGCACAGAGCCCGACGCGGGGCTCGAACCCACGAACCGCGAGATCATGACCCAAGCGAAAGTCGGACGCTTAACCGACTAAGCCACCCAGGCGCCCCTAATGTTTATTTATTTTGAGAGAGAGAGAGGGACACACGGAATCTGAAGGCTCCAGGCTCCGAGCTGTCAGCACAGAGCCGACGCGGGGCTCAAACTCACGAACTGTGAGATGGTGACCTGAGCTGAAGCTGTACGCTTAACTGGCTGAGCCCCCCAGGCGCCCCTCAACAGTAAAATTCTTGAGCAAGTGCAACTGAAACTTCCTCCAGAGGCAAATCTTAGGCTTTCTGCCTAAGTAGATGTGCTTTTTTTTTTTGCAGATGATGATGCGGGGAGTGAATGTTTCTCTAACTATCAAGAAATCTGTTGTGATAGTTTTTCCTTTTTATGCAGTAGACTCCAACATTTTTTCAAGCACCTTTATCATTAAAATATATAAATACATCAAAACATGTATATATTTTTAATAGGTTATATAAATATACTCTTATCAATCCATATATGAAGTTTTATTAAAGCTTCATTTCTCTTATTTTTTAGAGAGTACATAAATTAAAATGGAAAGCCTAATATACCCTCCCCACCAGCGAACTGTCTTATAAGCCACCCCTTCTTCTAGAGGGACTGGGAGAAATTCTGTTCACAGCCAATGTGTGTTTCCTTCCAGCTGTACAAGAAAGGGCCGGCCAACAGTGCAGACATCAGTGATGAGAGTGACGTCAAGCTATGAAACAGACAGTTACAGAGTGGCCGAATGGTCACTATAAGGCTGAACCTTCTTTTGAATCAACTTAAAAAGTAGTTCTACATCCTTAAAAAGGAATAAAGGAAAAAAGAACCCACTTTAGTGGATGAAATATTTTTAGGGGCATCTTGACTTGATTTCGGCTCAGATGATGATCTCACAGCTGTGAGACGGGGCCTCTCATGGGGCTCCTCACTGGGTGGAGGCTGAATTAAGATTCTTTCTCCTCTATCCCTCTCTGCCCCTCTTCCACTCATGCGCGTGCTTTTTCCCTCTCAAAAAAAATTTTTTTAAAGAATGAGTTAATTAATACCAGATGTTAAGTGTGCACAAAAATATAGCCAGCCTTTTATTAATCCGTCAAATATTAATTGTATGGCCATGACATACCTGGCATTTTTCTGCACACTAATTATGTTTACATGTATTGTAACCCACAGTCTCTCTTCAGATGTGGAATTGACTATGCAGTGCCAAAATGAAATTTTTTATTATTCATTATTATTATAATGAATTTATAATTCATTATCAATTATTTTAACATACTACATGAATAGATTGGCACACCAGCAACTCGAAGTGAGTAAGACTGCCATTCATCAATTCTGCCTCCTAAAACTAAACCATAAATTCCTCAAAGATAAGGACCATATTTGTTTGATCATTTCCATAAGCCTAGTAGCACCTAGTACAGTGACCGGCATGCGGTGAGCATTCAATGCTTAGGATTTTGCTGGAGGGTTGGGAGAACAGGGACAAAGCAAGGGAGGGAAGAAGAACAAAATCAACCAAAGCCTGAGAACAAATTGGAAGAGCCATTTTATTGCCCCTACGGCACAGTTTGACTATAACCATCAATGTTATTTTTCCTGATGATGATGATGATGGTGTGTGTGTGTGTGTGTGTATCATATGATCCTGCTTAAAAATCCTGCACTTGCACTTAGTATATAATTCAAGGCTCGGAGACTCAAGAGGAGAATCTATCATCGCCCATTCCAGGCTGAGCTAAGTGCTAGTATTCTGGGCTCCACCATACACAGTGCAGGCCTCTAACACTGCAACTGACACAGAACATGGAAATTAGTCACTTCCATGTACTGCCCACTCATAAACTGTAAGCTCTTTGAGGCTTCTATCTTTATCTTCACAAATACTAGCACAGATTCAGTAAATACTTATTGAATGAAGAACAAACTCATCTCATTCCCTTTATCTTTGTTATCTCTTTGCTCGTTCAGTCAGCTGTCAAACCCACAAGTTTAATTATCTTAAAGAATCAATAAACAAAAACCCATCTTGGCCAACAGAAATCCGGTACAAAAATGGCAAATATCAAGATCTATTTTATTCACATAACCAAAAAGTATCCCTTTTTATTGTCTTCTGATTAACAATCAATAACCACTCAGCATCTTCACCCTTTTCTCTAAATGTCCTCTACACAGGAGTCACATTTTAACAATCACTCTTTCACAACCATGTTTATTACTTATTTCTATTCTTCTTTCTCCCTGAAAAGACATAAAATAGGTCCTGTCACTTCTTTCTCTATTGGTGTCATCAGGTCTGCTGCTCTTAACTGTTTCTAGAGCCCCCACATTTAACCTCTTCCAACTGACTTCCAACGGGATCACAGGATGACTCCATGTGCTCAAACGTAAGCTAAATACAAGGAATTGCTATTCTTACTACATGGGATTTCACTTATACAGAATCCACAATTTTAACCTGGCTTTTAAGGCTACCCATCTCACACTCATCTCTACCAGTATTTGCTACCTCATTTCCTCTATCTGCTCCTTTACTAAACAATCCCTCAACATTTGCATTTTACCTGAACGAACAATATTTTAGTCCATATTTGTATGCTTCTTTGCAAGTGTTCTAAAAGATTATCATGTGTGTGCTCTTGAGAACAGGTGTACTGTTTTCCTCTATGGGGAATTTCTAGCAGCAGGCACTCTTATACAAGATGATTTCCCAGTAGGTGCTCTTAACTTGCTGTCCTACATCTAAGCGAACTCAATAACTGCTCTCTGGATTAAAATGAATCGGATGCTCACCTTCAATAAACTATAAGTGATAGTAAAATAAAGAAAAGAGAATACATTTAAATTAGAGTGTTGAAAATTAGTAATGCTTCCCATCATCCTACTCAGCTTTTAGCATTTGCTAGATTTCTCATGTGAATTCTAATGCTATCTTCTGTTTTGCAGCCCCATCTCCCCCCTTCACCCCTCTTGCCACCCAATATCCATATAAAGGAAACCCAAAGCAAAATGAAAGGGACATGAGAGAATATCAAGTGTCACAGAAGTCCCACTGCTCATATTTATGCATCTGGTGTGAGGCCGCGATATCAATATTCTTCACACTGAGAGCTTTATTTAGAGCTTTGCTATGTCAGAGGATAATATCTTAGACCATTTCTATCAGAGAGCTTGAAAACCCACTTTTCTAGACAATTTAACAAGAAGACACAATAAAAGAAAATGCCACAGCAAAGGTTTCTGCCCACTTTAAACTGTCACCAGGCTGATAAAAACTCACTTTCCTGGATTTTATTAAAAAATTATCCCAAATGCCAACTTGAATAAAAATCTGTTTGATATAGTCATTTTGGTATTATTTCTTATAAAGAACAAACTTGAACTATCAAACCTGTTGAGATATTTAGCTACTGAGTAAAACAAATTTGATTAATATTTTAAACACTAACTTACAGGATCAGCTGGTCCACAGAATTCTCGAAATGTCTTTGTAGGATTATTTTGTTGAATCTCCATTGCTACACAAGGGCCGGAATACATTTCTGTCACCATTTCCTATGATATGTAATGTAAAAGAATATTTAAAAATTAGTAAAATTTGATGATCTTTTTTTATTCCTCCTCTTTTAACTGCACCACTATTCCAAATCTTAGTATCTTAGTTATCTTTGAATTCTCATGAATCCCACATGCCAATAAGCTCCCAGGTTTTGTCCATATTTCTTGCAAAAATGTGCTTCCGGTATGTTCCTGCATCTCCATTCCTACCTACTACCTACCTACTAGCATCGTTTTAATGTAATGCTTTACCAGTTGGCACTTTCATTAATTGAAATGATCTTCTCATACATTTTCCTTTTAAAGGGTATCTCCTCTTGAAGAGAGTAATGTTGAAAGCACATTTTTTTAAGTTTATTTATTTTTTTGAGAGACAGAGAGAGAGAGAGAGAGCAAGTGGGAGCAGGGCTGAAACATAATTCCAAGCAGGCTCCATGCCGTCAGCAGCAAAGCGTGACACAGGGCTCAGATCCACAAACCACGAGAGCGTGATCTGAGCTGAGATCAATATTTGGACACTTAACTGCCTAAGCCATTCATGCACCCCTTGAATGAACATTTCTAAAGATACAAGTTCCAAATGTTTCTTCCAAAGACACTTTTGAAAATCATAATCATTTTCAGAAATGAAGAAAATAAAGACTAGATCTCATTGTAAACATATAGAAATTAGACAATATATATGAAACAACAGTTTTCAAACACCAGATGACAGGCAGCACAGTATGATCCCTAAGAGAAGGGAATCAAATGAAGTAAGCTATATGTCTGCACATCTTTCTGCTTCGAGGGAGTTTCCAGGCAACGAGACAGGGAGAGGAAACACAACAGAGCCCAACACTCTCACTAAGTAGAAGAGATGAAGACTGGAGGCTGCTGTAGCTAGAATGTGCAGGACAGATAACTAGCGGAGGTGGGAGAAACATGGGAGAGTAAGCTACACGGATCTGCAGAGAAGTTCACCTGAGGGGTTGGCGAAGAGTCTGTATATGTGTAGCGGAAACCACCCAAGGCTGAGAAGAGAACCACCATAAGCAGTAAGTGAATCTATCCACAGAGAGAGAAGGCTGACAAGACTTTGCATTTCCATCAGCCAGACTGGACAGCCCTCGCACGATACACAGGGCATTAGGTAGAGTCCTCTGAAGGGCACGGCACCATAACAGTTGGCCTTACATATGAAATGCTCTGTATCCATCCTATAAACTTAAAAGCAAGTCTTGAAAGGTCAGAATGATCCCAAGTAACGTAGTGAGTGCCCAAACTACATCAAATACTCTTCAAAGGAATATGACATACATACCATGTAATGCTATAAATTGCACATCATCCAGTATCCCATAAAAATTACCAGGCATGCAAAAAAAGTGGGAAAATATGAACCATCATTAGAAGAAAACTCAATAAGTTGATACAGATCCAACAATGACAGAAATGAAGTCGGTTACATAAAAATGGTAAAACAGCTCGTATAAATATGCTCTATGTGCTCAAATTAGAGGAAGAAAATATGGACATGATGCAGAGAAAATCAAAATTAAAAAGACCCAAAGAGTAGATTATAAATCACTATGCTGTGCACCTGAAACTAATGTAACACTTTATTAAATATACTAAAAAAAAAAGAAAAAAAAGACCCAAATGGGATTTCTAAAATTAAAACTATATCTGAATTAAATACACTGAAGGGGATGAACAAAATAAAATACTACAGAAGGGCAATAAATATAAAGAAATCCAACACCAATTATTCAAAATCAAGTAGAGGGGTGCCTGGGTGGCTCAATTAGTTGAGCATCCGACTCTTGATTTCAGCGCAGATCACGATCCCAGGGTCATGAATGAAGCCCTGCATCGGGCTCTGTGCTGAGCATGGAGACTGCTTGAGATTCCCTCCCTCTCTCTCTCTATCTCTCTCTCTCTCTTTGCCCCTCTTCCATGCTCACATGCTTTTTCTCTAAAATTAAAAAGGCAGAGATAAAAGAATGAATATAAATGTCCCACAAAAATTTTTTTCAATGACAGCTAATATGTGCATAATTGGATTCCCAGAAGACAAGAAAGGGTGACAAACAAATATTCCGAGAATGTTTATTTTGGAATATATATGCTAAAACTGCTCAAATTCGGTAAAAATCATAAGCCAACAGGTGCAAGAGTCCAAGAAAAGTGCAAAGAAAAGTACAGTAAGACAATAATTGGCTAAAACTAAAAATCCAAAAAATGCTAAAGTGTTCAAATGTGACGAAAATGCTCAAATTTGATAAAAGTCGCAAGCCAACAGGTGCAACAGAGACCAAGAATAGATGCAAAGAAAAGTACAGTAAGTCAATAATTGAACTGACTAAAAAAAAAAACCTCAACAAAAAATCCTTAAAAACAAAGAAACAAACAAAAAAAGACATAAAACAGTGGAATAAAGCTAAGCACATGAAAGACAACAACAAAAATCTGTCCATCTGTAATTCTATACCCAGGTGGGAAGATATTTTTCACAAATGAAGGAAAAAGAACTTTTTCAGACAGACAAAACGTGACAGCCTTCACTACCAGCAGCGTATACCACCTATACCATACAAGTGTTGAAGGGAGTTCTTCAGACAGAAGGAAAACAGTGCCAGATAAAAATATGGATCTATAAAAACAATGGTAAACATGGGGACAAATATAAAATATACATTTAGTTGGTGTGGAAGATAATTATTTAAAGCAAAAATATTAAAAATGTATTATAGGGTTTATAACATATGCAGAAATAAAATGTAGGGCCACCACAACACGTAAGAAGGGGAAACGGAAGAACACTGTTTTATGGCTCTTATCTATACGTGACGTGGTATAATGAAAGAGGCGATCAAAGAAAAGTATCTCTCGTGTCTGGAACACTCAGTCAATGTTCTTCTCTACCTGGGGAAGAATTCTTCAGGAAGAAATGAAAATAATATAAAGATTTTGAGGCAGAAGTACAGGTTGTGTGCATGACAATCAGAAGCTACATGAGACCCGAGAAAATTAGAGACGAGGCCAGATCACGGAGAGCTTATGACACACAACGATGAACTAAAACAAAGGTAATGTATCACTGAACACTATTTAAATATTCATTGGAACTCAGTCATCATACCTACAGAAATTTCGTAAGTGACAAGAGGAGGGGAAGGGCTTCACCATGAATATGGTACACAGAACCCTACTCAATAGAATCCCTAAATGTATCCCTCTGAAGTCACTTTGCTATTTCACAAAGGTCATATGTAATTGATTTTTTATGGATAATTATGCTGGGTCTGGTTTTCTGTCTCATGACACTGAGGTACTGCCTACGAATAAATGTCAACAGCTGAGTTCTCAGCAGGGGCAGCAGACAGCATGAACATGTTATCCAAAAAGAGAGGAGTGAATTTTCCCTGTTTTTTTCATTTGTCTCTCTCCTTGTCTTTCATTGTTAATCACAGATACCATTAAAAATTTAGACATAAAGGGCTATGCAGGGACACCTGGGTGGCTCAGTCAGTTAAGTGCCTGACTTCGGCTCAGGTCATGATCTCACAGTTCGTGGGTTCGAGCCCCGTGTCAGGCTTTGTGCTGACAGCTCAGAGCCTGGAGTCTGATTCAGATTCTGTGTCTCCTTCTCTCTCTGACCCTCCCCTGTTCACGCTCTATCTCTCTCTCTCAGAAATAAATAAAAACATTAAAATAAATAAATAAATAAAATAAATAAAGGGCTATGCAAATGCACAAAATGGAAAGAAAAAAACATGTTGGAAAAAGGACTCTATCAAAAGCATAATATGCTGCTTAAATAAATGGACTCAACAAAATTCTCAAGTCACCTAGGTTTTTTTTAAATGTTTATTTTTCAAGAGACAGAGAGTGGGTGGGGGAGGGCCAGAGAGAGAGAGGGAGACACAAAGCCCGAAGCAGCTTCGGGCTCCAAGTTGTCCACACAGAGCGCGATGCAGCACTCGAACCCACAGACTGTGAGATCATGACCTGAGCCAAAGCGGACACTCAACCGAATGAGCCACTCAGGTGCCCCACCTAGGCTTCTAATTAAGTAAAAAATCAAAAAACCAGAAAAGAACACGCTTGTTTCCTTTACAGCCCTTTGACTCCTGTCCTGTAGGCTGTTAGGGTGGGATCGTCCTCACCAGGACATAAGCCCCCGTAAGTACAGGCAGTGTGCTTTTTTGTTGTTGTTCACCTCTGTACCCTTGGTATCTAACACACTGTTTGGCACATAGTAGTCACTCAGTGTCCACATGTAGTAAATAAGCAGATCGTGATATAGGAATTATCACTTTTTTATGTTTGCAAATGCTGAAGCAGCAAATGTAAGTATAAATGATCAAAACAGAAACTGCCATAAGGAATTATGTAAAATATAGTAGTAGTGATAGTAATAACAAAATAGCTAATATTCTCTCAGTACTCTCAATATGTAAAACTCCTTCACGGGATTTAGTTCACTTAACTATCACAGCAATCTCATAAAGTAAGTAATAGCATTATTTCCATTTTATAGATGGGTAAACTACAGCTTAAAGATGGCAAATAACTTGTCTATGGCCACACAGTTGGTAGACTGGGATTTGAACCTAGAATCTGACTCCTCCTTCTTTTGTGAGAAGAAGGGAATTGAAGCTGGTTGCATTGAATTTTGATATAGGAAAGTCTATAGTTTGTTTGTTTTTTAATTAAAACCCATTTTATTTTTTATTTTTTTAAATGTTTTTATTTACTTCTGAGAGAGAGAGAGACAGCATGACAGCATGAACAGGGGAGGGTCAGAGAGAGAGGGAGACACAGAATCCGAAGCAGCTCCAGGCTCTGAGCTGTCAGCACAGAGCCCAATGCGGGGCTCGAACCCACGAGCCGTGAGATCATGACCTGAGTTGAAGTCGGACACTTCACCGACTGACCCCCAGGCTCCCCGTCTATAGTTTAAAGCAATTAATGTGGGAACCCCCAGAACTCGTGTACAGTATCTGGTACAATGCCAAGTGATGTCGTCCTTTTTCACACTATACATCCTACATTTAAGAGGACCATTTCACCAACATATCTTTAAATTTAGGATAATAAAATGAATGGACTCACTATTATGACCTTATAGATCTTATCACTTATTTTTTAACACTTAAAATATTTTAAATAATAAAAACATTTCATTATTTTTCAATAATTATTAAATAAGAATCTGAAGACAAGGAGGGTAAAGTATGTGAAAAGTCAGAGTAAGAATCAAATCACCTGTGTTTTGTCCCCTTTAGACAAGGCTGTCTGTTAAGATTATTTTTACAGAGGCTTCTTTTAGAATTAGATAAACCTCCTAAAATTAAGAGGCACATAAATCCATGCAGCATTTAAAAATTTACTTCTTCCTTGAGCTTAAACTGAAGCTCTGAACATTAGTAGTCATGAGAAATAAGAGTCCTGCTGGGAAATACAAAAGTCACAATAAGTGAGACTCCAGATTTGCTGTCTGATTTTTGGTGTCCCAGATTAAGCAATGAAAGATACCACCATCATATGCATTTGCAGTGTATGCATTCAGATCCTCACACAACCTCCTTTGAAGAAAACAGAATTTTAAGTGGGAAAAGAACTTTGAAAGCATTAGGGATAATGTATCATTCATAATACTATTATTTACTTCAATAAAATATGACTGGGACAAAAACATTCTTATTTCCTTTCAGATAAAATTTGCATAAAAATAGCTCTTAGTTGCAATAAAATTTTATATCCTGTTAAGTACAGAACATCTCATAAAGATACCTGGATAATGTTGTGGTTCATATATACGCTCCATTTTCCCATTAACAGACCACTACAAACCAATTCTGGTTTGAAATATTTGTTTTACACTGAATAAGCCATTTCAAGCTGAATAAAAGAGAAGCATTACTAAAAATGACTCACATGGCTATTAATTACTCTGAAATAATAGTTTTTTTCTTCTAAACAGCCCATATATTCTTAAGTAGACTCTGTTATTAATATTACAAGATTTAAATAGTACTACAGAGAGTATCTTCCTTAAAATATCAGACAGAAGAAAGCATATCAACACCAATTATTTTTGGATATCTTGGCATTAAAGTATGATATTGCTACTGCCATTCAAATTCCTGATTTCTTAGGGGAAATGACACACCCATCCAATATTATTTTTATTTTTATCTCCAAAATCCCAAAATCAAAAAAGTCCTACAAGTAAATATATACTACATAAAAAATAAATTACATGTATAGTATTTGAAAGCACAATATAGGAGACATTAAAGTCAGAGATGAGGTCTTTTTTTAAAGTTATTTCCCAAAGGGAAATATGGCCCACCTCAGATAGGCACACAGGACACTAATGTCTTCAACTATTTGTTAGCAAACTCAATACTGAGTGATAGTGTCTGAGAAGATACACTCAGGATCTGAGGATATGTCTCCATGAGTTTACCTTATATACAGTAAAGCTGTAACATAACATGAATTAAGGAAGGTAGAGGTTTTCAATCATATTTTTAAAAGTAAAAGTGAACAAATAAAAGAAGGAAACTGTGTAAAAGAAAGATTTAAGAAATGGAAAACAGCTGTGACCGGTTGGATTAAATGTTAAAATTAAGAACATATTTTAAAATCTCTTCCATTTAAGAAAAGACATTAACTTGGGGCACCTAGGCCACACAGTTGGTCGAGCAACCACGTCTTGATTTCAGCCCATGTCATGATCCCAAGGTTGTGGGTGGGATCAAGCCTACTTAAGATTCTCTCTCTCTCTCTCTCTCTCTCTCTCTCTGCCCCTCCCCAGTTTGCACATGCTTGCTTGGGGGAGGGGAGGGGAGGGAGGGGAAGAGAGAACCAAACGGTGGTAACTCTAAAATGAAGAAGTTGGTAAGATTAAGGTTAGATTCAGCAAGCTGTCATAGAAGGAAAGCCATTCTGGCTCCTCCCATTAAGGAAAGAAACCACCAGAAAGCTAAATAGGAAGTTTATCTCACAATTGGTCTTTACTCTGTAGGACTAAATAAGACAAAGGTTCAAACCAGTGCATTTTTCCTTTTTAAGGTCAGTTGAAGGGAAGAGTCACAGAGAAGGGGAGAAGAAGGGAATCTAGTCTCATTGTCAGGAACAGTAAGTAGCCTTTATACAAAAAAAAAAAAAAAAAAGTCAAAGTTCCCTTTAAAGGCACATGGGTGAGGAGGCAGTCCACCAGCCCAAACAAATCTAAGAAAATTTGATAAAGAAGGGAAGGAAACGAATTTTGATAAAATGTCTACTATGTGTCATTTTAAAGAACAGTATTTCCTTTGCTTGAATATAGTCATTTCTTTTCAAGAATGTATTTCGTGTTCCTCTAAACAACACCTTTTAAATATTATTTCTTCAGGGAAGGGGCAGAGTTCAGATGGTGGAGTAAGGGTACTGGGATTTCCCTTGTCCCCCAAACACAGCTGTACTGAGCAACCCCAGGAAATCAACCTCCAGAAGCCTCTCCCCAGATGGAAGGAGGCAGCCGGGTGGGACGGAGGGGAGGGGGACTCTGAGGGGGAGAGGAGGGGGAGGAGGGGGCGGAGGGGCACGGGAGGGGGAGGAGGGGGGAGGGAGGGGGCGGAGGGCGGAGGGGGCGAGGGACGGAGGGGGAGGAGGGGGGAAGTGAGGGGGACGAGGGGGCGGAGGGGGCTGGAGGGACGGAGGGGGCGGAGGTGGGGAGGAGGGGGGCGGAGGGTGAGGGGGAGGGAGGGGGACGGAGGGGGGACGGAGGGGGACGGAGGGCGGAGGGGTGGGGACGGAGGCGGAGGGGGAGGAGGCTGAGGGGGACTGAGGGGACGGTGGTGGGAGGTGAATGGAGGGCGGGACGGAGGGGGAACAGAGGGGGAGGAGGGGGGGCGGAGGGGAGGAGGGGGACGGAGGGGGAGGAGGGGGGACTGAGGTGGATGGGGAGGAGGGAAGGGCGGAGGGGGCAGGATGAGGTGTAACAGAGTGTGGGTACTTGAGTACGGACTTGAGGGCGGAATGGAGGGGGACAGAGAGGACCTGGAGGGTGGATGGAGGGGACGGAGGTGGATGAGGGGACCTGAGGGGGAAGGAGGGGGCGGGATGGAGGGGGACAGAGGGCGGGATGGAGGGGGATGGAGGGTGGAATACAGGTGGAGGGTGGGTTGGAGGGGGAGGGGGGAGGTGGACGGAGGGAATGGAGGGGGATGGAGGGGGATGGAGAGCGGAATAGAGGTGTAGGGGGGAGGGAGGGCGGATGGAGGGCGCGGGGGCGCCTCTCCCTCCAGTACCGCGGGAGGAGGGCTCCCGCCGGCCCAGGACGGGAGACCTTGCGGGCGCCGGCACAGGCCTCGAGGCGCAGGGTGGAGGGGCTCACAGACACCGGGTCGGTGCGGGGCGGGGACCTGGGGTGGCCGAGCACCTAGCGGGGGGGGGCTTCACGGGGCAACACAGTGGCCCCGGGGGAGGCAGGACCTGCTGACCCCAAGCCGCCCCTCCTGTGTGTCCCCCGGAGTGAGGCCGACCCTGCCCGACGGCCTCCTCCAGACCAGCGCGGCCACGCGCCCCAGGCGCCAACAGGCAACTGTCCGGTTTGTTCATTTCCCTCTTTTCTTTTTTCCTTTCCTCTTCCTTTCTCTCCTCTCCTTTTTCCCTTTTGGAATCAGGCTCATGGTTTCTGATTTGTTTCTGGTTAATTCAAACACACACACACATACACTGTTCAGGCATTTTCACTCTATTTGTTTTACACCTTTCCTATCCTTTTTCTTTCTTTTAGAGTTTTTCTCTGGATTTAGCTTTCTAGGTTGGTTTTGTTTTGTTTTGATTCTCTGGTCTTCTTTTACCCCTTTCATTTTTCTCCTTATTTGGGATGAGGCTACCCCCGTCTTTTAACTTTTTTCCCAGGGTTACTTAAGCAAATCCAAGCATCCCTGGTTGAAGGTCTGAACGCTCCACCCCTGCAAGCAAGAATCAGCCCTGCAGAGGCCCAGCCACGGGGAAAGAGCGGCCAGACGCGATAACAGAGTGCGCACACACACACACACACACACACACACACACACACACGCCTGAGCGTCAGGCCCCGGGCAGTGTGTGATCCCTTTTTAATATAGTGTTACTCTCAGGTGCAGGATATGGAGCAGGCTATTAAAACATGTAAAAGTTAGAAACTTAGCCAAAATGACAAAATGGAAGAATTCTCCTCAAAACAAAATTCGGAGAGAAACGAGAGACAGAGGAATGCACAAAACAGATATAAACAATATATCTGAACAAGAATTTGGAATAACCATCATAGGACTAACAGCTAGGCTTGAAAAGAGCACAGCAGACAGCAGAGAGTCTCTTGCTGCAGAGGCCAAAGACCTAAGAACTAGTCACAGTGAATTAAGAAATGATATAAATGACATGCAAAATAAACTAGATGCGGTGACAGTGAGGATGGCAATAGCAGAAGCGAGAACAGGTGAAATCGAAGATAAAATTACGGAAAATGATGAAGCTGAAAAAAGAGGGAAAGGAAATGACTAGATCACAAAGAGGGAATTAAAGAGTTAAGTGATTCCATGAAATGAAATATCGGTGCCACAGGAATTCCCTATGAAGAAGAGATGGAGAAAGGGGCAAAAGGGTTCTTTGAACAAATCCCACCTGAGAACTTCCCTAATCTGGGGAAGGAAACAGGCACCCAGGCCCAAGAGGCACACAGAACTCCCTTCCAAATCAACAGAAGCAGGCGGACGCCATGACACGTCATAGTAAAACTGGCAGAACACAAAGACAAAGAGAATTCTGAAAGCAGCCAGGGGCACACAGGCCTTCGCCTACAAGGGGAGACACATAAGCGTCGCAGCAGACTGTCCACTGAAACCTGGCAGGCCAGAAGGGATTAAATTGTGACTAGGAAAACTATGCAGCCAAGAATCATTTATCCAACAAGAATGTCATTCAGAATAGAAGGGAAGATACTTTCCCAGAAAAATAAATGTTATTTCTTCAGGGGCACCTGGGGGGCTCAGTCAGTTAAGCATCAGACTCAATTTCGGCTCAGGTCACAATCTCATGGTTTGTGAGTTTGAGCCCCAAACCAGGCTATGCACTGAGTGTAGAGCCTGCCTGGGAATCTCTGTCTCCTTCTCTCTCTGCCCCTCCCCCTCTCTTTCTCTCTCTCTCAAACTAAATAAACAAACTTAAAAAAATAAAAATAAAATTAACATCTTTCTTCAGTCTCAGCCATATTTTCAGATGATTCTACCTACATTTATACCATTAAAATAGATGTTAAATACTGCTGTGGAATTATATCGTAACATTAAGAACTATTTGCTTTCAACTTTTTAAAGCATTCTGGAAAGTCTTCCACTCTGAGAATATTGTAAACTTCATACATAATGTCCAAGTGTGTCAATATCCCAGCAAAGTTTTTCGTGGGTTTTTTGCAATCTTGTATATTTGTTTCATAAATAAAACATACTTTAAAAAGTGATCCAGTTTTTAATTTAAGACACTGAATGCCTCAGTCACTGGATATGAGCAGCTAACAACTGGTAGACTTGTAAATACTTCCATGATTATGAATTACACTGAGATCCCCAACACTGAGGATACACAAACTGTTTTCAGTACCAATGCTTCACATTTACTTTGATACTTACGCTATACTCAGACACTACTCCTTTATAAACTTCATAAAACTCTTCCACATTAACTCGATCCATGTTGAACTATACGAAACAAAACAAAACAAAACATAAGCCAACAAACAAAAGAACATAAAATGTGTCACACTTAGAACTCAACACTTAGGACCTCCTGGATATGTTTTCTTTACTTTAAAATAGAAATCTTGCACAAATTAAATACTCTGAAAAAGTGTTGTTAAAGACAAACTCATCAATAATAAAAATGCGTAACATTTATTGAGCACCTGCTATATCAAACACTGTTCTAGGTCCTGCACACCATCATCTCATTTAACCCCTTCAACAGCCCCACGACATAAGTCACATGATATATATACGGGTTATGTAACCTTCAGTTTTGTATTTTCCATCTCAAGCAAACTGACCCCACGGGTCATGCCCTCAACCACTACACTATACCTCCTCTCTTTGAATAAAGCCTCATTCTACACACAAACACAAACACACACACATTTATATACAATGTCATGTTGTTTACTGACAGATTAGCAGCAGAACTATTACTAATGCATGGTACTTCCAATTTTTCAGCAGCCAAAAGTAATACCCTTTTCCTCCCAAACATTCAGAAAAATCCCTAGTTAGCATTTACACAAGTCATCTGGAAATCTAAATTCAAAACAAATTTAAGAGAATGCTTATAAGATAAATCTATAAAGACTCTTTACTATCTAGGCTGGATTCAAATTTAGTTAAAAATAAAATTTCATTAAGTTCTAGGGTCAGGGCACCTGAATGGCTCAGTTGGTTAAGCATCCAACTCTTGATTTAGGCTCGGGTCATGATCTCATGGTTCATGGGATCAAGCACTGGGTCAGGCTCTGCACTGACAGGGACAGTCAAAATAAATAAATAAACAAACAAAAAATAAGTCCAAGGGTTTCAAGAACTAAGACCTTAATTTTTTTTCTTGGCTCCGAATTTACAATTTTAGGGGCACCTGGGTGGCTCAGTCAGTTAAGCTTCTGACTCTTGATTTCGTCTCAGGTCATGATCTCACGGTTTGTGAGATGGAGCCCCGCACTCGGCTCTGTGCTGACAGTGTGGGGTCTGCTTGGGATTCTCTCTCTTTCCCTCCCCTGTGTATGCACTTTCTCTCTCTCTCTCAAAATAAATAAATAAACTTAAAAAAAAAAGAATTTACAATTTTATTCTCTTCCCTACTTTGTTTCCTTATTGTTGCCAGAAATGAAGATCACTGAGAAATTTCTGCCTACCCGGGCAATAATTCACACTGGGAGGATCTATTTCATAGACAACAGAACTGTTGTGGGCAGTGAATTTTGTCTGAGTTCAGTGTTTTAGCCCACATTCCCACACCTTGTTGAATTTTTAATATAACAAATAATAACAGAATACATAACTTAAATTTAAATACTTATATTTTGCACTGGAAATTCTACAAGGCATTGTGTAGAGTTATTTTAATTTGCAATTTATTTTAATTTTCATTTAATTTGTAAAATAATCCATTGAGGCAAATGTATATGTGCTCACTGACCAGCAGACCCACGAGTCTAGAGGGCAGCTGGCCCATGACTCAGAGCTTCCTGATGCCCAAGCTCAAGGGCTGCGATTGCCACTAAGCCACCATGCTTCCCCCAGAGGTGCAATTAATCTTTTTTTATTATTATTCTTGTTTTCCCTAAGCACCTACTTGTGGCCAATGACCATTCCAGGTTGCAGGCCTAGAGCCAGATCAATGTTTAAATCTGAAATTTCTACATAACACATATTTTTAAAGCAGGCTTAGGTCCTACAATCTGTGACTATAACACCTTTTAGAACGTTTTGCCTAGCAATTTCTTGATAAGCCTAGAGACGATTCTTCATCTATCAGCTCTGTCATGAGTCTCCCAGTTTTGCCCAATGACTTTACAAACCAGTTGGTATTTCTGAACTCTTTTTGGCTTGTAGGCATTCCTACTCATCAGGATACAAAGTTGTTGGAATCTTGGTTACTGCTCTGGCCCCTGATTTTGGATGATCCTGACTCAAAAGAAACTAAAAGCAGTTCCTTTTCAGAGAAAGAACACATAAGTTATATTGGTAAGAAAAAATCTCAGCTTCAAAGCTGGTATTTATTTCATTATCAAAATAGGGTAAACTTGCTAGCTTTGAAACACTGTTTATCTGATTCTTATAATAATTTGTACCCAATGTCTTGTCAAGTGCACGGGTAAGTACAGAACGAAGGCGTGAGCTCTACAGAAGTGGATGCTGTTTGTTCAGTGAAGGGCTCCCTATAAAGGCATCCACAAGGCAATTCGGGAACAGCCATGGGCTCCGGAGGCCCAGGTGCATGACTGCGAACAGAGGGACTGAAATTGCTAACGACAAAAAAGGTTTTGAGGGAAAGTCCAGAAACCAACAAATGGCCCTGGTTAGGGGGGGAAATCTCAACTGATTCTCCTTCTCCATTCTCTTCTCAGTCATTAATCCAGACCCCTCAAAAACTCATTACAACTACTCAATGCTATTTCTTGTTTGTAGGAACTACATACATTGTTTCTGTCTATGCTCATTTCGCAACTAAGGTCCCAGGAATTTTATAAACCTATTTTACAAGCTTAAATTAGGTGTGCCCTTTGAATTTTACTTCTCTCGGTGAAAGATTATATGGGTAAAACTATTTCAAAAACATACTTATTATAAGGTTATCAGGTTCAGTAACTATATCTTTTTATTTTTAATGTGTTGAGTTCACAGGTGCACAAAGAAAATTCAATGTACATTAAAAAAAAAAAAATCTCTCAATAGGTTATGACTCATTGCAAACTACCTACCATTTGCATAGCTGAGATTTCAAAACCTGCATCCCGGATAGCCATGAGGATCTTTCCCAGGAGTCCTAAAAATAAAGACAAAAATACAATACAATATTGCCAAGGCATTTAGTTTCTTAGAAATGCAAATATTCTACCATCAGAGCACTTTGCTTACACTGTATATGAAGAAACCACTTATTTTTTTAAGGGAAACTAAATCCCTACTATTGAGCATCACATGTAATCATTTGATTTACCTAGTGAGTGCTTCAGGAATATCAACCATTATCCTGAAGATGATGTAAAAAATCTTTAAGATATTATTTTGCCTTTAAGACCCCTGAAGTTAGTGATGTAGAGAACATGCAAATCAAACCACTGACACTAACATTACAAAAAAAAAAAAAAATTAAATGCCAAAGTACTGGATATGGGAGTTCCAAGGATGAGGTCAAAGGAGAAAAATCAAATTATAACTGAAGTGGTGGCAGAAGCTTTCAGGGGAAATGAAAGCATGAATTGATACTTAAAGGCTGTTGGTAGACGGGATTATATGGGTATGCAGACATAAAATGACAGAAGGTTTGGGGCGCCTGGGTGGCTTAGTCGGTTAAGCGTCCGACTTTCACTTAGGTCATGATCTCGCGGTTCGTGGGTTCGAGCCCCGCGTCGGGCTCTGTGCTGACTGCCAGCTCAGAGCCTGGAGCCTGTTTCAGTCTGTGACTCCTCTCTCTCTCTGACCCTCCCCTGCTCACGCTGTCTCTCTCTCTCTCTCTCTCTCCTAGAAATAAATAAAACATTAAAAAAAAAAAATGACAGAAGGTTCAGGTCTGAGAAAATGTGAGCATGTTCACATGATAATAAGAAGTCAGAAAAAGGAAAAAAGAAACAGCTGAAAAGGAAAGGGACTTAATCCAAATTGATAAAGGCCTTGCATATCAACATGAGG
This sequence comes from Proteles cristata cristata, assembly GCA_017311185.1. Taxonomy (NCBI): domain Eukaryota; kingdom Metazoa; phylum Chordata; class Mammalia; order Carnivora; family Hyaenidae; genus Proteles; species Proteles cristata. The sequence continues at coordinate 166,167 of JAESUZ010005179.1, forward strand.
AATTTGGTCCCTACCTCCTGGATCACTGCTTTGTCAATTCTAGGAGTCTAGGACTGATGTTGAGATTCCCTTAGTTTAGCATAAAAATCTTCTAAGCTTCTTTTTCCCAAGTCAACTAAACCCACGTCCGCACATGCACACCACTGCCCCATATATTCTGGGCGACCTGGATGCTTACCTACTAACCCAAAGTCACCAAAGAGTGTCAGTATCTGAATTGAGCTTTTATTTACTATTTCACTGCAGCCCAGTGGTGCTGTCCTCATTGTAGCCGGTTGAGAGACAGGAGGGAAAAAAAGACAATGATGTATCTATTTCTCAAATGATAACATTTGTACCAAGAGAAGGCCAAATGATTCCAGAGTGTACTGTGAAAAAACAAAGGTTTCTCAGAAGTCTGAAGATAGAGCAGGCCCGTGCCAACTCAGAGCAGTCAGCGTCACATCCCCGTTGAGCTTGGTGACTGAGCTTTGTCAAATATCCATCATATTAGTGCTGTTAACTTGAATTTTATCCATTTTATAGTTTTGTTTGTAATGAATTTGTAAACTGCTTCAGTGATACAGTTCTTTGCACAAAGGTTTATATTTAGTTTTATATTTAGACATACTTAAGTTGCACTACAATTACAATAATTTATGTCAACATTGGGGGCCCCTTGGAAGATTTTTCCTCCAGAGGAAACACTGCCAAGAGACGGAGAGTCACTGAAAACGTTGAGCAGAAGAATACAGGACGAAATAGCGTTTTAGGAAGACTGCTGATGTAATAATGACAGGCAAGCAGTCGGAAAAGGAATAAAAGAATAACAAAGGCTTCTGAAACCTTCCAGCACGCTTGCTGGACTTGGACGGCAGCACTAGGGAAAGAAGTAATGAATAAAAGACATTTCCAAACAAGAACAGGACTAAATGGGACACAGCGTGTGAAGATATAAAGAATAAAGGTTTCGAGTCCAAGTGACTGAAAGGTTGACAGCACCTTTAAGAGGAAAGCAAGCAATAGAAACAAATTGATTAAGCGCCTGGGAAGGTCACCAAGATGAAAGGACGGACGGCTGACTAGTGAGCTGGGCCCGGGGCCCCTCGCTCCCTCCGCTGCCCTTGGAAAGCGTTCTCTGCTCCTCTTTCCCACCCCCAGAGGCTGCTCCAAGGACACACAGCGATGTGGCGTCGAGAACGCCTGCATGGTCGGTGTGACTGAACCCACAAGGCCTCTACAGACACTCCCAAGGCTTGGCGGGTGGCTGTGGGATCGCTTGCCTTGCTGCTGCCCAAGGCAGGCCTTGTATGTAAGTTTCTTTGCTTTTGGAAACTGTCACCTGCCAGTGTGGAGTGGCCTTTCTGTTTCTTCCATCTCTCCCTGTGAGTTCAGGGACCAGTTTCTGATTACACACAGAAAGTTGCCATGGAGGTTATGAGCCAACAATTAAGGGAAAAACAGCAAATTATTTTGAACATAGAAACAGAATCTTAGAATAGAACAATGATCGGCATTTGAGAAGACAGCATATCCAGTGACTAGAAAATGATTGGTGAACGAGTGAATAAACTCCCTATTCGAAATAGGTGATAAAGGATAACATTCCAAGAGATAATAATGAGGAGTGCAGACAGGTTAGGGCTGGAATGAGGAGAACAGAGGTCTGCTTATTTGACAAAAAGAAGATGAAAAGCAAACAAACAAACAAACCCCAACAACAACAATGACAAAAAACAACCTGGGAAGAATGGATTTTAAGAAAATATCTGAAGTTTGGGAATTAAAGAATGAAAATGAATAAAGAAGGGTGTGTAAAAAGAGACGTGCAGGAAATAAAGGAAAAAAAATATTACAAACAGAGGGGGAAATTCTTAGAATAGAGGGACAGGGGACAGTCCAGAAAAGGAGATTAAGGACCATGGGGATGCAGAGAAAGCCTTCAGCATAAGCAGGACGGCATGCTGACTTTAGAGGCACTTGGAAGATGTGTATCAACAGCATGTTAGGAAAAAGTTAGACGACCTGTTAAAAATCTGTACCAAAGACTCAGGAGATACTGAATATGAGAATGTTAACCAAAATTCTAAGTCCTTAATCAATAGGAAAAATATTAGTTAGGAAAGAAAAAAACAGATTAACAATTACTGGGGACGGAGCTCTTTAATATGAATTGATACCGTTTTGTCCTTAAAGCAATACTCCTAAACAGAGACTACTACCCACCATAAAGATGACAATGTATCAGGTTTGGGAGGTTAGAGAACTTGCCTGAAACCATGATGTTAGTGTATCTCCAAATCTCACCGTCTTTCTACAAGTTGAATGAGACAGAGAAATGCACACGTGGAAGCCTCATATGTAAAATGCACTGGACACTGTAACTCCCTAAGGCAAGGACCACGTTCATTCCGGTTCTCACCTCAGTTCTCACTGTATCTCAGGACCTAGGGCCGTGTCCGGCGTGTAGTGGGTATTGAACAAATACTGTTCACTGAATTCAGAAATAACCAAAGAAACAATCACGGCTCTGCCTGATGCAAACCTAAGGAACTCTAGACTCTTCAGAGCAAACTCTGACACAAGTGAAAACACTGGCAAATTACAAACGGGTAATTAAAGTTAGAGAGAGGGAAAACGGTTATTTAAAGACGTGGGGCTTAATCATCTGTGAAGAAAAGGTCATACTTGTTCGTGTCATAAGCAAACAATAACCCAAAATGCATTTAAGGTAAATGTAAAAACAGATGCAATAAAAAACAAAAACAAAAAGAACCCCCAATAAATTGGAAAACTCTGGAGGTGACTATTTTTTCCTCATGATAAAGGCAGGCTTTTTAAATATAAAAACCGGGGGGTGGGGGAGAGGACAGTTCTGTATCTGCTGTGGCTGAGTAGCTCCTATTGGAATATAACCTTCCCTAAGATAAGAACTATAAACTCTAGGGAAGAAAAAACCATAAAAATACAACTACCTGGAGGTATTGAGTGGGTTCCCTGTTTTTGCAGTATTTAGCTGGGTTTGGGCAACCATGGCCACTGAAAACGGAGTAGACAGATAATCCCAGGAAAAAGAAAAGCCAGAGAGGAAAGCCTGACCTCTGTGTATAAACGCTCCTCAAGTCTTGGGAAAATGGAAGCATTCGTGCATGAGGCAGACTCCAAAAATCCCAGCTATGATTAAAAGGACTAGGGCGCCTGGGTGGCCCAGTCAAACATCTGACTTCAGCTCAGGTCAAGATTTCATGGTTCATGGGTTTGAGCCCTGCATCAGGCTCTGTGCTGACAGCTCAGGGCCCAGAGCCTACTTTGGATTCTCTGTCTCCCTCTCTCTCTGCTCCTCTCCCACTCATGCTCTGTCTCAGTTTCTCTCTCTCAAAAATAAATAAACATTTAAAAAATTAACCAAAAAAAAAAAAAGAACTAAACTAGGCTTTGAGTTACCACCCATCAAAGTGGGAACAGAGGTTGCCTGATCAATTCAGCAAGTTCATATTTGTTGCATTTAAAATATCAATATATCTTTGAAGAAGAAGACAACACCTATAATTTTATAATATCTCATTCATAATATTCAGGATATGCTCCAAAATTATTTGATATATGAGGACAGAGAAAAACATGACCTATTCCCAAAACAAAAGAGAATGATGAAGACCAACACAGGATGACTCAGATGTTACAATTAAGAAACAAAGATGTTAAAGTTACTGTTGTAACTGCTTAACGAATAAAAGAGAAATACATTCAAAATACGTGAAAATATAGGAAATATCAACAGAGACTAAGAACTATAAAGAGGATCAAATAAAAACAATAAAAATGAAAAACACTTATATCTAAACTACAAAACTCACAGTAAGAGCAGAATAAGTTTAAACATAAAAAGAGTCCATCAATCTGAAGAGAGATCAACAGAAACTATTCCACTTGAAGAAATAACAGTTTTTGAAAGACAGTGAACAGAGTATTAGGCTGAAACAATACCAAAGAGCCTAACATACATGTAACTCGAGTCTAAAATAATACAGAAAATATTTAGAGATATAATGGCTGAATTTTTTTCCAACTTTGTTGACCTATTGAATCAATTTTTGTGCCTTTTCGCCAGTCTCAAAGAAATATCATCATCCATGCTGCTAATAATCAAAAATAAAGAAAATCTTGGGAGTAGCCAGAGAAAATGACTCACTGTATATAGGGAATAACAATTTCAATGACTGCTGACTTCTCAAAAGAAAAACAGAGACCAGTGGACAGCTAACAATTTTAATGTGCTAAAAGAAGAATAAAATTGTGAATTTGAAATTCTATGCCCAGCACAAAGCTTCAAGAATCATGGTAAAATAAAGACACTTTGAGAAAAAAGAACACTAAAGGAATTTGTTATTACCAAACTCCTACTTCCAAAAATGATAATGGGAAGTTATTTAACTTGAAGGAAAATAAAACAAGATTAAAAATAGGATCTTCAGGAGAAATGATGAGCATAATTAAAGGTATACATGTCGGTAAATACAAAAGATTATTTATTTCCTCCTGATTTCATTAAAAGACATATGCCTAATGTAGACACTTGGGTGGTTCAGTCAGTTAAGCAACTCCTGATCTCAGCTCAGCTCTTGATCTCAGGGTCATAAGTTCAAGCCCTGTTGGGCTCTGCACTGAAACCTATTGAAGAAAAAGAAGAAAGATTAAAGAAGAAGAAAGAAGAAAGAAAGAAAGAAGATAGAAGATAGAAGATAGAAGAAGAAGAAGAAGAAGAAGAAGAAGAAGAAGAAGAAGAAGAAGAAGAAGAAGAAAGGAAGGAAGGAAGGAAGGAAGGAAGGAAGAAAAAGGAAGGAAGGAAAAAGCCTACTTAAAAAAATACATCTGATTAAAACAAAAATTTGGGGTGCCTGGGTGGCTTAGTTGGTTAAGCGTCCGACTTTCGCTTAGGTCATGATCTCGCGGTTCGTGGGTTCGAGCCCCGCGTCGGGCTCTGTGCTGACCGCCAGCTCAGAGCCTGGAGCCTGTTTCAGTCTGTGACTCCCTCTCTCTCTGACCCTCCCCTGCTCACGCTCTCTCTCTCTCTCCTAGAAATAAAAATAAAAAAACATTTAAAAAAACAAAAAAAACAAAAAACCAAAAATTTTAACATTGTAGGTTTAAAATGTACGTGAATTTAATACATATCAGAAATATAACATAAACCAGGTACAGGGAGAAAATGAACCTTTACAACTGAAAAATGTCCACATTTTATGTGAAATAGTACAATATTAGCACATTTTAAATAGACTGAAAATTAAGAAAGTATACTTTAATCCTTACAAGAGTGATTTTCAAAAAACAGTCCCCAAATAAGCAACATCAACATTACCTGGGAACTTGTTAGAAATGCACATTCTCCAGGACCAACACTAGATCCAATGAATCAGAATTTCAGTGGGTAGAGACCAGAAATCATTATTTTAACAGACCCTCCATGTGATTCTGTTACACACTGAAATTTGAGAACCAAAGCCCTTGCGTAACCACCAAAAGCAAAGGAAGGAAGGAAGGAAGGAAGGAAGGAAGGAAGGAAGGAAGGAAGGAAGGAAGGAAGGAAGGAAGAAAGGGAAAGGAAAGGAAAGGAAAGAAAAGAAAAGGAAAGAAAAGAAAAGAAGGAAGGAAGGAAAGATATATATGGCCAATGAATAAATTAAAATGGAATTCTTAGAAATATCAATTAATCCAATAGAAGGATAAAGATCAAAAAGGGGGAGCAAGAATAGAAAACAAATAATAAAGCAGTAAACCTAAAACCAATCATACCAATAATTACATTAAATGTTAGTGGACTAAAAATCCCCATTTAAGGCAGAGATTTTAGATGAATTAACAAAACAAGATTCAATTATATGCTATTAACAAAAAAACAACTATAAATAAAAAGATACAGATAAGTTGAAAATAAATGATGGAAAAAGATGCCAGGCAAACAACAGATATAAGAGAGCTGAAGTGGTTGTATTAATTTCTGATAAAGTAGAATTTATGACAAAGAGTACTGCCAGAGATAAATGTCCTAAGCAGCATTCGGGAGACTGCTTTAGACAGAGAGCAGGAAGAAGATGGATGTTCATGATAAAGCAAGCACTGAGCACAGATAAAGAGGTATCTTGGTGGAGGGGAAGTCCACCCCACCACTGAAAGAAGTACTTACAGACCATGTTTAGAGATTTGGATTTGACCTGACAGGCCAGAAGCTCTCACAACTTTTTGGCCTCATGGACACTTTAGCTTTCAGAAATTATTAAAGATTCTAAAAAGCTTGTATTTATATAGGTTGTATCTGTCAACATTTGTTATGTTACAAATTGAAGGATAAAATTCTTAAATATTAATTTAAATATACCAAAAATTCTTTACATGTTGGCATAAGTAACATTTTGTGAGAAAAATAACTATATTTCCTAAAAAAACATTTAATGAGAAGTATAGCATTGTTTTACATTTAAAAATATCTTTAATGTCTAACTTAATAGAAAGCAGCTGTGTTCTTACATCTGTTTCAGCTTTCAATCTGCTGCTATGTGTTGTTTTGGTTAAAGTATATTTAGTTAGAAAACAGTGAAGTATTTTAATAGCTTTTAATGTAAATGTATTTCTTCTTCTTTGACAAACAGTATTTTCTTAAAATCTCACAACAACATATAATTTCAAACTTCTACCAATGAACTTTTTTTACTCTGCTACATTAAAATCCACTGGTCCATCTTATACTTTGAAAGAATCTTTTATCCGTGCATGATTTTGTAACATCACACATTGATCATTTGGAAAATATTAGGTCACTAAGTTGTACAGATCTTCCAAATGCTGACTCATTTCATTACAGTACATCAGGGGAAGAAAATCACATTTGTTAACATCACCACCAATTTCATCAGAACAGCCTGTAAGTTATTAGGAAGCTGTCAAGCTTAAGGTGGTAAATACACTTTGGCAAGAACATAATTATGATTTTCATTTGTCATTTTACCTTTTTTTGCATTTTTATCTTTGGCAAATTTTGTCAGTTGTCATCTCTTTGAAATAGCAGGCTTACTTAATTTCAAGAAAAATTCATGCCAAATACCTAAGTTTGAAAAAACCACAGCTTGTCTGCCAGCCATTCTTTTATGTAAAAATGATATTCCATGAAAAAGTCTTTTAGTTGAGCTCAAAACTCAAACAAGTGCTGTCCCTAAAGATCACATATTTCAGGACAGAACAAAAGCGCTTTATGTACACCTCCTGTTTCTTCACATACGATATCAAAAAGGCATATACTGGAAGGTCAAGAATTAATAAAATTAATAATTTTTTCTGCTTCATCAAGGACATTCTTTTTAAAATTTTTTTTTAATGTTTATTTACTGTTGAGACAGAGAGAGACAGAGAGACATGAGTGGGGGAGGGGCAGAGAGAGGGAGACAGAGAATCTGAAGCAGCTCCCGGCCCCCAGCCGTCAGCAGAGTTGGATGCGGGGCTCGAACTCACGAACCATGAGATCGTGACCTGAGCAGAAGGCAGACGCTTAACTGACTGAGCCACTCACGCGCCCCATTCTCAAGTGAAAGTGGCTTTTTTTTCCTACAAGCACATGATAATTTAACTAAAAGAATAAGTGACTATTGGTACACAGTACAGTTTTCTCCCACTATCTTTTGCTAAGGCACCAGCAGTTTTACCCACCACTGGCTTTGTACCATTAGTGCAAATGTCACATTTCAAAAGGCAAATAAAATGATTATTATTTTGAAAACAGATTTGATCTCACCGATACCTTGAAGGGTCGTTTCTAAGAAGTAAAATGTTTACATGATTACATAAGAATCGTTTAAATACAGAAGCATCACTAAGCCTCGGGCACAAGCAGTACAAAGAGAAATCTACATCCATTACAAACGCCTAATCACATTAAACCCATGAAAATGTACCATCAGAACAGAGTAATTCTATTCATAGATAAACCAACAGAAAAGTTATAGTTCAAGTAACATTGCCATTGTGCCAAGAACAGTCAGCCGTGAGTCAAGGATATTGCTTTTTTTATATTCAGTTGGTTGTGTGTGGAGGCAGAATAGAGAGGCATTTAAGAAACCTGTTCTGGGTTTAACAGCTTGAAACAACAAACTGTCAATAACCATATGTCCTTTACTTTGTTCTAGACAGAAAATGTTCAGACTGAACAAATAACAATAACTATGTAAATGAAGTAGCAAAAAGGAAAAAAAAAGTGAAACTCCATGCCTTGCAGCAAACAAGTTCAAAAGGGTCAAACGAAGCAGACTGCCCTTTTCCCCCCCTCCCCCGCTGATGTTTGCATAGCTAATTTGTTTTTTAATGGTTTGCTTATAACTCCATGAATGTTCTTAAATTTTTTGAATGTCAAATCACCTCTTCTTCTCCACTTCCAGTGCCTTAGTTCATATCTCTATACCTTTCACTTGGATTGTTCAAAAGGGTGTAATGGCCACCCTGTATCCGATCATTACTATCACGCACCCATAGCTTTGTTTTCCTAACAACTCTTGCTTCTCCTGGGATTAAGAGCTCCCTATTCTCTTTTAAGGAAACTGATCTCACCGGTCATTTGATTGGAATGGGAGCTGCCTGCCATTTTCCTATACAACTCTATGACTATGGTCATGGTCTCTGTGAGTAGTCAAGAGGTGAAAGCCGACCTATTAGCGCTCTGCTAAGATCAGAGCAATTCACATAGGAATGGGCCTATCACTGGCAAAAGCCAATCAGAGGCCTTCACTGTTTTGCTTTTTTTAAAGCTAGAACCAGGTGAAAAACACTTTCCACTATGTCCGTAAGGAGGGAAGCCCTTCACTGCTTGCAACCAAAACAACCCAGAGTTAAAAGTGAGTTATTCTCCCTTGCCTTATAGCTGCCAAAGAGGTGTAAAACCTCCCACCGTACGGCAGAGAAAGAGGAAGATTACTGAGGTTACTAAAAACTACACAGGAGATATTTGGCCAAGGGCTAAGTATCAATTTGCTCTCTAGGCCACAGATGTAAGTCTTGGCAAATAATCCAGTCTGAAAAGCTCTCTCCTTGACCTATCTCAGTTTTACCTCTACATGGTCTCAGTTTCTTTCCTCATTTGTTTAAAAAAAAAAAAAAGTAGTTCCTCCCTCATAGGCTTGTTATGAGGATTAAATGTGTCTTTGTGTGTAAAATTCATAGCGTAGCCAGTGGCACACAATACCACTAACAGGCCAGTAGTAGGTAATAATCGTCACAAGTGAATTAGTAGAAATTCAGCTGCAGGCATAGCTTTGCTTATAGAATCTGCATGAATCTATTTTTCTCAGTTCTGTTAAAATTTTATACCTCCCCTTCCAAAAGAGAACACCGCTGCCAAGACATCTCAAGGAGACTGTGCTAGAGTCCAGGTCACGCGTAAGGAGCTGGCTGCACTGATGGAGCAGAAACAGGTCACCCAGGTCATGGCAACACCAGCTACAGGCACAACAGAGCCTGGAAGACCCAATGGTTCCCCAGAGAAGAAAAGTCAATGTGGTCGAAGCCACACAGTGACACCCATGTTAGGAGTAAGTCAGAGCAAGAGAAGAGGGGAAAAGAGGGTCCTCACATGACACTGACACAGCAAGGCCGATCCTATCTCTGCCACTAGCCACTAGGAACTCCTGAAAATATTTGCAGTGAATTTTGTAGGGGGCTGGAGTCCAGTGTCTGCAGGTGGGTGCACGCATGAGTAAGAACATTTCTACAGATTCGTAAAGAATACTTAAAACTTTAAGTAACAGGGGTGCCTGGGGGGCTCAGTCGGTTGAGCGTCCGACTTCGGCTCAAGTCATGATCTCACAGTTCGTGGGTTCCAGCCCCACGTCGGGCTCTGTGGTGACAGCTCAGAGCCTGAAGCCTGTTTCGGATTCTGTGTCTCCCTCTCTCTCTGACCTTCCCCTGCTCACGCTATCTCTCTCTCTCTCTCTCTCTCTCTCTCTCAGAAATAAATAAAACATTAAAAAAAATTAAAAACAAAACAAAAAAAATTTTAAGCAACATTTGAAATAAAGTCTGCCTACAAAACTCCGTGCAAGAGGAAAAAGGGCAGGATAATAGTTGATTTAATACATAAAAATGTTAAAAATAAACCAAAATCATAAAACAAGGTGGCAAGTGTAAGATAAACCAGCTCACATATCCCCATTTAAAACAGTCTCAGTTTGAATAAAATGTTAAAGCCCAACCATGTTCTATTTATACGATATAGAAAATAAAATGAATTGTATAGTGAACAAAATCAAAATAGCCAAATGGGTAGCAATATTAACAATAAACAAAATAAGTGTCAGGGGAAATAATATCTCAGGATATTTTAAAATGTAAAACTAGAGTATCATAAATCTATATGCGCAGAATATATGACATGGCATTTATAAAAAAAAAATGTTAGAAATAAAGGAGAGAGAAACAGAAACATATCATTCTCCAACCAACTCTTGCAGACTCAATGGCAAATATTATGAATATTAGCAGATTTTTTAAAAAATTAGGTGTATTCTAAACTTTCCAACATAACTATAATAAAAATTATACAGACCATTTATTTGACTAACACAGTAAAGTGAGAAAATTTCCAGAAAAGTTAACAACAACAAAATTCAAAATCTTGGAAATTTACAAGTACTCTCCTATAGAATGACTGGAACGGTATTGACTGAAACAAGAAGAAATATCCAGAGTAACAAATCAGAAGAAACCATACCAAATCAAACAATATTTAGAAGTTAGAATATAAGGAAACAGGCAATCTCATAGACATACCACTATGGGAGTACTTGGTACTCTCTTTCTGGAAGATAAATTGAGGTTTATCAAAAACGTTAAAATTTTATCATTTGATAATAAGAATTCCATCTCTTGAGGGGCACCTGAGTAGCTTAGTTGGTTGAGCATCTGACTTAGGCTCAGGTCATAGTCTCATGGTTTATGAGTTTAAGCCCCACATCAGACTTACTGTCAGCTCAGAGCCCACTTGAGATCCTCTGTCCCTCTCTCTGCCCCTCCCCTGCTCAGGCATGTGCGCTCACTCTCTCCCTCGCTCTCAAAAATGAATAAACATTTTTTAAAAATCCATTACTTGAAATTATTTTTAAGGATAAATAAGAGATTCACAAGGATTTACATTGGAAAAAACTAATTACAGAAGTATTAATAGTAACATTTTAAAATTTGTTTTATGAGGTTTATTTGAGAGAAAAAGAAAAGAACGCACCACAGCCACATGCACACAAGCAGGGAGAGGCAGAGAAGAAGAGAGAAAATCCCAATCTGGCTCTACCCTGTCAGCTCAGAGCCTGTCATGGGGCTTGATCTCAAACTGTGAGATCTTGACCTGAACCGAAATCAAGAGTCCAATGCTTAACCAACTGAGTTACGCAGGCACCCCAATATTTTTAAATTTCTAAATAATAAAGGAAAAGATAAAGAGGAATACATTCCTACAACTATTTTTTAAAAATTTTAATGCTTATTTATTTTTGAGAGAGAGTGTGCACATGTCTGTGCAAGTGGGGGAGGGGCAGAGAGAAAGGGAGGCAGAATCTGAAGCAGCTCCAGGCTCTGAGCTGTCAGCACAGAGCCCAAGGCGGGGCTTGACCTCACAAGCAGTGAGATCCTGACCTGTACTGAAGTCAGATGCCCAACCCACTGAGTCACCCAAGTGCCCCCTACAACTATTATTTAGACTTTAAAATTCTGTTTTCAAAGATTTTTTAATTATACAGAAAAAAAATTCAAAATACAATGTTAGGCTAAACAAAAAGAACAATATAAATTGTACAATAAAGTACAATTAAATAAAGTGGATAATTCCCATTCCTTTTATGAAAATAGTATTATTCTAATATCAAAAGCAGATAAAGTACAAAAATATAGAACTACATATGAAAATCCTTATGAGTATAGTTGTAAAAATTCTTAACAAAATATTAGCAAGTCAAATTCAGCAACGTGACCAAGTGAGGTTTATTTCAGGAACATAAGCTTAGTTCATTGTTTAGAAAAAAAAAAATTCAGTGTAATCTACTATGTTAAAAGCCTTAAGAAAAAAAATCACATGATCATATCAACTGATGGAGGAAAACATTTCTGAAAAAAGTCAACACTCATTCATGATCAAAACTCTAAGAAAAAAATAGGAATAGAAGAGAACGTCCTGAATTTCATAAAGAGCATCTACCAAAAAAACCCAGAGCTAACATATGTCTAATAATAAAAAGGAAGAATGCCCATTCTCATTTTTCTTATTCAATATGGTGCCAGAAGTTCAAGCCAGTAAATATAGCAAGAAAAGACAAGACATTCAGATCAGAAAGAAAGAAATATAATTATTTTCATTTGCATGTGACAGACTGTCCATACACAAAATCCAAACAACTACGAAATACATTCTAGAACTAATAATTGACTTCAGCAAGGTTGCAGGATATAAGACAAACATACAAAATTCAACAATGTATCTGCATACCAGCAACAAATATGTGGACCCTGAAACTGAAACTACAATGTCATGTATAATCACTCAAAAAGACAAAAATTACTAGACAGAAGTCTAATAAAACATGCACAGGAGTTGTTGTGAAAACTACCAAATGCTGGATGGAAGCTCTAAACAAAAGGAGTCATACAGCGTCCATGATTTAGAAGACTTAACATAGTAAAATGATTTCAATTCCCAATTGATAGATTTAGTGTAATTCCTATCAAAATCCCAGCAAGATATTTTGTAGATACAGACAAGATTATTCTGAAATCATATGGAAGGTTAAAGGAACTAAAAGAGCTAAAGCAATTCCAAGAAAAAGTAAAAAAAAAAAAAATCAGTCTACTCAATCTCCTGACTCTGTGGTGACCAGGACCCTGCAACACAGGCAGAGCACCACACATACAGACCAATGAACAAAGCTGAAAACCCAGAACTGGATCCACACAAATACCATTTTTGACAAAGACGTTAAAGCGATTCAATGGAGAAGAGCCTTTTCAAAAAACCCAGTGAGATGACTGCGTAAGGAAAGTTAGAAAATACAGTCTCCAACATGGCAGTCACTTATCAGAAGCAAGTGTACGCTGTGGGAGGAGAACACAAATTTGGAAGAGGAGAGTCAGGCTTCTTCCTTGTAGGTATTGTATGCGCTATTCATACTATTTCATGTAATCCTTACAACAACCTCCTAGGAGGCAAGTACTATTATTACCTTCATTTTATAGATTCTTACCGACTATACTCAAGGGAAAGACAACATGCCCTAGAATAGCAGAGTAAAAGATAGAACTGAATTAATTAATTTATTTAAAAAAAATTTTTAGGTTTACTTATTTTGAGAGAGATAGAGATACACACACATGTGCGAGGGAGGGACACAGAGAAAGGGAGAGAGAGAATCCCAAGCAGGCTCCATGCCATAGGGGCAGAGCCCAAAGTGGAGCTCAAACTTATGAACTGTAAGATCACGACCTGGGCCAAAATCAAGAGTTGGATGCTTAACCAACTGAGCCACCTAGCACCCCGAGACAGAACTGAATTTAAACCGAGTTCTGTCAATCCCAAACTGGACTGTGTTACATGACCATAGTCAAAATATTTAATCGGCTTGTACATATCATTTAATTAAATAATTCACGTATATTAAATAACACACGCCACTCCAAAATACACTGCTCTGGTATATTGACTATGAGTATCTTAGTATATTTAACTAATGAGTTAAAGACATTCAAGTGTCTCAGCACAAATAAGAAAAATACTCTGACCTTCCTTCTTTTTCTGAAAAGCAGGAGATGAAATTCCCACATGAAAGATAGCCTCCCCATACTGGTAGGAAAACAACATACTTCTCATTAAGAACAAAATGTTGAGGCTGAGGATTCTGTACAGACTTCGTGAAAATCATTCCTGTCTCCCTCCTGCCATGCCACACACATAGTTCCATTGCTTCCAACGCTTGGCACAAATGCCTCTCTTTGTTCAATCTAATATAAAAGCAGGTTTTCTCGATTTCTTTGGCTTGTCATTCCTTATGAAGGCTCCTGTGTCACGTAGAACTTGTATTAAGTAAATCTGTATGCTGTCTCCTGTAGAACTATCTCATGCCAATTCACTTCTCATCACCCCTGAAAACCTCTTAGAGGGTAAAAGTAAAAGTTTGCATCCCCTACAATATGCAAAAATACATATTATTTATATATGTATAATTTATCTTTTTTGATCTTCTGAATATATACTATAGAATCAATAACAGAAGAAGAATATAAAATATAAATATATTTTATAATATATATCTAGTACATTTTGAAATGTTCACAGGATCTTCACCCAACTTATTAATTATTCAGACTTTAAGCTTTCCTTCCTTCTAACTATTTTGATGCTTATCAAAATTTGAAAGAACAAGAGAGAGGAAACAATAATCATTTACCAGGTAGTAGTGGTACTACAAAACTTTTTTTTTAAATATTTTTTATTTATTTCTAGGAGAGAGAGAGAGAGAGAGAGACACAGCGTGAGCAGGGGAGGGTCAGAGAGAGAGGGAGATACAGACTCTGAAATGCCTCCAGGCTCTGAGCTGGCAGTCAGCACAGAGCCCGACGTGGGGCTCGAACCCACGAACCGCAAGATCATGACCTAAGCGAAAGTCGGACGCTTAACCGACTAAGCCACCCAGGAACCCCACTACAAAACTTTTAGAGTGAGAAAATCATTACGAGAAAACTCAAGTAGTTAACAAGGTAGATGGACAATAGTCTTCAAGACTATGACAAAATTGGCTGTCATAGCTCATAATCTACCAGTACAACTCTCGACATCAAAAAATATTTCCTATGGAAAGAACTTATTCTGATACTAAGGTATTTCCTGGAGTCTTGGTATTTTCCCTTGATATCATAATGCTTATATTCTTCAGTAATGTATACACCTAAAAGCAACCTTGCAGCCAAGAAACACACCCCTCTACTGTGGGAAAACTTGAAAAACACCTTTATCATGAATGTTAAGCTTACTCCATGCAGTAATAAGGTATAAATAGATGAAAATAAAACTCAACTTATAGAAACAAGAGCCCATGAAAAGGACACTCTGATGATCAAAACTACACACAAAACTAAATTTTAAAGAAGCACCCAGGGGGTACCTGGGTGTCTCAGTCGGTTAAGCCTCCGACTTCGGCTCAGGTGATGATATCACAGTTCCTGGGTTCAAGCTCCGCGTCGGGTTCTGTGCTGACAGCTATAGCTCAGAGCCTGGAGCCTGCTTCAGATGCTGTGTCTCCCTCTCTCTGCCCCTTCCCCGCTCATGCTCTGTCTCTGTCTCTCAAAAATGAACAAACATTAAAAACTTAAAAAAAAAAAAAGAAGCACCCAGGCTTTTTGTGCAAGACAGTTCACCATAAATGTCAATGAAGAAGTCTTGCATTTCATTTGGGTAAGAACTCGTGAAAGACAAGCTTTAATCCTGAAATAGACAAGAGTACGTGAACTGACAAAACTGACACACAGATGATATTTAATATTAATAAATATCAGTTTAAGTCAAATTGGAGGAAGTTGATTTCTTTTACAATTTAAATCTCGTGAAATAAAATTAAAAATTATTTTAATGAAAAATAGGGCTAGTTTGCCTTTAAACTGTGATTAGTGCAAAGCCAAATCAGAGCTAGAGATTATAAGAGTTTAAATCAATAACTATGATTGGTGCAAAGCCAAATCAGAGCTAGAGATTATAAGAGTTTAAATCAATTTCAATAGTGAAATACAAGAGAAATCACAAGCGTTAATAATTCAACAGAGAGAACTTAATACTAATCCTAGTGCACATGCATAACAAACGACCTTGGGCATAAAAACCAGGTGGAAAAGCTTTCAGTTTCCTAGACAGCAATATGTTTCCAGGCAATGCCCCTTCACTAATAATCTTCCAGTAATTATTTTTATTTTCTTAGTTTATTTATTTTTGAGAGAGAGAGACAGAGACAGAGAGAGAGACACAGAATCAGAAGCAGGCTTCCAGCTCTGAGCTGTCAGCACTGAGCCTGACGCTGGGCTCGAACTCACAACCTGAGCTGAGCTGAAGTCAGACGTTTAACAGACTGAGCCACCAGGCACCCCAATATTTTTTTAATGTTTATTTGTGAGAGAGAAAGAAAGGGAGTGCGAGCACAAGTGGGGGAGGGGCAGAGAGAGAGGGAGACAGAGAATCCAAAGCAGGCTTGGCACTGTCAACCCAAAGCCCGATGACGGGGTTTGAACCCATGAACCATGAACCAAGACCTGGGCCAAAGTTGGATGCTCATCCAACTAAGCCACCAGGCGCCCTAATCTTCCAGTAATTTTTAATCAGAAGAGAAGATACACCTGCAAATTAGTTTGGATGCAAATGTGTTGCGTTTCTGCCTTCTAGTAAGCAGAAATATTGTAGAATCACTTTACAGTAACCGCAGATGAGAGTTTGTATTTAGCATAATCTTTAAAGTGAGAATGAGTGATGATCTCAGGTCTCAGAAGATCTCAAGTTATTCCATTAGCTGATCATAAAACCTATTCTAGTAGCAAGGAGGTTTAATAAAAGACAGACCTAATTCATCCAAATAGCATTTCTGATTCTCCACTTATACCACACACCCACATCTAAAATACACATTTATCCGTACCAATGTCCTAAGGACCATAATATGTAAATTCCCTACAAGGCAATAAAAATAGCCAATGTAGCTTTACAGATGCATCTGCAATATGGTAGCTAAGTGTGTTAAAAATCATGATCGTGTAATTAAGTGTAAGTAAAAGCACGCCCCACACCGACTTAGGAACAGAGAAGATGCACAGGATCTAAGGAAAAGGACTCCCTTCTTTGCTGGGAAGGCAAGGGTAGGCTCAGTACAGCAAAAGAAGCCAAGAACAGCTTTGTGACTAAAACGAGATCACAATTTTAAAAATAAGGGCAGTCCAAGAAAAACAAAAACAGAGAACTGGGTAGACAGATCGGAAACTGAAATTTTCTAACATTAGGCAAATAGGTCATTAGAAGTCCAGAGTCAATGCCAGGTTACTACAGAAAACAAGTCAATCACACTGTCACAAAGCGACACTGAGTTTCGACACCACGGGATACCGCCAGCTTCAATACAGGGGGAGATCCTTCCTAATTTGGAAAGGGCCGGTCCCTCTTGTGGAGGGTGGAAGAATTGTGCTTCCACATTGGAAGCAGACGTCGTATTTCTAGGAGATTTTCATGAGATACACAAGTGCCGTACATGTTATAATTCATTGGTGGAAATCTGTTAGCCTTAGAGAGATAAACACAATGAAAAAGACAAAAAGTAACTCAAACCTTGGATCCATTAGCTCCAACATGAAAAAAAAAAAATCCTTTCCCTTTCTTAAAATTAGTTCCATCATTTGTCTCCTTTTTTTGAAAAGACCCAAAAGAGAAAGATTCTCAAAGCTAGTCTATTGTACAATTTTTAAAAAATAAGTACATTGATCTTTGTTGATTCCGGCTACCCAAAGTCACAGTTGAGAAAATGCACAAATTTAGATATCTACTTCAAGAACACTGCTTCTTCTGTTGATTTTAAGTGGCTTTGATTTCCTCAGTGAAGATCTATACTGTCATTCATAGATAGGCTTAAAAATAGACATAATTCCATTACATGGGCCACAAAATATAGAACTATCTGCCCTGGGTAGGGACCTCCATTTTTGTTCCATTTCCCAGGATAGTCCTCATGTAGGGGGCAACTCTCCTGTCTAGTGGCTCTCAAAACTGTAGCGCCCACTTAAGCAGTAATAGCATGACCATGACTTGGGAAACTGACCTACTCAATGGGACACTCTGGAGTCTATTTTAACAAGCCTCCCAGGTGACCTAGCTGCACACAACATTTGAGAAGCAGGACTGTGGGCCAGATCTCTGAGGACAGCAGGGTGTCATAAAAACCATTCTTCTGACCATAGAAAAGGGTAATGTGACCCAAAAAGCCTTATGATTTTAATTTTCAGTTCTGGCTTTCCTTAATCACACTACTCCTAACCTACACAGTCTTAACAAGGAAGTCAGAGACGTGCTAAATTCTTTTTTTTTGTTTGTTTATTTTTCAAATATTTTTTTAAATTTATTTTTGAGAGAGAGAGAGAGAGAGAGAGAGAGAATGCAGGCGGGGCAGGGACAGAGAGAGAGATCGGAAGACACAGAATCTGAAGCAGGCTCCAGGCTCTGAGCTGTCAGCACAGAGCCTGATGCAAGGCTCGAACTCATGAACCACAACACAGTAATCTGAGCCAAAATTGTACACTTAACCAACTGAGCCACCCAGGTGCCCCCTACTATTTATTTCTGAGAGAGAGAGAGAGGTTTGAGAGCGAGTGCATGAGCACTGGAGGGGCACAGAGAGAGAGGAACGGAGGATCCGAAGTAGGCTCTATGCTGACAGCAGAGAGTCTGATGCAGGGTTTGAACTCACAAACTGCAAGATCATACATGACCTGAGCCGAAGCTGCATGCTTACCTGACTGAGCCAGTCAAGTGCTCCATGAGAGGTGTTAAATTCTTAAGTTTTGTATTTTTGTCTTAGTTTCCTGTACCCTCTATCACTTAATTTTTAAGACCATTCTTTATCAGAAAACATGGAAATAAAAGTGTGTAAGGTAAAAGTGTCTCCCTCCCATTCCAGCTTCTCGGTCCTTCTCCAAGGCAGTCACTGTTAGAATTTCTTACATAGTCTTCTAAGCATATTCAATATATATATATATACATACACAAATGTACAGACATGACCTTTGGTTTACTGAAATACATACTATGCCATCTATTCTATGCCTCGCTCAATTTCTATGTAATTACTGTAAAATATAAAGACTGTATTTTGTGGTAAAATATGTAACAGATATGCTGTTTCATAAACAACTTTAACGTGAATATCTACGGTAACCACCACTTAGGTAAGAAAACCAAAATACTCCCAGCACCAGGGACCCTCCACATGCGTTTCCCCATCACCGCCCTTTCTCCCCTCAGTGAATACCTGACTGGAATAATCCTTTCCATGCACTTCTTTCTTCTTTCCTGCATACATATGCATTCTTAAAAAATACAGTTGACTTTTGCCTATATTTGAACTTTATATGAATAGACTTAGATGGCATATATCCTTCAGTGTTGCTTATTTTGCTCAGAACACATACAGAGAAGGAAGAACATGCCACATTGCAAAGGAATCTCTACATGGTGGGAATAAGGGATTTTTAAAATG
Organism: Proteles cristata cristata; assembly: GCA_017311185.1. Classification (NCBI taxonomy): domain Eukaryota; kingdom Metazoa; phylum Chordata; class Mammalia; order Carnivora; family Hyaenidae; genus Proteles; species Proteles cristata. Next base: position 185,441 of record JAESUZ010005179.1, read on the forward strand.
AACACATTTCTGTTTGCTAAATTTTCTACAATGTCTATTACTTCTATTAATGTAAGAAAAATGCCAATAAAAGCTACTCAGATAAATTCCTGGCTAAGACTTAGCATTATCCACTTTTGTGTCTCCTTGGTGTCTATTCCTTAAAAGGAACAATCTGGTAGTTTCAACACCTACAAAACCCAGTTCCTAAAGAAAACATGCAACATTATTTAATTATCTATCAATGTCAGATGATTTTCTTAGAGTGATGACTTTTCCTCAAGCACTCAAATGGGTGACAGATCTATATCTATATCGATGTTGATATCGATATTGATATATATCCCCTCACACCATACTTACAAAGAATTTGAGGCATGTGTTTTGAATCACATTAGGCTGCTAATGCTTAGTAAGATTTGGCTTTTGCAGCAACTTCTTACTAGATATGTCTCCTAAAGCAAGGGAAACAAAAGCAAAAAAAAAAGTACTGGACTTCATCAAAATAAAAAGCTTCTGCACAGGGAAGGAAACAATCAACAAAACTATAAGGCAACCTATAGAATGGGAGAAGATATTTGCAAATGACGTATCTGATAAAGGGTTAGTATCCAAAATATACAAAGAACTTATAAAACTCAGCACAAAAAACCCCCAAATAATCCAGTTAAAAAATAAATGAGAAGATATGAATAGACATTTTTACAAAGATGACATACAGATGGCTAAGACACATGAAAAGATGCTCAACATCACTCAGTAGCAGGGAAAAGCAAAATTAAAACCACGAGGAGGTATCACCTCACACCTGCCAGAATGGCTAAAATTAACACCACAGGAAACATAAGGATGGATGCAGAAAAAGGGGAACCCTCTTAAACTGCTGCTGGGAATGCAAACTGGTACAGTCACTATGGGAAATGGTATGGAGGTTCCTCAAAAAGTTAAAAATAGAACTATCCTGCAATCCAGCAGTTGCACTACTAGGTGCAAAGGACCCAAAGGACACAAAAGTACTGATTTGTAGGGACATGCACCCCAATGTTTATTGCAGCACTATTAACAATAGCCAGTTTATGGAAGGAGCCCAAATACTCATCAACCAATGAACAGAGAAAGAGATGTGAGATATATATATATGTATTTATCTATCGTATATAATATATTATGTGTGTGTGTATATATATATATATATATATCTATATATCTATAGGCATATGTGTGTATATATATACACACAACAGATTACTCCACCATCAAAAAAAAAAATGAAATCTTGCCATTTGCAATAATGTGGATGAATTAGACAGTATTATACTAAGCATAATAATAATGTCATAATAAATCAGTCAGAGAAAGAAAAATGCCACATGATCTTACTCATATGTGAAACTTAAGAAACAAAACAAATGAACGTGGGGAAAAAAGAGGCAAACCAAGAAACAGACTCTTCACTGTAGAGAATAAACGGATAGTTACTGGAGGGGGGTTAAGTGGGGTAAGGGTTAAATATGTGATGGGCACTAAGGAGGGCACCTGTGATGAGCACTGGGTGTTGTATGTAAGTGATGAGTCACTACATTCTACACCAGAAACCAGTATTACAACGCACATTAAGTAACTGGAATTTAAATAAAAATTTGGAGGAGAGAAAGGAAAAAGATTTGGTTTCAAGTTGTTCTAATCTCAAATCTAGGATATTCTAAAGAATAAGAAAAACAGAATAGAGTGTCTGCAGCATAAATCTACCCAAATTTCAAGACTGATTTCAAACATACCAGAGACATCTGAGCTCTCTCCAATATGTTGAAATGGAAATCATCAAGATTATCCTAAAGAGACACTACAAATCATCCCTTTGGTAACTAGGCTATTCTGCAAAAACCACCACAAAAATAGGTATGGAGAAGTCACCAGGATGACTAATCCACTCTCCGTTTTGTAGACACAAGCCACCACCTGTAACGGAGAGAGTAGATAGAAGTCGGTGATAGGTTACAAACGAACTAACTGCCAAAATATGTGAGGACATTAAATGACAGGGTTTCTGGAGTAAGATGTGTGATGATGTAGAAAAGCAGAGAGCCATTTATTAACAATACCCTCAAAAAGCAGTTACGGCCATCATGTCCCTTCAGCATTTTTCAAAAGTGTCAACTCCTCCCATCTCTTAACATGTCATCTGGAAACCCCAGCTTTTCAAAGACCTTTCTAGAAGTTACCATCTTTTCTTTAGGTGTGTGCCTTTTTTCTTCCTCATAAGAATCAATATAAGCACCTGGTTTCGGTCAGGTTATGTCCTGAGCTCAGGTCAGACATGGGGTTTGTGCTGACAGCCGATCTTTGAGTTGTGCCCAGATTCACCTGAGTTTCTCTGCCACGCTCTCTCAGAAATAGTAAAAACATTAAAAAAAAAAAAATTTTTTAATTTTTTTCCTAGGAGAGAGAGAGCGTGAGCAGGGGAGGGTCAGAGAGAGAGGGAGTCACAGACTGAAACAGGCTCCAGGCTCTGAGCTGGCAGTCAGCACAGAGCCGGACGCGGGGCTAGAACCCACGAACCGCGAGATCATGACCTAAGCGAAAGTCGGACGCTTAACCGACTAAGTCACCCAGGCACCCCTAAAAAATTTTTTTTAAAGAATCAATTATAATTATATTGTCAGAAATATGGCATTTATAATCTACCATATGAGCTACATGAATCTTCTCAAGTCTTACAACATGAGATCATGCTACCTTGGCTTTTCATTTTAAAACATCTCCTGATAGAGTAGCAGCATGTGAGCTGAATCCCTGGACCCCACCTCTGCAGGGATTGGTACCGCTCCTGGGCTGGAGGCAGGAAGCCTCCCAAAGAGCAGGACCACAGCCTGGGCAGAAGAAACTCCTGTCTTCCTTTGGTCACTGCAATTAACACAGCCGTTTCTGCAGAGGGCAGGTTAGGAGCAGACACAGAAAACCAGTAAAGGGAGACGCGCCAAGGCAGAGGGATGGGGACAAGCTCTCTTTGCTACAAACTTTGATACAGGTTTTCCTCTACATCATGTCTAGCTCTGCCAGTAGTTCTCTAGAGTTCGCAGGTTACACAGTCCTCTGACAGACACGTGCATGAAAACAGGCAAGGGGAGAGGTACTCAGTCATCGGGGTTCTGCATAAGGCTGTGCCTGGGCCCTCCTGTTTCTCCTAAAAGTCTGTGTAGACACAGAACCTCATAGAGGTCAACAGATCACTATCTCAGAGGCATATGTGTCAAGCTGCTCTGGTAACATTATTCCCTGTATAATGATTGCTGAATGCTAAATTATAAAATGGGGGGGGGAGGGGAAGAGGAATGGGAAAATGAGGTTTCCAACTTATTTTTAAATGAAACAATCCTCTTTCCAATAAACATCATCCCTAAAGTAATACACGTGCAGACGTCTCTCACAAGTCTTAATGTAGGTCTCAGTAACTCAGAAGTATGAATGCTCCAAATGGAGAAGAAAATGATTGAAAGTTTAAATACATAATTTTCTTTTTAAAATATTTATCAAAACATAAACTTAAAATTAAATATTATTCAAAATGCAAAAAATAGAATATAAAAAATCCTGAGGTTATGAAAGCTTAAAACTGCACTATGGGGGTGCCTGGGTAGCTCAGTTGGTTGAGCCTCCGACTTTGGCTCAGGTCATAATCTCACAGTTCATGGGTTTGAGCCCTGCGTTGGGCTCTGTGCTGACAGCTCGGAGCCTGGAGCTGCTTCAGATTCTGTCTCCCTTTCCCTCTGGCCCTCCCTGCTCGTGCTGTCTGTCTGTCTGTCTCTCTCAAAAATAAACAAACATTTAAAATTTAAAAAAAAACTGCACTATGACTTTTTTCCTTTTAGGTTGTATCATTTAAAAAAACCTTTATTTAAATCCATCATATTCAACATATAGTGTAATAATGGTTTTAGGAGATTTTAGTGATTCATCACTTACATATATCACCCAGTGCTCATCCCAACAAGTGCCCTCCTTAATGCCCATCACCCGTTTAGCCCATCCCCTCCTCCACCTCTCCCCAGATTGTTCTCTGAATTTAAAAGTCTTATGGTTTGCCTCCCTTTCTATTTTTTTATCTTATTTTTCCTTTCTATGTTCATCCATTTTGTTTCTTAAATTCCACATGAGTGAAATCAAATGATATTTCACTTTCTGTGATTGACTTATTTCACTTAGCATAATACGGTCTACTTCCATCCACATTGTTGCAAATGACAAGTTTTCATTCCATGGTGTGTGTGCGTGTGTGTGTAGTGGGGGGTGGTGTATACTACATTTTTTTATCCATTCATCAGCTGATGGACATTTGGGCTCTTGCCATAATTTGGCTATTGTTGATATACCCTGTGACTTTCAAGAAACCTATTTTAGAAGTCATTTTCCTTATTGTTAGACTTGATCTAATGCTCTTTCAGTGAAACTAGGTTTCATTCCAATCTCAATAGGGAGAAATGTCAACCTAAAGACTGCCTAGCCACAGAGCAAACTTTTCTGTTATTCTTATTAAACAACTGCTGCACAGAATTAAAAGAGTATTAGAGAAGTTACATTGGCAGAACAGAGTGTGCTGGTCACCCGAATTTTCCATCACTCCAAGAAATTCTCACCAACCTAAAAATGAAGCATAGAGGGCTACCTCTAAGCTATTGGAACAACTGACATCCAGTGATTCTTCCTTAACCATCCCCTAACCATGGCTGTTACCAACCTCCCACAGAGAATAAACTAAGACTCTTCCATTGGGCATAAAACTTCATAAGGCTAGCCCCTGATAGAGGCCGATCACAACAGGAAATGCAGTGTTCCCTGACTTGAAAACTTCTGATAAATGGTTCTCAAATTGGGTGTTCACCAAGACAACTTAGTGAGGTTTTTAAAAATGCTATTTCTGGTCACTGAAGTGAGGGGCCAGGAAGATGCATTTTAAACAGTCTGCCCAAGTGGTTGTAGGACACCCTAAAGTTTAAGAAGCACTGTCTCCCATACTACTAACACAACACCATGGATTCAGTTTTGAGTTTCACGTCCCAACTACATTAAGGTCTTAGGGTGCTTTATATCACTTGAAGGAAACTACCACACTGGTGTTCATAATTCCATAATTCCTGGTGTTCATGCCCTGTATAATCCCCTGTCAAACTGCCTCTGGACTTGGCCACGTGACTTGCTTTAGCCACTGAGACATTAAGACACAATGCAGAGGCTGGACAAGCACTCACACATTGAGTTTTGTCTTGAAATGCTCTTCTTGGAAGCCAGCAACCATGCCACAGAGAAGCCCAGGATGGACTCCTGAGTGACGAGATGCCACATGGAAAAGGTTTCTGGGGGATGAAAAGCAATCTTGCATATTCTAGCTCCTTCCAAGCTCTAGAAGCCACTTAAGTGACCCCAGGTGTACCATGGAAGAATCACCAGTTGAGCCCAGGTAATCCACAGAATTTTAAGAAATAATAAATCATGTTTAAGGAACTAAGTTTGGGGGATGGTTCATTTTAAAGCGATAGATAAATGAAACACTACTGACTGAGGTTTCTAAAAAAGGTATCATGTGATATAATCTCTAAAAACACTATTATTAATACCTAATTTCGTGCACATTTGCTATGGAAACAGCATCACATCTATTAACTTATTTATGCAGTAGGGCACTGCCATCTCCATTTTGCAGATTAAAAGAAATAAGGCTTTAGGCATTCAGGAAATGTTTCCAGCGTCACACAATTAGTAAATGACAAGCCACAGATGTGTAAGAGGCATTCCGAACACAGTACACTAAATTAACCTTGCCATGTCCAGTAGGGTTTTCACTAAGCTCTTTGCCAGTCCCTTCTTTAGATTCTTGTGTCCGTTAATTCAGACAGATGAGTATAGATTTATCCTACACATCACCAGGCTCTAAAGAGAGAGCCTCACACACACATCACAGTTGCTAGGTGCTAGCGCTTTGGCTGCCTAGCAACAGATGTTTCTTTATTCCAGTCAGGTGTGAAGAGCAAGCTCTGATTTCCAAAGAGACCATGACTTGTCATTGCCTTTTCATTGATAGAGAACCTATAATCATAAAGGCACACAGGCAAGCCTGAAATAAATCTATTCACCTCTCCTTTCCCATAGTAACATATTCAAACCATCAAAACTATTTATTCATCCTCCAAATGTCTCGGAGGAGACATTAGACAAGACCAAGTTCATACATTAAGAAGGACTTCTAAACTCAGAGTTTGAGACACTAGTGCTGGAACGGAACACTTAGAATGTGTGCATGGTTATATAAATTAAACATCAATAAAGTTGATTAAAAAATAAAAGTTAAGGAGAAAGAACGTTCTCACAGCAATAACTTAGAAGATAAAAAAGATTTCTATCAGTGGCTGTCTAAAGCATTTTCTTCATCATTTGCTAAATAAAGCTTTTCCTCTTTTTTTAAGGTTTTATTTTACTGCCAGTTAGTTAACATATGCTGTTACCTTAGTTTCAGGTGTACAATACAGTGATTCAACAATTCCATACATCGCCCGGTGCTCATCATGACAACTGTGCTAGTTCATCCCCGGCCCCACCCCCCTCCCCTCTGGTAAGCAATTTGTTCTCTAGAGTTAAGAGTCCATTTCTTAGTTTCCTGTTCTCTTTTTCCTTTGTTCATTTGTTTTGTTCCTTAAATTCCACATGAATGAAATCTCACATTTGTCTTTCTCTGAAGGACTTTTTTGCTTAACCTTATACTCTAGCTCCATTCATATTGTTGCAAGTGGCAAGATTTCTTTTATAGCTGAATAATACTCCATTATATATATGTGTGTGTGTGTGTGTGTGTGTGTGTTTGTGTATTCATTTTTACTGCTTTTGTGTTTCCTACCTTTTGTACTACCACTTTTGGTCTCTCCTTTTCACTCAAAGAGACCTCTTTAAGGTTTCTTGCAGAGCTGGGGTGGTGGTCATGAACTACTTTACCTTTTGTTTATCTTGGAAACTCTGTCTTGCCTTCTATTCTGAATGATAGGCTTGCTGGATAGAGTATTCTTTGCTGCAGATTTTTCTTTGAATATATTATGCCACTCCTTTTCTGGCTTGCAAAGTTTCTGTTGAAAATAAATCTCCTGGTAGCCTTATGGACTTTCCCTTGTAAGTTCGTTACATCTTTTGTCTTGCTGCTTTTAAGATTTTTTCCTCATCACTATATTCTGCAGATTTAATGTCAACATGTCTTGTGTGTCTGCTGTTTTTGATTCTGACAGGAGTTCTCTGTGCCTCCTAGATGTGGCTGTTTCCTTCCTTAGATTAGGGGAGTTTTCTGCTGTTATTTCTTCAAATAAATTATCTTCCCCCTTTTCTCTTTCTTCTTCTAGAACTCCTATAATATGAATTACATTTGATATAGTCACTGATTTCCCTAAATCTATTCTTGTGTTGCAGAGTTCTTCCTTCTCTCTCTTGTTAATCTTCATCACTTCCCGTTACCCTGTCTTCTAGGTGTCTAACTGGCTCCTCGGCTTCTTCCACACTGCTACTCATTCCATCGGTATTTTTCTCATTTTGCTTATTGAGCCCTTTATGTCTGCTATGTTCCTCCTTGTCTCTGTGTTAAGGGTCTCACTCATACCTTCCACTCTTAAGTCCGGTGATTATTCTTATGACCATTGTTTTAAATTTTCTATAGGGGAGGGGGCATGGCCGGGTGGCTTAGACAGTTAAGCGTCTGACTCTTGGTTTTGACTCAGATTATGATCTCATGGGTCATGGAATCGAGCCCCACATCAGGCTCTGTGCTGACAGTGCAGAGCCTGCTTGGGATTCTCTCTCTCTCTCATTCTCTGCCTCTCTCTCTGCTCCTCCCCCATTCATGAATGCACTCGTGCTCTCTCTCTCTCAAAATAAATAAACCTAAAAAAATAAGAATAAATAAAAAGATAAATTCTCTATCAGGCATATTACTTATATCTGTTTTGCTTTGGTCTCTGCATGTGGCCTTGTCCTGTTCTTTCATTTAGGATAAATTTCTCTCTCTCCTCATTTTGTCTGCCTCTCTGTGTCTACTTCTGTATGTTAAGGAAGTCAGTTGTGTCTTCTACTCTTGCAAGGGGTGACGTTATGAAGAAGAGGCCCTGGAGTGCAGTGTCCCCTGTTCACCAGAACCTGGTGCCTCAGGAGAATATCCTATGTATGTTGCTTATGCCCTGCTGTTGTATCTGAGTCACTTTTCCTTTCGGTGCAGGTGTCTACACTGACCCTCTGCCTATTGTGGGCAGAGCTTGCTCTCTGTGTTGTTAGTAGGACACAGGTAGGCCAGCTCTGAGGGGGCGTGCCACTGGGAACTTGGGAACTGGGCGACAATGTCAGCAAAATTTGCTGGGCCACTAAAATTAGGCCACTGATCCTACACGGGATCTGCAAAAGCACTATGGCGGGTGGGGGCTGTGTGGCAGCGTGGCACAAGGCTGGGAGTGTCACCCAGAGGTGGCTGAGGGTGAGTGGCCAGGCACGGTGCAGGGGCGGGGCATGGCACACAGGGCAGCCGTGCACGCAGGGGCTGGGCCGGTGCACACACAGCTGTGGTAAACACTGCTCTCAGCCCCAGGCGAAGGCGACAGCGTCTGGGGCCCCGCCTTCTGCAGGTGCTGGGGGAGGGGAGGAAAACGGCATCTGCCAGCCTGCTGACTTCCAGAGACGTCTGCCAACACGCCCCAAATCAGTGTGAACAGATCTGTCTGATTTTGGAATGTGTGGATTCCAAATAGATCAGTAACTACAATAAATGTCAAGAGGTTGAATTCGGCTATCCTAACATTGAAAAAATAAAAATTTTTAAAAATAGAAATAAAACAAAATTTAGCCATAGTGGCTATAAGATATATATTAGAAGCAAAAGGCTAAAAAATTTTTTTAAAGGGATATGCCACCTTATGTTTAAGGTAAACAACACAAAACAATTAATGGGAATGAAGTACACCACCACATAATAAACAAAAAGAAATAATAATCACACATAACAATGTAGTGTAAGGATATACAAAGCAAAAACAGTCCAAATTAAACAGAGAAACTGGCAAATTCATAACAAGAGTAATTTTAACATAGGAGAATGTTTAAAAGTGTATTTCCAAAAGCTGATAAATCAACCAGACAAAAAAAAAGGAAAAAGGGAGGAAGGGTGTAAATCTGAACAACAGATCTGAATCAACAGTCATTTATATATAAGAGAGGACACTGCAGCAAATACTCTTCCTTTCAAGCACATATCGGAAATATTTTAAAAACTGAACCATGTACTAAGTAACAAAGGACATCAACAAATTTCAAAGAACCAATTATCACAGAGGCCTCATTCTCTGACAATGGGTAGGCACTAAATAACACGAGCTAAAAAAAAAAAAAAGAAAGAAAGAAAGAAAAAAAGAAAGAAAGAAAAAGGAAAAAAAATTACACTAAAGAGTACAAAATATTTAGAAAACAAGGACTGTTTCTGCCATCACAGTTTGTAACCTTGTGGAGGAAACACACAAAGTCATTAAGCAGAAATCACTATGTGATATACAGTATTATGGAATGATTAATATAGAACAGCAAACTGTGCTAAGGACTCTGAAGAAAAGCAGAATGCCAAAAGAATGTGTCACTTGCGGAGCGCCTGGGGGGCTCAGTCAGTTAAGCGTTGGACTTCGGCTCAGGTCATGATCTCACAGTTTGTGGGTTCGAGCCCCGCGTCGGGCTCTGTGCTGACAGCTCAGAACCTGACCCGGAGCAGCTTTAGATTCTGTGTCTCCCTCTCTCTCTGCCCCTCCCCAGCTCGTGCTCTGTCTTTCTCTGTCTCAAAAATAAATAAACGTTAAAAACAAACAAACAAAAAAAAGAATGTGTCACTTGGGACTCTAGTATCTTCTTGGGGTGTAAGGTTAGCTTTCCCTGAGGAAATGACATTTGGGGATGGCAAAGGAGGAGGGCACGCACCTTCCACACAAAGGGAAAAAGCAGGGAACAAGGTCTTCAGGAGAGAAGGGTTGAGGGATAACTGGGGACCTGAAAGGCAGACAGTGGCACTGGAATGCAGAAGCAAGGGAGAGTGACCTCAAACAAGTATAAATAAGTGACTCTTAAGAAAAGTAGAGTTAAAAAACAGAAAAAAGTTTATTTGTTTATTTTGAGAGAGAGAGAGATCTGAGGAGGGGCAGAGAACCCCGAGCAGGCTCTGCACTGTCTGCACAGGCCCAGCGCAGGAGCTCAACCCACAGACCGCAAGATCACGACCTGAGCCAGAACTAAGAGTCAGACGCTTAACCAACTGAGCCGCCCAGGGGCCCCAAAAGTACATTCCTGAAACATAAAAGAAGACAAACAAAGACTGCTCTTAGTGATTAAACACCTTTAAGAATATAAAAAGCATGAAACTAGAAAGTTTTAAGGAGGTATTTATTCTAAGTTTACAATTCTCAAGAACTTGTTAATTTTTCATTTCTTAACTGCCATTATTGACCTGAACAGCAATAATTTCTCTAAGTCATATGTTAAACTGTATTTTTCACCCAGTTAAGATGTTAGGGATTAAAATCACCCTTCATACCAATTATTATATAACCGTCTATCCATAATGGATTTCCGTAAGCAATCAATTGACCTGGAATAGTGCAAAGAATCCCAACTGTGGAATCAAATAGATCTGGAGTTCAGGATGTTAACTGTGCCTTCTACTGCTTCAATTTTATACCTGTAAAATGAGTTAATAATCAATCAAACTTGATGATGGAAATTTATGCGGTCTAAGTGAGAATCCATGTAGAGGCAGAATGGTACAATGTGACAGAATGAAGACAAACTTGGCATGTATTCCAACCCCACCACCTAAGAGTTCTATGAATTTGGCCAGTTATTTAACATTTCATTGCTTAGGTTTCCTCAATGTGATGTGGGCTTCAAATACTCCCTGTGCTATAGTTTTGAAGATAAAATAATTCACATAAAGTACTTAGCACTCCATAAATGTGAGCTGGTATTAGTATTGAAACTGCTTTTGTTACTCTATCCTTGAGAAAAGCCCTAAGTGTCTCATTAACAAGATTTGATTCTTCCCTCTACCCTTAGTCATCAAAACTGTCAATCCTAGGGACTTATATTTTACTTTGAAGGTTATTAGATTTTGAGACATATTAGCAAACAAAATTTCACTATTTCAAAACAAAAAAATTTTAATAGCCTACTATATACCTACTTCTTCAGGACCATTAAACCAGAAAAATTCTTGAAACTCCTTTCTTTAAAAAAAAATTTTAATGTTTATTTATTTTTTAAGGAGAGAGAGACAGAGCACAAGCAGGGGAGGATAGAAAGAGAGGGAGACACAGAATCCGAAGCAGTCTCCAGGCTCTGAGTTGTCAGCACAGAGCCTGACACGTGGCTCAAACTCACGAACTGCCAGATCATGACCTGAGCTGAAGTCGGATGCTAAACCACCTCTTAAAATTCCTTCTAAATCACTAATTTCAGGGGCACCTGCATGCCTCAATCAGCTATGCATCCAACTCTTGGGTTTTGATCTCAGGTCATGATCTCATGGTTTGGGGGTTTTGAGCCCCGCATCAGGCTGACAGTGGGGAGACTGCTTGGGATTCTCTCTCTCTCTGCCCCTCCCTTGCTCACACTCTCTCTCTAAATGAATAAACTTTTTAAAAAAAATCACTAATTTCATTTAACAATCTTCATAACATACAAATTCATTAGGTATTTTCACTGCCTCTAATTTTGTGTTTTGAGAATGCACGCCACGCTCAATGCCCTCAAAGCCAAAGGTCTTACGCGTAGTTCAACGTACTTGGTGCATCTGTTATAAATTCCCTCCACTGTTTCGTCTACTCTTTCAGATAGAACATAAAACATTCACACAACTCCAAAACTGTGACATTCTAAGCAAAACTGGGCCCACTCCAAGAATTTTCATTGAAACGAAGTGAGATTCCATCCAATGTGTTTGCACCAAAAAGTTTCACAGCTCTTCCACAGTGTCCTAGAGGCTGAATTACGTGAATGAAATCTCATACAAGAAAGTTATGAACTTAACCAATTCAATCAGCCCCAATTCAGGGGGCTGCCATCAGGTGGAATGTATCCTATGGGACTCTGGGCCTACCTGGCATCAAAACCACCACTTGAGGTGGAAATTAAAACTCTGCAAGAGAGTCTGAATAAGAATAACCCAATTTTAAAAAGTGAAGAACTTGATAAATATGATCTTGCTGGTATTTATCCTATTCTAGTTAGCATATCAAGAGTCAATTCTGGGGTAAATTTGTCAACTGGCCAAAATTCTCATAAGTAATTTGCTTCCTAACTAATTAAATGTAAGCAGATCCCAACACTGTCTCTATACGCCTTTTTAAAAATAAAATCTAAAATTGCTTTGAAACAGTCTCCATGAAAACAGCATTAGTTTTATAGCCAAACCCAACACTGAGCTACAGAATACTGGGGTTAAGGGCTGAGAGGAAACTTATAAACCATCTTGACTCACTTTACTATGGGAGAAACGACATTGCAGGAAGGACAATGTTAAGAACAGCGCAGTAAGACTGTTTAATGCATAAACCCGTTGTTAAGAAGGAGAAATTCCCAACAAAATGTCAGGGCTCTAATACTTCAGAGGCTAAATCTGGGGGGCACAGGGGCAGAAGCGCCCTCCTCGCTCCGGCTGCACCCCCGGGGCTGCCACAATGGACCATCGCAATAGGGAAGAGCTGAGAGCTGCTGAATCAACCAGACGTAAGCAAGGGTCCTACCGCATGGACGGAATCAGAACCAGAACTTAACTGAGGAGAAAAGTGTCAGTACTTTGTTCCTTACACAACGATAGGGAGTTTCTTTTCTTTTTTTTTTCCCTGTGGATGATGGATGTAGAAGTTGAAATTTGTTAGCATTTTAATCTATTGCCTTGTTACTAAGGAGTCATTAACGTTACTTAAAATTAAAAGGTAACGATATTAGTAGTAATGGCGGTGGTAACAGTAATAGAGTAGTAAAAGGCGAAAGATTCATATGATCTGAAGAGAAACCAGAGTAAACACAGAGCAGTAATCATAATAGTAAGAGTGTCGAACACATAGAGCACCTTAAGAGTTGGGCACTGTGTTTAACACATGGATTCTTACATGTAACCATTTAATTAATCATTTAGCCATTTAATTGTTGCAGTCAGGGCATTTAATCCTTATGGTTACCCACTAAAGAAGATGTACTATACTGTGCTTATTATTTTTTTTTTAATTTTTTTTTTAATGTTTTATTTATTTCTAGGAGAGAGAGAGAGAGACAGCGTGAGCAGGGGAGGGTCAGAGAGAGAGGGAGTCACAGACTGAAACAGGCTCCAGGCTCTGAGCTGGCAGTCAGCACAGAGCCCGACGCGGGGCTCGAACCCACGAACCGCGAGATCATGACCTAAGTGAAAGTCGGATGCTTAACCGACTAAACCACCCAGGTGCCCCTATACTATGCTTATTTTATAGATAAGGCAACAAGGTACAAAGAGGTTCCGTACTTAATGCAATTTCCCATAGCTAGTAAGTAGCAGAGCCAAAATTCAAACCTACCCAGCTTGATTTCAGAGCAAAAATAATTCATTTCATTGATGGAATTAAACTAACTACATGGAAATAATACTGAGGACATCGAAACAAACACATTATATAGTTTTTAAATTAAGAAAGAAAAAAAACCTTAACATTCACCTTGTTTTTCTTCCCTTGTAAAACCTGAGTCCCCAAATGACAAAGTGTACTTTAAACTACATAAATACTGCTGACGCCCCAAGTGTACCCCATCATTTTTTCTCACCACCTATTCTGCAAACTAAGCTCTCTTAGGAGAAGTAAACTTCCACATCCATACAGATTAACTATAGGGCTAAGAACTGAGGCTGCCTACATACACATGACTTTATTATTTGTGCCAAGAAATTCTTACCCAAAGATAAGGCTGTAAATCAGTAAATAACTTCATTGTTTGCTTCAGGAACTTCCCAAAAGTCCATTTGCCCCAACAATAGACTAGTCAAACAGTCCCCTTTCCACAATATTCCCTCAACTGGACAAACAACTCACTTATCCACGAACTGTGTACTTAACAAGACTTGGTTAAGAGCTTTGTCTCACAGTTTCCACTAATCCTATTCGATCATGAACTTTACCCAGTATCAATCAGATCAGTTCACTGAAAGACCCACCTTAAATCTCTGAAGGTTACACCCGAAACCCTACAATATAGGCCAATTCTCTCCCCCTGATAAAGTCTGCCAAGACCATCAAGGTACGTTCTCATTGTCCTAAGCAACAGTTTTGCTTGACTGAAGCTATTCTGGACTTCTTCAGGGGGAGTTGATAGGCAACAGAAGGAAATGACCCAATTCTATTTCAAATGCTCTCTTATCAACAACACCTTTTTAAAAAATCCCTTCTTCCCTCATACCGATTCTAGGCCGCAGGTGAATCAAATATGCCAGGAAGTGAGATCATTATAGAAAAAGATAAACATACGCCAGCAACTGAAAGGGCTCACATAAATCTAACAATAAATTCAACACGAGACTTTGAGCTCTATTTTACTGTAGCCATAATTTAACCCTAAGCTATACTGGATTAATTACACATTTAAAAGTGGTCTAAAAGGCTCCCTAAAATTAAGATTTATAAAGAAAGTAAAAGAAAAACAAAGGTCTCAAAATGCCAAAGTTTAAAGTATTCTGCCATCTGATCAGATTTTACAAAATTTCCTTTAATCAACTCGTATGCCTCTAATGTTATGTATCGAATATAAACACATGAAATATAGCCAATCTTTAAAAAAAAAGCTCGAAGAATGATTTAAACCTATATAAATATAAAATTACTTTTTTTTTTTTTTTAAATGTTTTACTTATTTCTAGGAGAGAGAGAGAGACAGCGTGAACAGGGGAGGGTCAGAGAGAGAGGGAGTCACAGACTGAAACAGGCTCCAGGCTCCGAGCTGGCAGTCAGCACAGAGCCCGATGTGGGACTCGAACCCACGAACCGCGAGATCATGACCCAAGCGAAAGTCGGACGCTTAACCGACTAAGCCACCCAGGCGCCCCAAAATTACTCATTTTTTGACATCACCTTTCACTTAATCATCTTTATTAGACTTCAGTTATACTTAGCTATGCAATTATTAAAGTACATAACCATATTTACTATAATGCTATTTTATTCCTGTCTCTCCATGCATCTCATTTTCTTCAGAAAAAATTAAAACAGTTGCAAACCCGACTGAACGTATTAAGATGCCAAAGATAAGTTTTTTAATGAAGTTGAGGCTTTTAAACAAGAAGAATTTGTCGCATCATATTAAAACATGCACCAGTTAGCTAAGCGCCTGACTCCTAGTTTTGGCTCAGGTCCTGATTTTATGGTTCGTGAGTTCCAGCCCCACATCAGGCTCCATGCTGACAGTTCAGAATCTGTTTGGGATTCTCTCTCTCTCTCTCTCTGCCCCTCCCTTGCTCGTGCTCTCACTCAAAATAAATAAATAAACCTAAAAAAGTAATAATAAAATAAAGCATGTATTATGTATGTAAGTTATATTATGTATGTATGTGTATACATACGTGTGTATACGTATGTGGGTACAAATGTGTATGTGCATGTGTGTATATTCATCCCAAGGTAAGAAAAAAGAATGCAGCATAAAATCTCAATTTTGTTTTTCATAGCTTGTCAACACCAGCCATTTCAAATATGATTATTACTTCCTGTGGAAGTGTTGCTAATCATGTTATTGTAACCATCTTACTGTGGAGCCCTAAATGTAGAGGAAAGAACGTGGAGGTTAGAAGGCAACAGGTCTGTACCCTAGATTCCTGACTCTAAACTGGGGAAAATAACTTATTCTCAGATAGCCTCAGCTCACTTATCTGGAAAAGAATGAGATATCCACCTACTTGGCATAACTGATATGACTATTAAAGGAGATATGTATAAGGCGCTCAGTTTACAGTCTAGCACACGGTGGTAAGGCCTCCATAAATATTCGTTACCGCCACACATATTAGCTCCCTATAACTGTGGTCTTAAGGATTTACAAGATATTAAAGTACTTCCTAAATAATTAAAGAAGTATTAATTATGCAACAAGATCTTTAAGATCTTCATATCCTTTCAACCAATAATTCTATTTCTAGAAAAGTGGCCAGAGGAAATGATTAGAGATACAGTCAAATATTAATGTACAAAGATATTCAAAACTTTATTGTTAACATCAAAAAACTGGAAACAACCTAAGTATCCCAATATTATACTACATCTCTATGACTGCATGGTGTACAACTACTAAAATATTCATGAAGAATTAAGAGCATCCAAAAATGCTCCGTAAAATTAAAACAATATCCTATGCACTACATCACAACAAACACAATTACATGTCAGTATACACACAGACACACATATATTCAGAAGAAAAAGGATTTGGAGGAAATATAAAAGTATTAACAACGACTATGTCAAGACAATGGAAAAACAGGTAACTTTTATGGTTTCCTTTTTCACTCCATTTCTAAGTGTTCTACTGTATACCTGAAGTACTTTTGATACTTAGGGGAAAAAAAAACTAAAAAAATCCATTCACCTATGTTTATTATTCAGAATATTCTACTTTTTTTTAAGGATAATCTTTTAAATTATACCCGTCTCATTTCCAAAAGGATTTGGAATAGTTGACAAAAATGTATACAACAGAATAAAACAAAGAGATGAAGAAAGATAAAAAAGTTTACAGACTCTCTGTATATAGCCATATATACACATCTACCTATCTACGCATCTGTGTACATGTATGTGTGTGTATGAATATGTATTTACATATTCAGTCAAAGAATTCTGTTTCACGTATTAAGCACTAAAGGAAGTTTCTTCAGCTTTCTCAGGGCACACTCCAGACATTGTTTTAAGGCCTATTTCACTGAACTAAGTAAATCAGGTTTGTGGTTGGGAGGAGGCAGATCTAAAGTCAAGGAATCAAGACCTCAAACAGGACAAGCATGATCATGATCAGCACCAAGGAACGTCTTTTTTAAAAATGTACAGCTATGCAGATAAATATAAGTGTAGGCAGACTTTTCACTCATCTTACCTTTGTTCATGTGACTCCAAAGGAAAAAAAATACTAAAATTATACTTTAATTTCTGCGATGAAGTACATCAAAAATATGAACTAAGAAAATAAGCTATTAACAAAATGTATTCAGATATATTGTATTTAACACAGTACTTACCTTCACTGATGGCATGGGGCTTAATGATGCAACAGGTACAATTGGTAAATTTTGCAGTGTTTGCTGGTCCACAAACTCCACTTGAAGGAAAAAATAACTCCATTTCCTAAAGACAGAGAGAAATAACTTTGGCACATGTCATCTCTTATCTTGAACTCCTAGGATGTTTATGTGAGAGAAAGAAAATGACATGATTACTTTTAAAGTTTCATAGTATAAATTCTTTGCTTCAAATTTTCTTTCTTTTTTTTAAAAAAAAATTTTTTTTAAATGTTTTATTTATTTCTAGGAGAGAGACAGCATGAGTAGGGGAGGGTCAGAGAGAGAGGGAGTCACAGACTCTGAAACAGGCTCCAGGCTCTGAGCTGGCAGTCAGCACAGAGCCCGACGCGGGGCTCAAACCCACGAACCGTGAGATCATGACCTAAGCGAAAGTCGGACGTTTAACCAACTAAGCCACCCAGGCGCCCCATCTTTGCTTCAAATTTTCTAAAAACTACTTTTACAAAGACTGATTAACTGAACCCTGTTTTAGGTCTTGTAATCAAAAGATCATATAAAAAAGTACAATGAAAGTAATGAGAACATGTATCATTCTGCCCTAGGATTAAAACTAATAACATCTTAACATACTTTGAATATTGGAAGTAATGAATATAAAGTTCTTATTTTCCTCAAAGCATTAGTTCACAGACACAGGTCCAATTTTAGATTTTTTATTGAAATATGTAAAATTAAAAACTAGGGTTTCTTTGTAAAAACAGATTAGTATTTAAGAATCAGAACTACAAAATTAGTTTTAATTAATTAGTTTAAACTAGTTCTAGCATACAATTAAATCATACAAGCTTTATTTTATAACCAGATTCAGTCTATGTTATCTGCTTTGCACATGGTTCACTAAGACAACAACTCAGCAATTTGAACTAGCCACAAACACAGTCACACTAATTAATTCTTTTAATTATTTAGACAAATGCTTTCCGCCCAAAGCTTTTCCTTTTATTTCCAGTACACCCTATAAATCCCTCAGTCCAAAGGTCCAAAGAACTCTACCAATGTGTAAAGGACCACTCCAAACATCACCGACTTCAGGAGGAGGCCTTTTGTGATGTCCCCAATCAAAACTGTGGCTATTTGGGTAACTGCCCTTCCCAAGTTTTAAATTTGAAGCAAGTAACTAACCTGCATGGCTTTGCAGGTCCCTTAGCATCTGACACAAATGCCTCAAACTAAGTATTCATTTATCCTCGAATTTAAAAATTGAAAGATCATAGGAAGTGTTAACGTGGCCACACTGATGTACAATTTTGAAAACCACAGAGAACGTGAGGAATTGTTCAAACTGTAGTGTATACACCAGTGCAGTTCTGGCGGTAAGACATCTTAGAATTAAATGTTCTATTCCTTAGACATTGGATATTTTCCTATCACATTGCCGTCTTTGTTTATGACTCTTCTTGACCGTAACAACAGCAACGTCCACTTCTAGTCCTGCATCAGATGACTTGATTACCTACTCTCAGAGGAACTGTATGATCCAAGTGAAAACTCCACCCCTATGGGGTCCTGACAGGTAATGAATGAATGAAGTCAACTTGACATAGCAAGAGGGTTGCAGCCTGGAAAGGAAGTGCCTCCTCTGGAGCTCCTGTTTCTCTGCTTCCTTTGCAACAAAACTCCTCAAAAGGGGGGGAGGGGTCTTTATTCTCTCTCTTTACTTTTCACCTCCATTCTCTCTAAAAGTGGCAATCACTTGGGTTTGCAAACTGCTCAATGTGACCTCTGCACTGCCAAGTCCTCTGGCTACTTCTCAGCCCTCACCCCCTGGCCCAAACAGGATTTGACACAGGTGATCTCTCTCTACATCCTGGAATGCTTTCGTCCCTTGACTTTCTTCCTACTTCACTGGCTGCTCTTCCTCAGTCTCCTCTGATGGTTTTCTCCCATGTGGCTGACCCCTGTGTTGGCGAGCTCCGGGGTCCATCTTCTATCTACCGGCACTCTCTCGATGAGCTCAAGTCCCATGTCTTTAAATGCCACCTGTATTCTGATGGCTCCCACGTTTCTGCCTCCAGTCCAACCTCCTCCCTAAATTCCACACCCATATCAAAGCCACTACCACTTATAGAGGATTCACATTTATTTATTTATTTTTTTTAATGTCTTATTTATTTCTAGGAGAGAGAGAGACAGCGTGAGCAGGGGAGGGTCAGAGAGAGAGAGAGTCACAGAGTGAAACAGGCTCCAGGCTCTAAGCTGGCAGTCAGCACAGAGCCCGACGCGGGGCTTGAACCCACGAACTGCGAGATCATGACCCAAGTGAAAGTCGGACGCTTAACTGACTAAGCCACCCAGGTGCCCCAGAGGATTCACATTTAAAATGTCCTGATTTCCACAGTCTCCCATAAAATCTGTTCACTCGCACCCTATTTTCCCATCGTTCCAACTGCACAGGCCAAAGGAAAGAACTTTGAGTGATCCCTGATTCCTCTCCTTTCCTTGGCCATCCATCTAATCTCTCAGAAAATCCTTTATAACATGTCCAGAATCCAACCACTTCCATATCGGACACCCGGTCCATGACTATCACCAATTCTCCCTTTGACAACTGCTCTAACCTCCTAACTGATCTGCCATTCCAACTTTTCCCCCAACACACCTACACCCACCTGGCCTGATCTATTCTTAACACTGCAGACAGCACGAAACCTGCAAAACACACGCTGCTCCTCTGCACAGAACACTCCAGTAGCCTTTTATCTCATTCAGCATGAAGTTTAAGGTTCTAGATGTCTACAAGGCCTTATTATAGGCTCTGGTCCCTAGGCTCCCAGCTATACCTTGAGCTAATCATCTACTTCCACAAAAAAACACTTAGATTTCTGTTCCGGCACCAGTGACCCCACCCACTCACTGTTTAAACCCAGCAGACAAGTTCCCACCGCAGAACCTTCGCCAGGTATCGTTCCCTTTCTCGCGGAACACTCTTCCTCTCTGATACCTGCAGGGTGTCTCCCTCACTTCCTTCTCTTCTCTGCTCAAACCAGAGACTGTGAGGGCTTCCTGACATAGATTTGTGTTCATATAAACATATTTAACAGCATTCCTCACTTCTACTCAACACACAGTCCTTCCTCCACCCTGGTCTTTCTCTATCCCTTCCCCTGCTTTATCATCTTCATAGTACTTACCACCTGACTTGTTTTATGTCTATTTATTTATTATCTGGCATCCCCTTCACCATCAGAACTGATGTAGGCTCCCAGGAAGCCAGGACCCAGTTTGGCCCTAGCAGCTTCTCAATATAACGAAATGACTGAAATTCAGAAACTAATAAATCCTGCATGTGCTGAATAAGATACATCTATCCACGCTGCACACATGAGA
Source organism: Proteles cristata cristata (assembly GCA_017311185.1). Lineage (NCBI taxonomy): Eukaryota > Metazoa > Chordata > Mammalia > Carnivora > Hyaenidae > Proteles > Proteles cristata. The sequence goes on from JAESUZ010005179.1 coordinate 206,103, forward strand.
AAGCCTGGAGTCATAAGCCCTTACAGGTTAGCAAGTGGCAAAGTCAGGATCCGGATCCAGTTCACAGTGGTTCCAAAGCCCCGGACTTTGTCCACTACCTGTCCTTCAAAAGTAAAGAAGCTGTGCTAACCTGTTCCACCTCTAGTTGAACCAATTAATGGGCCAATTATTTTTGTCTCGATTTTCCTCTCTTTTCTTCCTCAATTTTTAAAAATGAAAATGCCAGCTTTCCAAGTACTCATTTACATATGCTGAATAAATATGTGTTTCAGGGAAGGTTTTACTTAAATATACCTTCTCAGTTGAACGCGAGTAATTCTATTTTATGCCGTTGCTTTCTCTTTCTCCCTGTGCAGGCTGTCTTATAGTCACAGTGATTAATCTAAGCTGACATTTGCAAGAGCACTTCTACTAGGTCATTGTTATGGCAATTAATTTAGAGACTTCACACAACAAACGTAATAGTCACAAAAAAAATAAAGAAATAAAATAAATGTTGGCATTCCTTTGTGATTTGAGCTGCTTAAGCAGTTTACATAAGGCTCCTCTCCCACCTAGGGTCCCTGCTATTACTCTTAGCCTTTTACATATTCCTGAACTGCCTAGCAGAAATATGTAACTTTACTACAAAGACTCCATGAGTCTTCGCTTTTTGAACTATATCTTACTTAAAACATTGTAACAAAACACCTGCACTGTTTCATAAATTTCACCTAAGACCCCATGGTAATCTCACTGAAACATCTGACTAATCTACATTGAATGATTGCTGGTTAAAAGTTTCTCCAAAACTTTCATATAGTAATTTTAAATATCATTGTTGTAAGTGCCTCAGACTAAACATGAAAACACTGAACTTTCTCTCTATATACCCTAACACCAAATAAGAAATCTGTTCTCAGAAAATCCAAAACTTTAAGAAATGAAAGTCATGTGATCAATGCAGCCTTATTTACAAATCAAAAAGAGAACCTAACAAGACGTCCAAAAGTAAGGGGATATTTAAATAAATCATGTTATATCCATATAACAAAATATTCCGTAGTCAATAAAATTTACTCTTATGATAATAATACTGTAACATGAAAAATACCAAATTAAGTGAAAAAATTAATCAAGTTAAAATCATGTACATGGTGTTTACTATGTAAATTATATAAATGATCAAGGGAATGAGATGGAAGGAATATTCCATAAACAAACTGTAAACATCAGTGGCAGGATTACTAATGCTAAATCTTCTTCTCCACTTGCCAAATTTTCTGAAAGTGTTTCCATCACTAACATATTCTAAAAGACTATAATGTTTAAAACAAGGGAAGCCGCTACTTCTGGTATCCACAGTGGAGACTGGCGGTTAAACACCGGGCTCTGCAGCCAGAGCTGCCTGGGCTCAAGTTGTCAGGAGGCCAAGGTGCTTAAATTCACGGAGTTTCAGTTCCTGGTAAATTGGGATGATATAAGCGACTATACAGGAGATTGTGAGAGTTAAATCAGATACCAAAGCATGTGGAATGACTCCTGCGACACAGTGAGCACTCAATACACATAAAGTCTGTTGTAGTTTTGAGTTCCGAAACATTTTTGAACCGAGGTGACCTAGATCCTGGAGGCATGATGATGAATCGGACATCCTCAAGGAATTCACAGTCTACTGAGAGGATGAACATAAACACAAACACTTTTAAAACATGGTAAGAAATAGTGATGTGCAGTAGGTATGAAGCAAGCCTCAAGGAAGGGTACCTCACAGAACCAGGAAATTGATAACAGCTGAGCAGAGTTGCTGTCACTGGTTTTTAAGTTTTGTTGAGGTCTAATGATCATACTTCCAACTGAGTATATTTAAAGGATAAAATTTGATAAGTTTTGACATGTTTACTCCTGAGAAAACATCACCACAATCAAGATAATAAGCCTATCAGTCATCCCTCCTTCCTCCGGGCAATTCCTTTCTTCTGCCTCTCCCGGCTTTCCCTACCATTAACCATTACCTCCCTTACTGTCAATAAGTTGGTCCAGTAACCAATGATCTGTTTTCCATCATGAATTAGTTTCATTTTTAATAATTTTACTTAAATATAATTATACAGTATGGGCTCTTTAGTCCAGCTTCTTTCACTCAGCAAAATGTTGGGAATGCAATGTAGTGTGTATCAATGCTTCATTCTTTTTTATTGCCTAATAGTATTCCAGGTGTTAATATCATCATTTGTTTATCCACTCATCTCTTGGACATTTGGGTTATTTCTAGTTTTTGGATATCACATATAAGGTGGTTATGAACACAAGTCTTTGTATCAATAGTGTCTTCATTTCTCTTGGGAAAATACTTAAAAGTGGAATGGCTGGATCATAGGATAGCTGCATGTTTAACTTTTAGTTATTAAGCGCCAGCCAAACTGGTCACCAAAGTGACTGTGCCATTTTAAATTCTCTTCCATCAGCAGCATATGACAGCTCTAGTTTCTCCTCATTCTTGCCACTTGATATGCCCAGTCTTTTAAACCACAGCCATTCTAAAAGGTGTGTAGTGGTAGCTCATTGTGGTTTTAATTAGTATTTCCACAATGCCAAATGATGTTGGGCACTTTTAATGTGCGCTTATATACCATTCGTGTATCTTCTTTGGTGAAGTAAATGCCTATTAAAAATTTTTGCCCATTTCTAATTGGGATGTTTGTTTTCTTAATAAGTTCAAATCTAATGATGCTGGAGCAATCAGATATCTATATGCAAAACAACAAATTTTGTTCAGACCTTACACCATATATAAAAATTAATTCAAAATGGATCATGGAGCTAAATATAAAACCAAAAACTGTAAAACTTCTAGAAGAAAACAAAAGGGAAAAGCTTTGTGACCCTGAATGAGGTGACAATTAGATGTGACACAAAAACCACAGCACATCAAAGAACAAATTGATAAACTGGACTTCATCAATACTAAAAACTTCTACTCATCAAGGTCACTGTTGAAGAAAGTAAAAATGCAAACAATATACAGTGAGAAAGTATTTGCAAATCATGTACTTGGGTAAAAAAAATCTGCATCTGTAATATATAAAGAACTCTGAGCAGAGTTTAAAGGGCCAGTAAAAACTACCTGGGCGAAGGGAGAGACGGCGTTCTAGGGCAGAGGCAGAAAGAGTAAAGGCAACAGAGGATGAAGACAGACCACAGTCGAAAGAGGGAGAGGCAGGATGTGAGACTGGAGAAGAGGCGAGCATTCAGATCATTATCATAAAACATAGTAAGGAGCTTCAACTTGATTCTGGGGATAACGCAGTACTCTGGAACATGTTTAGTAGATTCATGACATGGATCAATCAGAATTTTTAGATCTCGTACTCGGAAACCTATGTGGAAGAGGTATCTGAGGGAGAAAAGTTTGAGCCAGAGCTATTGCAGCAGCGCGGGTCACACCCAGAACAGTGAGAGGAGGAATGAAGGAAAAGGAGAGAGGTGAAAAAAATGTTTAGAAGATAAATCTACACAACTTTTTATTTATTGGATGTAGGGGACAAAGGAGGCAGAAGAATATTTACTGGCTCTCAAGTTCCTTTGCTAATGGTATGCAGAATACAAAAGGAATAGTTTGGTGAGTTATCAGTTCAGTTTGGGACGCATTATTTGAGTACGAATCTGAAAGACTAAAGAGAACCTTACCTATAGAATTAAGAAGTTGAGTTTTTCACATAAAATTATCTAGTACAATTTATTGACTATCAGTCTATCTCTTGCTCACTGATTTATAATGCCACCAAGATCTCATTACTTATGGGTCATTTCTTGAGTACCCTGTGCTGTTACACTGAAACACTTGTCTACTCCCATACCAACCTCACACTGCTTTTCTACTAAAGCTTTATAAAAGGCTTCCTCCTGCATAAGCAAGTCATCTTATCACCACTTCTTCTTACCCTTCAAAAATTCCTTGGCTCTTTTGGCTCTTCTACACAAGAATTTCATTAAGCTTCATGAAAAAAACTCTGCTACAATTTGATTAGAAATGCACTGAATTTATAGATCAATTTGGAAAAACTTTTTATCATTATGATACTGAATCTTCACATCCACGAACATGGTATAGATCTTCATTTACTTAAGTCTTTTGTTATGGCATACAATAAAATTTATGTTTTTCTCCATAAAGATCTCTCACATCTTTTGTTAGGTTATCCTAAGTACATATACTTTTTTTTTTTAACAATATGAAAGAACTTTCTTTTAAGTTTACATTTTTCTAACTGGTTATTTCAGGTGTATCAAAAATACTATTGATTTTTATATATTGATATTATATGCACTACAGCCGATCGGTAGAGATTTGAGAATACCATGAAAGTGGAATATTAATAACAGATAATATCTATTAACACTATGTTTTAGGCACTATGCTAAACACTTATATCATTTTATTTAATCTGCAGAAGAATACTGTAATGTAGTACAACTACTCCCTTGATCTTATAGACCGAGCCTGAGAAATAGGGCAAAAACATTAGTAGGTGACAGATTGGAGCCTGATTAACATCATCACTCTAAAGGATAGGTGAAGGAAGAAAAGCCTGTTAATAAGACACAGATCATGATCTGATAGCTATAAAGAAACATGGACAGTGAGATATCACAAAATCAAAATAGGGTAAAGATTTTCGAAAAGGAGAAAGTGTTCAAACTTAAATGTTGCAGGAAGATACAAAAACAATAGAAATTTTTCCTTGAATTTTGTTATTAAGAGGACATTGACTATGTCAGCCAAAATGATTTTGGTGGAATGAACAGATGAAGCCACACTGTAGTGGCTGCTCTCAATACGTAGTCAAAGGCAACTGAAGAGAAAACTTTAAGTATAGTCTAAGTTTTGGTGCAATCTGGATAAGAAAGAAAAAAAGATTAAATAGTAACTAATAGGAATTTCACATCAGGGAGAGACAATTTGGGGACGCTTGTGAGAAGTTTTTCAGTTTTTTTTTTTTTAATTTTTTAATGTTTTTATTTATTTCTGAGAGACCGACAGCATGAGCAGGGGAGCGTCAGGGAGAGAGGGAGACACAGAATCTGAAACAGGCTCCAGGCGCTGAGCTGTCAGCACAGAGCCCGACATGGGACTCGAATCCACGAACTGCAAGATCATGACCTGAGCCGAAGTCAGACACTTAACCAACTGAGCCACCCAGGAGCCCCAGGTTTTCAGTTTTTAATTCACAGGTACCGTCGTCCCTACTTCCTCATGTACGCTTTGTGTTGCAGCCAGACTTCTCTTTGACAGCTAACATGATGTCCACAATACTCACTTTTCCCAAGACAAGACTCAAGGAAAGGTGCATCCTACAGGGTTCATGACAATGGGGTACTTCAGGGACAAATGTCAGAAAAAGCTAAAAAATTTAAGTGTACAAAATAGAAGCAAATATGTTTAAGACATTTCTTTAGGAGGAAGGATTACGGTAGCTAACTCTGCAGAAGCTTCTCCGCCACCAAAAGAAAAAAAAATCATTCTACAAACTGTATTTGAAGATAGGCACATATGTATGTGCAGCCACAGAAACAAGCATATACTTACGACAAGACTAGCTTTATCATATTAAAGTATCAAGCTCCTTGCACTTGTGAATCCACTTATTTTCAGAATCAACAGTACTAAATAAATGCACAACCTATACTAAGTATCAAATAAAAACATGTCTTTTAGGGGCTCCAGACCCATTCCAACGTGTGAATGTTCCCCCCCACACAACACCAAAGCAATTCTCCCAGGAGGTGTCCGAGAAATCAACTCAATTCGGGCACTATCTACCCAGAGACAACATCAGATTCAACAGACTAAAGTTCAGTCCTACAAGAGTACCCTCACTGCAGATGCCCGTTACCAACTCCAGGCAACCTATGCTTCCGACCGACTGTCTGTTTACAGACAGAAAGTTCCAACGACCTCTTCCTTCGGTTCAATTAATTTGCTAGAGAGACTCGCGGAATTTTGGAAAACACTTAAGTTTCCCAGCTTATTAAAGGACATGATAAAGGCTACGAATCAATAGCCAGAGGAAGAGATACACAGGGCAAGGTATGGGGAAAGAGCACACCGCTCTCCCCAATCTCCACTTGTTCACCAACCCCAAAGCCTTCCAAACCCAGTCCTTTTATGAAGCTTCATTACGTAGGCACGGCTGATTAAATCACTGGCCATTGGTTATTCCTTAAGTTTTTATTCAAATTCCGGTTAGTTAAAATACAGTGTAGTATTAGTTTCAGGTGTACAACACAGTGATTCGACAATATCATATAATACCCAGGTGCTCATCATGAGTGCACTCTTTAACCCCCATCAGCTATTTCACACACACACCCCCCCCCAGCCCTTCTCCCCTTCCCAGGGGTCATGAGATAAAGACTGAAAGGTCTCACCCTCTAGCCACACTGTTGGTTCTCTTGGCAACCAGCCTCTGTCCTTAGATGCTTTCCGAAAGTCATTTTATTAACACAACAAAGGACACCTTTATCACCCTCAACACCTAGGAAATTCCAAGGATTTGGAGGAGCTGTGACCCAGAAACTGGACAAAGATCAAATATATATGAAAAAATACTTTGGTCATCTGCATGACCAAATATGTATTTCTCATAAATCATAATACTGCAACATGGTGTAGTCGGACTCAGGGTCAAGATTCATGGTTTGTTCACAAAAGGCACAGAATATTTGTAAGGTAAAACGTCTTGAGAAAAATATAAAAATTATATGCTCACATTTTTCCATTTCTTCCCATTTTATTTGTATCAAAATTTTTAATACAGAAACTTTAAAAATATATTGTTCACCAATGGGAAGTAACTAGGGAGTTTTCATGACCAATACCAGAATTCAATCACCATTTGCTATGTGCCACACAGGTTCTATTGATCAAAACACGAAAATCCCTCCCCTCACGGTGCTCACTGATGGAATCATCTAATATATAAATACATATGGAGCCTAAATTGTCTAAAACCTGACCAGCATACTTGTGCTTAAACTTATTAAATAAACTGGTAGAAATGGATGGGGTAAGATAATAATGCAGAGAAATAGGAGGCAAATATCAATGACTTTCAGTCAGTGACTTTCAGGTCAGCCCCCATTTATTTCATTAATTTTTTATTCCTATCACTTATGTAATATCTTAAAAGATCTGATTGGTAATTTAACTATAGAAAGTAATACTACATTTAGAGTGATTGTCTACTACTAAGATCAAAGGTCAAAGACTATAATCAGTCTCGCACACTCCATTGACTACCAGACCCTCCTACCAAGTTCGCTTCACAAAACCACAGCCACGGTTGACGTCAACTCTCCACCTACTCTGCACCTACACCCAAGTGGCTGACCAAGGACAGAGAACAACCACACTCAGAATTCATAACCATGAACATCAGATGGGCCACTGAGTCAGCACAGCACCCATATTTCCCTAATTGCTTACTCTTCCTAGTCTTTCTGATGATTATTTCACATCTTCTCTCTCTTCAAACCAATAAACACCTTCTCCCTCATTCTCACTTTTAGCTGTTTTTGACCTTGCTCCCTATTGTCATAATTAAGAAAAGGAATAAGAATCTGTATCTGCACCCACACATCTTGCTACAGATAACTACCCCTGTAACCATGCGCAGTCTATCTGTGCTCTAATTTCCATTCCTTCTTACCTAATCAAGGACATTGTGCCAGTAAGTCTCACTTTTTTTTCTATATCCTCAATTTTTCACATCTGTAATTCTTCTCATCTTAAAAAAAAATCTGTTTTTTTTCAGATACCACCTTATTTCTTTCAACTTCCAGCAACACTCCTAAAAAACTTGTCTTCCTGTCCTCCAATTTGCTTTGAAATCCACTCCAGCAGGACTTTGCCTCCACTCCTCTATCCCTTACAAACTCCACCAATGTATTCTCCATTGCAAAATCCAATGGTCAATTTCAGTGCCCTTATTTCTTGATAGATCTGCCTCACCTGATCCCACTGATCATTCTCTCCCCTTGACTATTTTCCTCACTTGGCTTTCCTCCTTTGCTGCTGCTGCTTCTTCAGCCTTTTCCTAGGAACACAAAGACTCCATCTTTGTTCTCCTTTCTTCTCTATCTGTACTTTCTCCTGGGTAATCTTTAACCATTCTCAAGGCTTTGATACCATTTCGATGCCAATGATCCCATACTTTCTAGTCCAGACCTCCCTCCGCAACTCCAAACTCCTATAATTAAATTTTTTGCCCACCATCTCTCTACTTTGATCATTAACATGCATGTTAAATTTGCAATGTCCAAAATGTTAACCCCTGAGTTTCCATCCATACTGATCCTAGCCATAGCTTTCCTTATTTCAGCGTAGGTAAACTGCAGCCTTCCAGTTGTCCACGGCAAGAACTTTGGAGTAATCCCTGATATCAATTTTTCTCATACTCTACATTTAATCTGGAAGGAAATCTTGTTCATTTGACCTTCAACCATTAAAATGTATCTTAAAATGTATCTATATACTCCTCTCAATGCCACCACGCTGGTCCACGCCGTCGTCTCCCTGGATTGTTGCGACAGCCTCTTAACTGGGCGCCCTGCTGCCACTCTTGTCCACTACACACTGTGCTCGATGCAGTAGCCAGCGTGGCCCTTTCACAGGCCAGCTCTAACCCTGCATGAGGTCCCAGTTTTCCTCTGAGAAAATGTCAAAAATACTACCGTGGTCTACAAAACCATGTGCTGTCTCCCCTGATTATTTCTATGACCTCATCAGTCCCTCCTTCCCTCACTCTCAGTCAACTCCACTGTCCTCTTTACTGTTGATTGAACAAGCCAGGCAGAAATTCACTATTCAAGCAAGACGGTCAGTGCCTGGGATGCAGTGAATAAAGGAAAGACTAACTGGAGATAAAGCCAGAGAGACAGATGGTAATCAGATCAGGTAGAGCTCTGGAGCCCACAATAACGACGTGGGATTCTATTGTAAAAGAGATAAAAATTCACTAAAGAGTCGTCAATAGTTAAATTGTTAATCTGATTTGTTTTTCAAAGATCACTCTTAGCCTGGTTAATTTTATGTGGGCAAGGTAAATTTTTCATAAACTGAGTGTCAGTCAGAGAAGAGGAAAGGGGAATGAGAAGGCTTACGCAGTAGTCCAGACAAAATATAACAATGACTTAGGCCACAACAATCACATTCAAGGTCTAATTTGAAGGGAAAACTTAAAGGATCTGTTGACAGAGCTGTAAGAAAAAGAAAAATTCAATTATTCTAAAATTGCCTAACATTATTTTAATGAAAGCATGACCAGACTAAAAACCATCTTAAATTAGCTGAGAAATTTCTCATGACACTAAGAATAAATGTGCAACTTCATTAAATCAACATCAGCATAAAGCCAGTAAAATACCTTATTTATATGGATTTAAAATAAGGAGTAATTGTAAGAAGCATAAACTTCTTCATAAACACTAGCTACATATAGGAAAAGAAAAGGATATTAAGCTTGAAAAGAATGTTAAGTAGGAGTCAGGAAAAATATATTAAATAATGCTTTATTTTTGAATATTTACTATCCATAAAGTAGTCTTCTATGAATTCAGTAATTCAAACATTTATGAGCCTGAATAATTGAAATGGTTTTGGAACAAAAATTAGGATGACAAGTATTTTAATTGGAGAAAACTGATCTTGACCATGACCAAGTTACTGGTTCACAAAAGAGACATATTATTTTTTTTTAATTTTTTTTTTTTTTCTAGGAGAGAGAGAGAGACAGCATGAGCAGGGGAGGGTCAGAAAGAGAGGGATTCACAGACTGAAACAGGCCCCAGGCTCTCAGCTGGCAGTCAGCACAGAGCCCGACGCGGGGCTCGAACCCACGAACCGCAAGATCATGACCTAAGCGAAAGTCGGACGCTTAACCGACTAAGCCACCCAGGTGCCCCAAAAGAGACATATTATTGAAATACTGTTTAACCCTAGGCAACAGGTCAAAGATTTTCTTTACTACTGGGTCACCTGTATGAATCTACCCTAAGTTAGCAGTGACAGAAATATTTTGCTCTCACATAAAACATCTGACAAAGCAAAAACAGAATAAAATATTTTTTAAAAACCTTACTCTGGCAGCAGAAGCAAAAGAATCAGGGCCATGAGCTGCATTTCTTATGCCATCTGTTCCAAAGAGGGCTCTCAGGCTTCCAGGAGCATCCGTACGTGCCATACTGGAGTTTGCAGGCCCAAGCAGTCTTTTCCATTCACATATAGCATCATCTCTTAAAATCTCCATGGCGACAGTAGGACCACTCGTAATAAACTGGATCAGCTCGCTACAAAACAGGTAAGAGACTGATTCGCTTCATTTTCCTGTCAAGCTATGGATCTCTACTCACAAGATACAATTGGAGTGTTTCAACACACGCATGGATATTATGATCTCGGAACTGTCAGATACAGTGAATTCTACATAGGCAAAATAAATTTTTGTAAGTTGAGTGTCCTGCAGCAGTGTGAGTCACTACACATCGCTGCTGGTATCAAATTATTTACTGTTAGCAAAGCAAAGAAAAGCCAATGTTCCACTTAAATAAGACTACTTCATTGACTCGAAATGCCTATGGTAATCTACGCTTTTCCCATTGCCCTGAAAGGTACAGAAGGATTTTCCTTTTTATTTTCATGTGGTTTACCACTGTAGTTAAGTCATACTTCTAATATAGAAAGTGATGAGGGTGATGTCTTATTACATATTTATAGTAAGAATTCATTTACTTTTGTGTAGATTAGAATTCAAAGAACCACAGTATACTTTCAGTCAATAAACACAGAGCTGGGCTCGTGATACGGAAAAAAAACAACACAACAAAACAAATCAACAGGCCTCGAAAAATATCCCCTTACTATAAAAGCTACTCTGGGATATTCCTATCTTGAGTTTTACAGAGTACACACAGGTTCTTGACGAAAACTCCAGCTCTGAGTCACAGCACCCCAGCCCATGAAAACAATACCTCATTTCCCTTCTCGGCTTCCCTATGTGGATAAGGCAGCCATGACAGGTTTAACCTGGAGACAAGTGACACCATTCCTCCTACTGTTTGGGGCAGGGACCGAACCCTTTTCAAAGCAAGCCAACGTTTCTCCGTCTTCCAAGCTACGAGAGAGGGACAGAGCCCTCCAGGAGAAAAGCACGTGGTGTGACAAACCCTTTTGTACCTACTAACTCTTGACTGTTTTAACATACTTCCTTCCCTCATGAATCATGTTATGAGTTAACTCCCTTTTTAAATCACTGCAATTCATTTTGAAGAGGATTTCCAAAAAATAGTATGTACAAAGAAGTATTCATATGCTCTATCCTTTAAAAGGCCCACATGACATCTACATACATATTCTTCTAGGACTTAGTAGCCAAAAAAAATTAGATGTAAGGAACCCACATCAAGGGAACAAATCCATTTTTATCTATTCAATAAGCACTTAACAATTACCTACTACAAGTCAGAATATTCAATGATATCCTTGCCTCAAGAAACTTATAATCTAATGTCCTAATATTACAGAATTCTCAAAACACATAGTAGAATAAGCCTATAACATGAGTGTGGCATGTAAGAATGCAGAGAAAGGTATGTCTGATCATAAAAAACACTGTCTCATGAGACTATTTCCCATTAATGCAGGTACATCTTTTATTGTGTCTTTCATAATACCAGAAAACTAGGTAATTCACCCACTTAATAAAATATACTGCCTACTAATTACATATAAGATACAAACATAAAGCAAGACTATAATAATTTCTAAGAAAACAGTATATGCTAACAAGGCTTGAGAATATTTTAAACTGCTTGATTTAAAACAATCTATAACATAATTTTCACTTACACGATTAAAAGAAAAACACGATCACATGCAAGGATACCAAGCAGTATGTTTACTATAGCAGCCTGACTAATATCCTTCTTAGAAATGTAAGCACTTCTTCGACAATAGTAATATGCACCTTACAACATTCAAATGTTTAGAATATAAATTCAGTTTCTAATATATAATATCTACGATATTTCAAGGAACGAAAGTAACGGCTCTGTGAACATTGTTTCATGTACACAAGAATGCCAAAATAAGAAAGTTTAAAAAACACAGCAAAAATACTCAACATAGGGGCTCCTCCTTGGTCATTAGAGCATGCAACTCTTGATCTTGGGGTTGTGAGTTCGAGCCCCACGTTGAGTGTAGATTACTTAAATAAAATTTTTAAAACCCTTAAAAACTGTGGGGCACCTGGGTGGATTAGTCAGTTAAGCATCTGACTCTTGATTTTGGCCCAGGTCAGGTTTCAATGGTCTGTGAGTTCGAGCCCCACATCCAGTTCCATGCCAACAGTGTGGAGCCTGCTTCGGACTCTCCCTCTCCCCATCCCTCTTTGCCCCTCCCCTTGTGCACACGTGTGCTCTTGCTCTCTCTTTCTCTTTCTCTCTCTCTCAAAATAAATAAGCTTAAAAATAATAATAAAAACATTAAAAAATACTCATAAAATATAATTATCACTGTTTTACTCTACTGAAATCTAAAAAGAAAGCTATGTCTCTTATAATTTAAATAAATCATCCTATTTGCTTCTGATTAAAGTTTAAGATATTTAATGGTAAAATAAGGATTCTAATTTAATAAAAGGACAAAAAAAAACCCACCCCAATTCTTAGAAAATGGTTCTCTACAGTTACAAGATGTTGCTATGGTCCTTTTGACAGATTATTTTCATATCACAAATTTCTGAATTGTAAAACTATAATTCTTTAGTTTTTCAGAATATCCTCCATTGTAAACTGCTTGCCCCAAATTCAGCACCTACTTTAAAAAGGGCCTTGACTGATGGTCTATATGAAAATCTGTTGCTTCTTTCCTGTAAAATAATCAAAATGACAACAATTAAGAATTACATTAAAAATTTATTGTAGCTTGCATTAATAAAATAAAATAAAGATGAAATCTTCTACTTATTTGATCAGCATGGAACTGATTAATGACTTTTCACTAAATATTCTGCTCAAATTGTCCCACCTCTCAAATTTTTTGGGAGTTGAATATCTATTAAGATGTAAAATTACAATGAATGTAAGAGGCAATATTTACTTTTCTCCATGTTATCTATTATCTTCTCTTTCACCAGCATCTTTAATATTCTTGAAACAAAGTATAACATTTGACCAATAAGAATTATTTGTTCTTTAGAAGTGAAATAAGTTACATTTAAAAATACAAATAGACCGGGGCGCCTGGGTGGCTTAGTCGGTTAAGCGTCTGACTTTCGCTTAGGTCATGATCTCACGGTTCGTGGGTTCGAGCCCCGCGTCGGGCTCTGTGCTGACTGCCAGCTCAGAGCCTGGAGCCTGTTTCAGTCTGTGACTCCCTCTCTCTCTGACCCTCCCCTGCTCACGCTGTCTCTCTCTCTCTCTCTCTCTCCTAGAAATAAAAAAAAACATTAAAAAATTAAAAAAAAAAAACAAATAGACCTTCATATTCAAAATCTGTCACTTTCTTCTACAGGCTTTAAACTTGAAAGGTTGGGCCTAGAATTTTAACAGCTACAGTTTTCTCTCTGAAATCTCTGCCAAGGATCTTGTGTTTTTATAATCTGTTTGACAAATTAAGCATATCAATGTATTCTTCTTGATTATTAATATATTAAAAACAAATGCTTTAATTAACATCACCAGAAAAGGAAGGCCAATGTGGAGATATTCAGAATTTACTAAGGGCAATAGGATTTACGTTTTAAATCTGTATTCCCACAAAAGAAAACCTATAGAGACACTGAAAGAATAACAGATTAAACTGATTGGCTAAAAAATCTAAGCAACTTTTTATTTTAATCAAATCAGGTGTCTCTCAAACTCAATTTAAAAGGCTTTAAACTGAGTGCATAGTATATGACAAATAACTTAGCATTAACTACTTTTTAAAATATCAAAGAAGTTAAAGGCACCTCTAGCAAAGGATTATCCTTTCAGGCATGATAATTAACTTAGTCTGCAGTGTTTTAAGATCTTTATGAGCCTACTACCAAATGAATTCACAGAGTACGCTACAGCAGGCATGCTCTTATTGAAACCAAATGTACTGAAATATTTTCTTTGGTTAGGAGCAGACTATGAAAATTGTACTTTTCGAGTATGAAAAATAATTAATAAAAATTCATCCCAAGAAATAAGAGGGGAAGAAAACTCATCTTTCTAGAACCTATTATACCAACATTAAATCATTTTATTTATCACAACAATATATTGAAATTGGTACGATCACCGGCATTTTGCTTATGAAAATAATGAAGTTCAACAATGATTACATAACTTACCCAGGTAAAGTGCTAGAAAGGGAAGGAGGGTCAGGGAGTCAAACCCAAATCTCTTGCTGCAAATCTCTATTTATGCCCTTTCTGTTACCAGCTACAGAGGGTCAGAAGAATTCACAAAAATGAAATGGATATATTGTACTGTAGCCTAAAATGAGGTAAAACTGAATGTCTGAAAAACTCACGTGAGAGCAATGTAAAAGAATTAGCAGCAAGGGGCGCCTGAGTGGCTCAGCTGGTTAAACATCTGACTCCTGATTTCGGCTCAGGTCATGATCTCATGGTTCGTGAGTTCGAGCCCCACATCAGCCTCCATTCTGACAATGTGGCTCTATTTTGGATTCTTTTCCTCTCTCTCTCTGTCCCTCCTTTACTCACTTGCTCTCTCTCAAAATAAATAAACTTAGAAATAAAATTTAAGGGGCGCCGGGTGGCTTAGTCGGTTGAGCGTCCGACTTTCGCTTAGGTCATGATCTCGCGGTTCGTGGGTTCGAGCCCCGCGTCGGGCTCTGTGCTGACTGCCAGCTCAGAGCCTGGAGCCTGTTTCAGTCTGTGACTCCCTCTCTCTCTGACCCTCCCCTGCTCACGCTGTCTCTCTCTCTCTAGAAATAAATAAAACATTAAAAAAAAAAATTAAAAAAAAGACTTAGCAGCAAGATGACTAAAACAACCAATTCTAAACTTTTCAACACAACTGAGCCTCTAAAAAAGAAAAAAACCAATCAATCATCATCTTTACCACCGAAGAAAAGACAAATCTTAATTAACATGTCACCGACCCCATAGTTAGCTCCATTCAACATCCAAAATTGGAACCAAGATGAAAGTTCATGAATTTTTCCCATCAAGTGCATCACCACAGAAAGGAGTTCTACTGTTTTGTTATGTCTTGCTGTGTTTTTATAAGGAAATCACTCTCCCACAAAGATTTATCCATTAATTCTTTCATTAAATAAATATTTACTTAGTGCCTCCCTTGAATCAGGCACTGATCCAAGAACTAGAAGTTCAAAGTCAGATGCAACTCAGCTGCTGCCTTTCATACACTGCCACGATTGGGGAACTGACATTTGAACAAACATTTGAAAGTTTAGTAAAGACTCAGGTGCTGGGAGACAGTCCTCCATGGGTCTCCAGTGCTCCTATCATGACTGACTGGGTGTGCTTACAAGGTCCCAGCTCCCCTCTCTCTTAGCCTTTTCTCCGAGTCATAGTTACAGTGAGCAACTCGGAGGGATGAGGTCATGTCTCTCTTCACTACAGAGAGCAGCCTTGTGTACTGCTTGCTACTGAAACAGTGAATAACCCAAGTTCAATGCCCCTCAGCTAAGATGCAATCAACTGTGTATACAAGATCTACCTGGACTCCTATCGTATTATTCCCACGGGACAAGGAGGCAAGGAGAACCAACATAGGCAGGAAGCTCCTGCTGCTCGCTGTACCGTAATCAAGTCTTTTGTCTCTGACTCAGAGGTCTCACGTCTTCCGCTAGTATCCATGAAAGAGTAATAGACTAGCTTATTAGCTTTTCAGTTGGACAAAATCCAAGACTTGACATTGGTATTAATAGAGATGTATGAGGTGCTATAAAAAATAAGGGAGCAGTTAAGTTTCTCTGGACATCTTTATCTCAGGAAGTTTGATGCCTAATTTATTAAGCACTAGTGGTGTAAAAACAAAAGTATTTAATCTCACTGAAAGTATTCAAAGGCATTTCTCCAGAATGCAGCCCCACTGCCTGCTCTCAGGGCAAGCGTTCATAATACAGACAGAAACAGGACAAACTGAACTACTTATAAAGGGTCATGACCTCAGTTCCACTAAATAATAAGATCAGCAGTATTACCGCTATTAATAACAATAGCTAACTTTATATATACTTATTAGGTGTCCGGGTCTTTCAAAACACTGCGTATATTGAACTCACATAATCCTAACAGCTTTATGATACAGATGGTTATAACCTCCATTTTGCAGATGAAGAAAATGAAGCACAGAGTAAATTGTCCAGAGTCACACAGCTAGTAAGTGGTACCATTATACACAATCTGGCTCTAAATTCTGTGCTCTGAAACTTAAGCACCCTGACTTTCAGAAAATATGTAAACTGCAAGAGCTTACACAGCAGGAAAATTCAAATTAAATGCATGTCATTGTTGGGATAAAACTTGAAGCTGTTTTGTTAAGGTGTCTAGGGATCACTTACCAAAGTTGCATTGAGTATCTACTGCTATTCATTGTCCCTGTTCTCACAGAACCAAAGAGCAACTATCCCATACAATATATACAAAACAAAACAAAACAAAAACAAAAAAAACCCAGTGGAGTAACATCAGAACACCACCCAGGGCCAGCTCTCTTAACTGCCACGTTAATGTCCCTACCTATCGGTAAGTCCTGTTCTCACTAAATAACTTAGAAACTACAGGTCAGATAGAATGGACTGCTTTTCAGAGTACTAAATCGGCATATTTACCAATCACGTACGTTGGGCAGAGCAAAATGTAAACATTTCCAAATGTATCCCTTTTGGAAATCCCAACAGCAATATTCCCTTGTCAAGTGGAAATAATCAAACATTCATTTCCTCTTCTACCATTTTTACACAGTGTGTTATACTTATATATTAAGAAGAAGAGATTACAATTATCAAGTACTGGTGTTATAAAAGCCAATGAGGTAATGGAACACAATAAAAATGAGGCAAGTACAATCCGACAATTCCTACTTGCTTAGAGTTCAATTATTATTGATGAATATAATTACCTGTTGTTTTCTTATCTTCTCATTTTAATAAGATTACTATTCTACTCTTTGCCACTCAGTGAGAGGCTTTTATTTTAAAGAATAACACGAAAAATAAAAGATGATTTAAAAAAGAAAAAATAAGGAATTAGACTTTACATTAACTGAAAACGACCAACAAATTACCTTGAAAGCATCATCATTTTGAGTTTGGTTATAGTAAATCCGGCTTTGTTTATCATTTCAATTATTTCTCCAGCTTTTGATACTGCATCTGGTTTAATCAGAGCTAATGTTCTGTAAGGATATAAAGAATAAGTTTGAAAATAAAGTTAGTTCAGTTTTTACTTCTAATTCCCAAGCAGTGGTAGTTTCCCTAACAGTCAATCATTCTACATCATAAAACATCAAAATGAATTATAAAGAGAAGTGTATTAAAGGTTGCTTTAAACCTTATACAAAGTAAACTTACTATTTTCCCCAAGGAAATATAAATTTAGATACCCAGCCTAAAAACAATAATAAAAGCTTAAAGGGGAATAAAGTTTAAATTGTCAGGTTTAATACACCCAAATTAATGTAGGGAAGGAGAACTTTTCCCGCTACCCTCCAAGGTCTTTCAACTGGACTAAGAATTAAATTTACACAAGACAGAGTATTAGGAGAAAAAGCTGAAGTTTTATTACATGTGCATGGAGGCCCAATAATGAAGTTGAGACCCAAATTAATGATGAAAACAGGCAGTTTTTATACTTCTCAGACAAAGAGACAATAAATTTGTGAGGGGCTGACAGGATAAGGAAAACTGATCTGGGGTGCCCGGCTGCCTCAGTCAGGAGAGCATATGACTCCTGATCTCGAGTTTGTGAGTTTGAGCTCCACACTGGGTGCAGAGATTCCTTAAAACTAAAACCTTTAAAAAAAAAAAAAAGAAAGAAAGAAAAGAAAACAGATGTTCAGGAGCTTTAACTACAAGGAATTCTAAGCAGAATTTGGATTTAGATGGTAGATTAGAAAGAAAGTAACAGTGTTTGTTTCTACAGCTTTGTTGGCTTTAAAGCTCCCATCTCTGGTGTTAATAAAGGATCTCCTTTTACTTCTTAGTACAGGGAGGGCACCTTTCATATGGGACACTTATTTCTTCTATTCAGGGGGACTAGAAGGGAGCTTGAGTGTCCTTGCACTGGCTATTTCTTAAGTAACTTTTATTTAAAGCAGTATGTCAAAGTGGCACATTTTGGTGCAGCCTGTCTTTGGCCCCCACATTAGAAAACACTGCTCTTTAAAATTTGTTTCTTAGAACACATTTTATAAAAGAGGACAAATCTTTAAAATATTGCATTTAATATACTATGGGCTTGATTTGAGGTCTCTTAGACTTTAACAGATGTATACTATGCAGTCAGCTCTGCGTTGATTTAGAAATAATTATAAATTCTTCTTTTAACATTCTAGCACAGCACGAGAGATGCACAAAGAACAAATGTCTCCTTGCCTGGCGATGTACACGGATGACAAACACCATGCTCATTTTTAAAATCACAGTCTCCTCCAGCAGGACAAGAGAGGAGCAAAGCACCCTCTCTACTCCAAAGCTGCAGAATTAATCAATTATTGGCAATGGACACCACTTGAATGCCGTCACTTTACTGATGCGGTAACTATGCCCAGAGAGAGGCCATGCCCACGGTCGCACAGGCAGTCAGTGGCACCTTCAGGATAGAAACATCCAGCTCACAAGACTTCCACATCTGCACTCCTTCCACACCACTAGCAAGGTCACTCTGGGTATCATCAAAAGGGAGCATAACCATGAAACTCTCGACGGTAATACTTGCAAATACAAGAAGAAAATTGAACCAGTTGGAGTAACTCAGCTTACAGGACGTGCAGAATTATGATAGCAAACTGCTGCCACTTTCCCTTCATCATTTCTGGGTGTTCTGACATATCGGCAATAAGTCAAGGAATTCACACGAGAAGAATGGCCTTTTCAGAGCTGTTTTCCCCCAAGGAGACAAGCTTAGATGAGGATAGGACAAAGATGTAATAATTTAAACATCCTTACTTTCAATGGGATGTCACCCATGGCTGTCTTTTAAAACTTATAAATAACAAAATTGTTCATCTCAGTGTGTTTATAACAAGCTATACCAGATAATCCTTTCCTTTATTTTGAAGCAAATGAGTCGCTGATAGTATTTTATATTATATGGCTTCACTAAAGATGGAATTAAAACACATCACTTCTTAGCCCACGTTATTTAAATATCCATAAGCCCAACTAATCCCTGAATTGTTTATGCTGAACTATAGGAGAACTTTCTGGAACTATAGCTCTTAAAGAAAATATACACACATCAGCAGTTATCAATTTCTAGGAACAAGAGCCAACATGGAAAATGAAAACTCACAGAACTGAATTTAAAATGCAATTTCATTTTCTCTTTAAATGCCTACATTAAAGGCTGATGACTAGGAGTAATTACTCTAAATGTATTCTCCTATCATGTCCTCACTGCTTAATTGTTCAGTACATAATAATTAAAATGTATCCTGAACAGAAAATAAGACAGGTAGGAGGAACCATACGTGTTATTGAAATGAAGACAGCACATAAACAATAGGACCACGAAAGTATATTAGTAGCGCACTGTTCTCTGTCGCTGCGTAACAAACCATAACAGCTCTCCAACCCATCATAACGGTGAACGTGTCGGCTTGCTGACCGCGGTCCCCTGGGCTGCTGTAGGACAAAGATTTGCAGACTGGTCTTGAGGAATGAAGGGCCAGACTTTCCCAGAAGATAAGGCCTGACCACTTGAAAACAACTGATGCCAACAAGTCTGCTCAGGGTCACGTCGACGTACGTCTACCTGCCTGGGCACCTGCTTCTCCTGCACGTAGCCTCTGCCATCCCCCCTCCCCCCCCGTAGAACCCTGTGGCTTTGGCTGGAAGGGAAGACAGCCTTTAGACACTAGTCCACCATACTCCCAGGTTGCCAGCTTCCCAGATAAAGCAAACTTCTCTCTCCTACCATCGCTGGTCTCTCAAGCATTGGGTTTCTGAGTGGCGAGCAGCCAAACTTGATTTGAGAATCCATCCTCTGTCTAGCAACAAAGCCGCCCCCCCAAAATGTGGGGGCTCAAAACAACAATTGCTCAAGATTCTGTAGGATGGCTACAGGGGGTTCATAGGGGATTATTCGCACAGCTGAGTGTGGCTGGAGGATCAGCTGCTTTTTCCTTGTGGGCTTTCATCCTTTGGAGGCCACACCAGGCTTCTTCATGTACAGCCACACAGAGTCCAGCAGGCAAACTCTTACCAAGCATCCCCCTGAGACATGGTTACTGATGTCCCTTTGGCCAATGCAAGTCACATGGTCAAGTCCAGAGTCCACGTGAGAGGGGACTGGACAAGGTCATGACACCAGAGGTGTGATTCATTGGGGACCAATGCTGTAACAATCTGCCGCATAGTAATCCTCTCACCTGGCACTGAGCATGCGCTGTGGGACACGGTCAGAGATGCTCCCAAAAGAGAAGAAAAAATATAAACTGCTCTTTCACACTAGAACTTCTTAGCAATGAGAGTGAAAAAATAGCTTGGCCAACCTTCACAAAACTCAGATAGGACACAGGTTTCTGCAAAATAACAGTTTTCACGAAGCCATGCACAAAATAGGTTGTCCACACACCAACAGGCTCAGGGCAAAAATGGCAGCGAATATGTATGGGACAAAGATGACTAGTCAACTGGTGTGGAACAAACATCCTACACAATGCAGTGCAGTAGACTCTCTGAATGCTGTCCATCTAAAGGGGTACATTTGTAAACTTTACTCTATATTGACTTATGTAAATATTTCAAAAGTTATGCATACTGGCCTTAAGCATATAAAAACCTGTTCTAAAACATCAACCCAAAGCCAAATTTGTGGTCTCTTTTATGTTTTCTTTGCAAGTGTAAAGCGTGTGTTTGCCCCATGGATAAAAGAAAATAGTCAGATGAGGCACCTGTGTTTTGGAGGAAACTGCGGTGAGTCAGAGCTTTTGACTTGCAACAATGGCAAAGTTATTCAGGGCAGTCCACTAAAAACAGTGGGTAAGAAATTTTTTAAAGCAAAAAGAAATAGACCAGGTACTAAACAATTATTAGCACAAAAGTAAAAGAAAACTGGAGACCCAGGAAAATGAGAAAAAAAAATTTGTCTGCCTTGCCAGCATTACCTCTGGCAAATCTGAGCTCTAATCTCCCATCGCTGGGAGAGGGGAACAGAACTCAACAGAGCATTCTCCCTGTAATAATTTGGGACCAAAAGCTACACCCTAAGGGTGAATCAGACAGAGCCAGGCGTTATGTCAATTATAACTCAAAAAAGAGATTTAAAGAAAGAAAGCAGGTAGAAGTGTGAATCAAATGCCATTATTTCTGTAGTCTAAAGGAACTGAAAAGCTGAGGCCAGTTTGGGAGCTAAAGTGAATTACACTGAATTATCTGGATAACTGCCTCAAAATTAGCTGATGGGCAGTACAGAGATCAATTTTACTTTTCCCTCCTACTATTTCTTTCTGGTGTAAAGAAAGGAGTTGAGTATGAGGAAAACAACCGGGATGTACTAAGTTCGTAAATTACCCTTGCCACCATGCACACGGAGAATGAGGCGGAGTTATAATTACTACATGCAGGTTGTTTCTTCAGGAGCACGAGACATACATGTACTTACTTCTCCAATGCCCACGTTTTTGTCATTTAAATGAAACAATACAGTTTTTTAAACTCTTGAATTCTGAAGAAGTTTATTTAAATCAGCCAAATGGTTGCTGGATTTACTAGCCCACATGCAGTTAACAAAGAATCAAAAGAGAAGATGGGGAAACTGCTTTAAGTCAGTTAAAATATAATACTGCATACATTTTCATTAATTATATTTATACAGCCCAAATACTTAAAATCTGTCTTCAGATTCTTCTGGTTCTCCTTTGAAGTCAGTCCCACTCAACAGTATTTATCAACAGATTACTTAGAGGCTTAATAGAAAGAGAAGGAGTTTGAGTCAAATTCAACATTTACTGGTTCCTTTACTGTCCGACTCTATGACTGTGGCCAAGCTACTCAACTGTTCTGTAAAATGAAATCATGACATTCACTCTATACAAATAAAATTATATATATGCAAGTTAAAACTGCTATACATATTATTATTTAATTTTGAGTTGGTCATACTATTAATTCTGTTTCCCTAATTCATTTACTTCTGCTAGTTTAAATGAAAATTTACAAGTAGTCTTGAACTGAGATTCATATGGAAAGTGCCTATCAGAGTGCTTGGCATATATGCGCTGAAAAACATTGAAGCTATAAATAGTTATTACTTGCAAATAAAGGAATTATTGGAGATGTTGCCTTAATCCCATAGATTTTCACAACCAGATCTCATAACAATGAGAGATTCCTCTTTATCTAACATTCAATTTTTCCCCCATTTCAGAAATTACTCTGGGAATGGTCTTTTTTTATGAAGTATTCTGCACCCCTCTGATCCATCACCACTAATATCCACAATGAGCACTTGAGAATTATAAAACGTTTGTAAAAAGGGCTATCAGGGGCTTGTGAAGGGGTCACAGAAAGAGGATTACTACTGTAGTTACTCAGATGTTACTTAACCAGCTAGTTATTTTGTTGGTAGACCTCAAAATATAGTTTGACGGATTTTTTTTCTCCTCTCAAATAGAAGGGTATCTGGAGCTTTTTATACTGATAGACTTACCTTCCACCAGTTGTCCCTACTTTTAATTACTACAATAATCACTCCACAATGCCAAAAATCCCAAGGCAATATAATATACTAGCTACAGACACTGAAACCACTAATGACAAAGAAGTAAAATTTCAATTCAAATACGGTCATTCTAGCCTCGAAAAGTTGAAAACTCATAAAGGTAGAGACTAAAAATGAAAATGTCACTTTAGTAATGCTGAAAATTGATATTCAGGAGAAAAACATCACTAAGAAGTCCTTAGTGCGCCTGACTTCCAGGTGCACCTCCAACATTTTCTGTCTCTTCGAAGTCAGAATCAACAAAATGTGGGGCGCCTGGGTGGCGTAGCCGGTTAAGCGTCCGACTTTCGCTTAGGTCATGATCTCGCAGTTCGTGGGTTCGAGCCCCGCGTCGGGCTCTGTGCTGACTGCCAGCTCAGAGCCTGGAGCCTGTTTCAGTCTGTGACTCCCTCTCTCTCTGACCCTCCCTGCTCACGCTGTCTCTCTCTCTCTCTCTCGTCTAGAAATAAATAAAAATATTAAAAAAAAAAGAATCAACAAAATGTCAGGAGGACAAAGCTTTGTCCACCA
This sequence comes from Proteles cristata cristata, assembly GCA_017311185.1. NCBI lineage: Eukaryota > Metazoa > Chordata > Mammalia > Carnivora > Hyaenidae > Proteles > Proteles cristata. The sequence goes on from JAESUZ010005179.1 coordinate 229,562, forward strand.
GTACAGAGAGAAGGCCCAGGAGACACCCGGAGGCTCCATCCCGCAGCCTCTCACCATCACGGGAAGAGCTGCGTGCGCGGGGAGGGAAGGGAGAAGCCAACAGGCCAGACGGCCGGAAGCCCTTCCTCCAGACATCACTACGTTCAATGACATCTTCATTCGCTGATTCAGCAAATTTTTGTGGGGCACTCCCCGTGAATAATATATTGCCTGGGGCATCACAAGAATGGTTTTTACGGATATAGTTGTGAACAAGACAGATAAGTTTCTCTGTATCACAATCATGTTACTTTTTTTTTTTTTTTAAATAACACTCACTCATCCTTTCTTCACCTGACCAGTCAATATTTATCAGACGTGTTATGTCTGTGTATAAAGCTCAAGAATGGATAACATTCATTACAAGCTAGACAATATCATCTCGGTCAACTAGATCAAAGGTCAACATTTGTAAGCAGGAGGAAATTTTTTAAAAAGGAAAGAGTAGGTAATGAATTTAAAATTGTTATTCACGGATTCATTCGGCTAATACAGATACGGCGCGGAAGGTGCCAGAAGACCTGCAAATGAACTGAGACAGAGAGAGGACAACTGTTCTCAGGTCCGTGCATTCTCCTAGGATTCAATCCTCCCATTCTTCACGGGACTCCTCTGCCCTTGGCAAGCTATCCAACTAAGTGTCAACTCCTCCATCTGCAGAGTGGAGCCAGCTGTAACAGTACCTTTTTACTAGGTTGTCTCAGGCCTCAACCCATTCAGATCCTCTTAACACCATGCTTGATATAACAGCTGACCATCACTGAGTGCTTAGCATAACCATTGCTAATCTTGCACATTTCTTCCTCTCCTACCTATTGCTACCACCCTCATTAAGGCTATTTTACTAATTAGTTTAAAAAAAAATGTTAACCACCAAATGAGTGGAACAATGGGCTCTTCCCAGTAAACAACCTAAAACTTTCTGCCTTTGAACCTCTTCTTACCTTATTCCTCTGACCAGCATTCCCTCCTCTCTACCTAACTGGGTAAAAATCCAATTCATCTTTCAGGATCCAGCTCAAACGCCTTCACAAAGCCTTCCCTGATCTTCCACAACAAACTACTTTCTTCCATTTCCACTGAGACTATGGCACTCACTACTTCTCTCCCCATAAGCCGTGTTTGTCCTACACACCAGTACTTTGTATGTTCAAACATTCTCAGCTCCCTGTAAAATGCATGTTATGAGGAAAGATGAGGGTGTAAAAAAAGTTTGTATTTTTTCCTCCAGAAAATAATCTCTGCCCGGGACTATGGGCATCACTTTGTTATCTGAGTGAAAAACAAATCACTGAATCTGCTCCTCAAAATTCTAAAACTGTCCTAACACTGAATCAGATCACTGAATCAGAAAAGTGTCTATGCTGTAAAAACACAAGACAGAAGTAAGAAATAGGAATTTGGTATCAGGACATACCTAAAGTTTTAAGAATAAAGAAAATATTTTCTTACTTTTCTTTCCGACTGCCCAGTTGGCGGGCTGTGTATTGATCCCCATAGTCGATCAGCACCAGCTGTCGAGAAAAGACGTTCACTTTGTTGCCTATAAATAAATCTTCCAAGTGAAGATCATCGTATCTGGTCCGCTTTAGGAAGGTGCGGTGATTCTTTACATCATGCTGGAACCACCACAGTAAGACAAAAAATTATCCAAAGAGAATGTTCATCTTGTTATAAATGAAAAATGATTCCTAATTCTGCTTCATTAAACATAGGCTTCATGCTTCATTTTTGCTACAAATACCAATCACATTTCTTTTATAGCTTCTCTGTTTCCTAGCTGAATCCAGTAGTAACAGAAAAACTTACTATAAATTTAATACTTTAAAAAACCCTGAATAGAAAGATTTGTTTATTGCCAAACCATTTCAGCAAATTAGTGCTTACAAAATCACAGAGAAATTCCAAATTTCTGCTGTCTTGCCTACACAAAATCCCACTGCCAAAGAGATCTACCGGTAAAAGGGTTGCCAATGAAGAGACACAAAGAAATAAGTGGGACTCTCTTAAACTGATCTTCTTCAATCTGACTTGTATAGATAACAGATTTCAATACTGGTGACATATTTAGGACCCACTTATTGACTAATGCTTAATCTAAAACATGAACAATCCCACTTCAATTGTCTAAACAAGAAATATTAATTACTATTTTGACATTAAAGATAAAGGCACAAAGTTACCTTCTTGTACAAGAAATATAATACCAAAAAAAGAATTCCTATTAATCGAAGAAACAAATATATATTATGCATTTTCAAAAGCAGCTACACAAAAGGCAATCCTATTCCTCTCCCTAGCCCACATTCACTCCCTTTGCTAACTTTCAAGGAAAAAAGCCTCAATTACCATTTCGACAGATCCATCCCCGGGGTAAAATAAAAGCTCATAACGTCGAAAAAGTGAAGCATTTGGATCATACCACTCAGCAATGAAAACGAATCTTTCGCCATGATTCTGCAAAGAAAAAAGAATTTAACATTAATGTTAATGTTAAAAAGGCACTCTTGTATAAATCATAGAAGCTGGAAGCAAAAATTACCAAATATTTAACAAGTAAATCTGTTACTACTTATTTATTATATTCAATAATTCTTCTTTCGACCATGTATCAGTTATCAACATACCCTCAGAAATAGTCCTTCTAATTTCTCATTAAATATCCTTAGGTAGCTCAAAGATGACTTATGGACTGCTTAATACTTCACAACCGTCCCATCACCCTGAGTAAATTAACAATTTTTTAGAACATTAGCTCCTGATCTGACTACTGTAATAATTCAGCCTTCTGAAAGCAAGCTTACATATAAACAGACAATAAACTGCTATGAGAAAAAAATTTAGAGGCTAGCTCTCGATTACATAAAATTTTAACTTTCCTAAATTTAAGAATCCGGCGGTACTAGAACACTGTCTTCATTAAAGTTATAGTAAGCACCCTTTCTCTCCATAGTAATTTCACATGATAGTATCCTTTCACAGAAATTGTAGGAGAATGTGTTAGCCTAGGTCCTCTGAGAAGCAGACACCAAGACAGGACTGAACGTGCAGGAATTCTATTCCTGTAAGGGAGACCCCTAGAGGGGAAACTGCAGAGGGATCCAGACAGCACAAATCTGACCGGAAGGACAGACGGACTAGAGAGAAGGGAGGCATCGTTGCAGACCGCTGTCCAGTCTAAGGAAGGTTCAGCAAGGCTGGCAGGCAGCGCTGGAGCCTGGAGCCCGCAAGAGCTCCCTGGCACCCCGGGGCCAGCCTGCTTCGGCGTCTCAAAGGCACCAGCTGGGAGCAGCCGTCGGAAGCCCGTCTGAAATGCAAAGGCAGCAGGGGGACTCGGGGCACAGTACCAGGGCCCTTGCTCCCGAAGCTCCCTCCAGCTGGAGGTGTGAGCGGTGCACTCCTAAGTCCACCACACAGGGTAAAATGAAAAGATAAGTCAAAGACTGACCCTCTTTCCTTGACTGCTAAGCAAGACTTCCCATCATATATGTTGTTAAAAATACCTTAGCCTCAAAGGTCTTTCATTATAATAAGCAAAGGAGGACACATAAGGAAGAAAAGAATCTAGGCGTTTTGTTGCTAATACTAAATTTAGCATCTGATTCTCTGGTTAGGACATATGGATAGGTTCCTTTTATGTTAATAATTCACTTCTTTTTTTTTATTATTTTTACTTATTTCTAGGAGAGAGAGAGAGAGACAGCATGAGCAGGGGAGGGTCAGAGAGAGAGGGAAACACAGACTGAAACAGGCTCCAGGCTCTGAGCTGGCAGTCAGCACAGAGCCCGACGCGGGGCCTGAACCCACGAACTGCGAGATCATGACCTGAGCGAAAGTCGGACGCTTAACCGACTAAGCCACCCAGGCGCCCCAATAATTCACTTCTATATTCTAATGGTAGATGCTGTATGGCTAGTTATGTTTAGGATTATATTCATAAATTGTACTATAAAAAGTTTTAAGACACTATTTTATTTTCCCCACAATCATCTGCAAAGACATATTTAAACAATGCTTATTGGCTGAGAGAATATGAAGGTGAAATGAGACATAATATGACATTCATGAAAGCCTTTCTTCACACATTTTTCTTCATATTCTTACAATTACAGCTTAAGGTTTAGGTTTCACTGTGCGTTCCAGTGTTGTAGTCTCCTTATTATAGAAAACTTAAATATTGCCAGCTTACTCTTTATATCAAAATATTCATTTAAAGACATCATTGAAATAGTTCCTTCACTAAAGTAAATAAATGAAATCGGAAAACGGAAGACCACTTCCAGTTCTGTCTCTCTCCCTATCTTGCCCCTCCCCTGCTCATGCGCTCTCTCTCTCTCTCTCTCTCTCTCTCAAAAATAAACAAACATTAAAAAAAATTTTTTTTAAATGGGCACCTGGGTGGCTCAGTCATTTAGGCCTCCAACTTCAGCTCAGGTTATGATCTCATAGTTCATGAGTTCGAGCCCCACATCAGGCTCTGTGCTGACAGCTCAGAGCCTAGAGCCTGGAGCCCAGCTCTGTGTCTCTCCCTCTCTCTGCCCCTCTGCTGCTCTCTCTCTCCCAAAAATCAATAAACATTAAAAAAAATTGTTTAAAGAAAATGGAAGAAATAAGGATGCGTCTAACTGAAGGTAAAAGGGCAGGATAGTGAGAGAAATGAAAAAGAAATGAAATTTGGCCCTTCGATTCATCCAGGGAGCCTGACGACAAACTAACCAATCATATTGCTTAATTCTGAGGCAGGTGGTAGAATTTTGTGCAATATACTATCCAGAAAACAGTTCTAAAATATAAAGAAAGTAAATGATGGAACTGCTGCTTCTGACTGACAAACTAGCTTACAGTAAACCAAAGCAAGGACAGCTAGAAAAGGGGGATATGAAACAATAATCTGTCTGAAAACCTTGGGGAGCCTCAAGGCGGCCGGAATCTGACAGTCCCAGATCTGGAAAGGCAGGAAGTTACTGAGACGGCCCACCTTTCCTTGTGCTGCTTTCACCTGAGGACGGATGTGGAGTCTAAGTCGGCCTGGACGAGAGACCGAGAAGCTTAAAAGAAGAGCTGGTAAAGGAAAGCTGCCAAGAGGCAGAGAAGTTAGCAGAGCTTTTGACAGTGTCCTGGGGATACGGAGACAAAAATACAGGGCTGCCAAAGTGGCCAAGATTTGAGAGACAAGGATCCGGGGACAAGGACATTATAGAAAAGTGAGCTCATACCTGTGTCTGTTCTCTAGCCTCACAGCATGGGGAGAGAAAAATGGGAGTCCAAACCCGCTAAAAAGGGAATCTCTGGTTAAGCCTCCCCCCCTTCTTGTTGATTCATGGAGCATTACACTCTAGGAGCACAGGTAAACAAAAGGGTCAACTGACCTTTACAAAGTTTACAACGCTTACTCCTTGACCATACTGAGGGGATACTTTCCCCATTCTAGCCCCGCCTCTCCAGAAACTTTACAAGTTCAGAGATAAGCTATCAGATACACCAAGAAAGAAAACCAAGAGAAAAAAACAGACAATAGAAAGAGACCCATGAGTAGCCTACCTATTACCTGAAAAAGACCTCGAAACAATAAAGATAGGTATTAAAAATTACATCGAGATGAAGAATTTCACCAGAGAGCAAGAATTTACTTTGTTAAGTCAAGTGGAAATTCGAGAACTAAAAATAACTCTGACATAACATTCTCTAGCTAGCAAACAAACATCCTCCAAGAGGTAATGTTGAAATAGACATTTCTAGAAAAGCAAAAAGAGAAAATTTATTACCAGTATACCTGCATTAACAGAAATTCTAAAGGCAGTTCCAAAGGAAAAAGGAAAATGATACCAGATGATTCAAGGAGTTAAAGAATGGGCTGAAAAACAGTGGAGATGTAAACATGTAAGTAAATCTAAATGAATATTATGCATGCAAAATAGTAAGAATGCCTTGTAGGATAGAAAATACATAAAATTTGGATGTATGTCAAAATGAATATAAAGTATGTAAAAGGTAGACAATGTTCATCAAATTATGTTAAGCAAAGAAAATTTCTTCTAAATCAGTTGTTCAACCTGTTCTCAAATTCCGATGAATATTAGTGAACAAGAATCTCTCTTAAAATAATAGATGCACGAATTAGGGGCGTTCTATTCAATTTTTCACTCTCTATTATGTTAGAAAGAATCTTCTCCCTCCTCTACTCCTCAGACAATGGGAAAACATTTCTCAGAATGTTTAACAAATCAGTGACATTCAAACTTTAAGAAATGAATGATAAGCACTAATCATGAAACTAACAATAACTTTTAAAGTACCTAGTAAGTAGCAGGCTCCTGACATGATCTCATTTCATTCTCACAACAGACAAAATAGGTAGCACCCCTATTTCATGGACAAGGATAGGAAAACTTAAAATTTTTGAACACTGGCCCGAGGTTACACAACAAAGAAATAAGTTGGAACTCACTATGCTTTGTCCCATTAAACAGCACTGTCTATGAAAAATGACACAAAAGTCACTATTAAATAAAGTATCCATTCAATGGGCCTCCATTCACTGATGAACTGAGTTATTTATCTACTCTTCCATGCAAAGCAAAATAATTCTAAACAGGGTCAAGTTTGTTGCCTTTACCAATCACGTCGGAGAAGAGAAATGAATTATTATGAAATGCAATAAGAGAACCATCTCATTCCCTGGGACATCAAGCATATTTAACAAATATTGCTTTTGGATTACATCCCAATTCCAAAATTTTAAGAATCAAGTCACTGAAGTGTGTCCTTCTAAGATACCATCAGTGTGTAAAATACCAAAAAAAAAATATTATAAAGCAGATGTTATCTAGGAAATTACAGAAATTATATTGTGTTGCCAATTAAGTGCTGCTTTAAAATTTTTTCAAAAATAAGCCAATAAAAATAAAAATAAAAAAAATAAAAATCCTTTTTCACTGTGAGCATTAGTTATTCTAATATAGTCATAAGTTCTAAAGAAAAGTAATAAAATTACTTTTTTAAGGTAAAGGGGGGAAGAGGCCAGCAGACACCAAAGGTCATACTTTATTGGGAAAAGATTAAAGAGTTGATATCTTTAAAAATTCCCTCAGAACCACCCAATGAGATTGAAGGGAGAGTCCACAACACTGCACAGCACTTAAATAAACCTCTGACAAGTAAGCATCACACAGAGACAGAAACTATATCTACAAGACTTCAAAAATGCCCAAGCTCTTCAATCTGGCCTCTTAGATTTTAACCTAGAGTTTTGGAACAGCATCTACATACAAAGAAAAAAAATCCTTCATAGTCTCTTGAAAAATTATCTCATTCCTTCAGTTACAACTGGGACTTATCTCAACAAGATTATTAAAACTACAAAAAGTAATAATGTAATTTCTATTTATGATGAGGAAACTCTCAAGCAGGTATTATTTCCTCCACGCAACAAGGCCAACTCTGCCAAGTACAAATTGTATTCAAATGTGATTTAAACTTAACTTCCTGATTTATCTTTGCAGTAGAAACTCTGGTGACTTTATAGAGTCAAAAGATGCCTACAGGCACCTGGGTGGCTCAGTTGGTTAAGTTCTGATTCTTGATTTCAGCTCAGGTCATTATCTCACAGTTGTAAGACTGAGCCTAAAGTTGGGTTCTGTGTTAGGCGTGGAGGCTGTTTAAGACTCTCTCTCTCTCCCTCTGCCCCTCCCCATCTGTGTACATGCACTCCTCTCTCTCCCTCTCCAAAAAAATAAAAATAAATGAAATGGAATAATTAAAATAAAAATAAAATAAACTAGATGTCCAGAGGTGAGGCGGTGGTACTTCCGGATGTGGCAGCCAACAGTGGTGCACCTGAACGTCCCATTCAGGCTCGCCTTTCGCCTTGCTGACTGATACACACACACACACACCCACACACCTCCTGCACCGAAGTTTCCTTTGAAATTTAAATGTTTTTATTTTTCAGCTAAACTGAGCAAATCTAACAAAGAATATGATTCCCCTTTTATTATTTTTTAATTTACATCCAAGTTAGTTAGCATTTATAAATAATGATTTTAGTAGATTCCAGTGATTCATCCCCTACACATAACACCCAGCACTCACCCCTACAAGTGCCCTCCTTCATACCCCTCACCCATTTGGCCCATACCCCCACCCACAACCCCTCCAACAACCCTCAGATTTGTTCTCTGTATTTAAGAGTCTCTTATGTTTTGTCCTCCTCTTTGTTTTTATATTATTTTTGCTTCTCTTCCCTTATGTTCATCTGTTTTGTATCTTAACCCCTTTAATTCTTTAAATGACGTCGAAACTGAAAATCATTTTGTTTGAATGCTTCATTTCATGGATAAAGAAACTGAGTCCCAGTGAACAGAAATGACTTGCATAAAGCTACAGAGCTAGTTCATGACTGAGCCCAATCAGGAAACCAGCCTTGCTGTGGCTCAGAGACTTCCATAGCACCAGACTTCCAGGGCCAACTCAGGAGGGAGAAACTAACACGTGAGTAGCACGAAGGGACGCCTCCGTTTTTGGACCATGGACCCGATGAGAATGTCGCTGACTGGATGGTCACAGGGACAGTGACGGTTTCAGTTTCCATCAGACATGGGCTCTGCAGGGCATCTGAAGGTTACACTACAGCACAAAGAGACTTTCTTAATGTAGCCAAAACACTTTCCTTCTTCTGAACATTTTAAATACAATTTACACATAAAAAGATCATGGATCCCTCACACTCAAGCACGCTTTGTTCCAATTTTGTAACTAATCACTAATGTGCTGTTTAGTTTTTGTTTTGGTTTGGTTTTAGCATGTCTTTTTTTTTAGCACTGTAAACAGATATCCACACGGTGGGGTTCAGGGCACACTACCACCACAATCCGGCACCTTGGTATTTTTAAGCTTAAGTAGTTTGAGAAAAGAGCAAAAGCAGGAAGGTTGTTTTGACCTTTTCCTAAGCCTCTTCCCTGAAACAGGTTATAAATCCCTTGTGTGAGAGGTGCCTTCCCAGAAGCAGCATCCTTATCTCTCAGGACAAAGGAACATGGAAAAAACAGCCCCAGCAAACAGGCCTTGTGAAGTTTCCTCCAGTTTACAACACTTACCTCATAGGCCTATCATATTGCACCACAACTGTCCACTCCTCATTAGACACAACTAAAAATACTCAGGTCTGTTTCATAAGGTCCTCATCTCCTTATGAAGGCTCCCATCCCACATAAAACTTAACCAATTGATATGTTTTCCTCCCATTAATCTGTCTTTGTCAGTTTTCAGACATAGCCAGGGACCCTAAGAAGGTCAAGGAAAACTTTTTCCTCCCCTACAACTCCCCAAAAGGCTAAGTAGAAAGGCAATAAAACAGAATAGAAGCTTTCAGACACTGCATTGGAGGGGAGGGTAGAAGGACTGAATAACCAAATAGACCTTAAGTCGCAAAAAGCAAAAAGCGGTTCTGCAAGATGGCAAGTAGTAAGAAACGATATGCTGATGATTATGTAAACAGCTAAATGTGATTCACAGTGAGGAATCTGCAATCAGAGTATTAACCGGAACAAAAAGTGGTTCTTTCTGTTCCTACTGCAAAAGATCAGCATTGAACAACGTAATGAGCACTTTTACTGCCAAGGACCTTGGGTGATGATGACCCAAATCTTTAATATTCAGTTTAAAATCCTGGTATAGGTAGGGAACAATTTTCTAGAAGGACCCTGAAGAATATGTCAGAAATAACTGCTGCTGGGGAGTGTGTGGTATGTAAGGGGGTGGCAGGCGGCTGGGAAGCCACTTTTCAATGTACACCTTAATGAACTGTTCTGTTTGATGCTTGTATTTTTTGCTATTGGTTAATGCCAAGAGGGGTTAAATTGTTTTCTAATTTGTAAAATTTGTTTCCTTGTAGTTTAATTTTAAATTACATTGAAAAATTGAAGCTGATTTTTCTCTTTTCTCTTTCACTGTGTAAGAATTTAACTACGTAAACACCCAACAGAGATAATACTTCTCAGTAGACCGTTCCTCACATCATATATCATGTAGAACCTTTGGAATTCTCTCTTTTTTTTTTTTTAATGTTTTATTCATTTCTAGGAGAGAGAGAGAGACAGCGTGAGCAGGGGAGGGTCAGAGAGAGGGAGTCACAGACTGAAACAGGCTCCAGGCTCTGAGCTGGCAGTCAGCACAGAGCCCGACGCGGGGCTCGAACCCACGAACCGCGAGATCATGACCTGAGCGAAAGTCGGACGCCTAACCGACTAAGCCACCCGGGCGCCCCATGGGATTCTCTTCTCTTAGCCAGACTATAAAATCAGAACGTGAAGACAAACAACAACAACAACAACAACAACAACAAAAGAAATAAGCAGCGGGTATAATAACATGAATGTTAAGGAAATATCCCAAGTTTCTGTACAGGCCTCACTATTTGCACACTGAAAAGCAGAAGGCAAGGCCATCAGACTATGTACCTCACCTGATAACCATCCACCAATTCATTTATCCAACAAACTGAGTCCTTGCCATGTTCTATGCACTATGCCAGGTACTCCAATATATCAAGTTATGACAAGGGTGATTAGAAACAAACATGGTCCTTACAACCTAGCAGCCAGTGAAGCAATTTGAAGAACTGAGAACTGCTGGCTCTGAATTGATTGTTCTGCTGTGTCACAGCTGACTCCGTTACAATAGGTCATTTTAATTTCGTAACTTAAAATCCGTTCTACACCGATAAGACCATTCATCAGAATGTGCTGTAGAGCGCGTTACAATTTTTAATTTCCCTTGGATGGTACGCTTTTTCAAACGTAGAAAAATCTCAGATTGTTTTTCCAAACTTACTTTGTTACACCTAAAAAAGGAAAATGTCATTTTAAAATGTAGCATATGAAAAGCATCTATTCAAATGCATTCCGGAATGAGTCACTTCCCAGTGCAGCCATTTTTTAAAACAGTTAGATTATACCATGCACATGCTAATGACGTGGGTAAGTTTCTTCCATTCATTTTGAAAACATTTTCCCTTCTTTAAATTCCTTTTAAGAAAAAAAAAATAGGTGACAACCAACAAAAATAATAATATTCTTCTGCAAAACAGGTGAAATTTAAAAACCATATGTATATTTGTTAAAAACATGACAGTGGCTGAACTTGCAGACAACGCGAGAAGAAAGGACAGAATCAATACAGACGAGCTGGTGACACGTGGGTCCTTGTTGTCACCTGAAAGTGTTCCACCACAAAGGCCACACTTCCCGCGTTCTGTTCCCGGCCCACACCCTCCTGCCCTGCACTCAGTCTGCCCAGCTTCTCCCTCTTTCCAGCGCAGGGGCCCTTGCACACATCCCCAACCCACCAGCCTGGGGTCCTTCACTTCCTTCCTCATCCAGCTTAGATTCCTTGGTCTGTCATTTCCATCCCTATCTTAACAATTCTTTTCATCCAAGACTCAGCCCTAAATGAAGTTAACTAACCTGTTCTTGCTCTGTGCTGTGGTGTTTTACAGTTTTGCGTCTCACTTTTAGGTCTATGATCCATTCTGAGTTAATTTTTGTGAAGGGTATAAGTTCCATGTCCATTCAGTTAGAGGTATAGACAGGCAGATACTGTGTTATTCATTCTTTGAGGTGGAGAGAGGGAGAGAGAGAGGTGAGGGAGAGAGAGAGGTGAGGGAGAGAGAGAGGTGAGGGAGAGAGAGGAGAGGAGAGAGAGAGAGGAGAGAGAGGAGAGAGAGAGGGAGAGAGAGAGGGAGAGAGAGAGAGGAAAGGGAAAGAGAGAGAGAGAGTCTTCCTAGAGCATCAATCTTACTTAATGGTAAGTAATGTAAACATATTTACTTTATAACAAACATATATTATTGAACAGAATGTAAAATCCATATAACTTCACATAATTTATAAGATAATATAGGTGATTTTAAGGAAATCTCACCGCTAGTTTTGAAATTCCAGGTGAAATGACATTTGAAAGGTAACCAAGCCTTTGGAAAATCAAATCACACCACACCTCTCTCGGTCACTACTTACAGGAAGGCCCAACCACACATGGACGTGTGAAACTAACAGTCTTTACCATGCACATGTGCCTGCCCTAACCTCAAGAGCAAGTTTATAAGCTTATGTCACCAAGTGTAATTGTATCTTGGCCTCATCTACTTCAATGTTACTGGTCAGAAAGGGCCACTGCACTCCTGCGAACCCTACAACGATCGGTCACCCCACCCTGACTGTACCTGGCCCCCAGGATTGTGGAGTGCAATGCCCAGACCACACGAGGTCTGCAGCCGCTGCTATAGTTGCTATCATTCGTGGGCAGCAACTGACATGGCCCTGAACTGTGCTGCTCGAAGGGAAGACTCAGGAAACTACAGAGGGCTTACTTTTGGGTCGGCTGGGAATGCTTCAGAATGGCTAAAAGCATGGGCTCTAGAGGCCGACAGACCTGGGCTATGTGGCCTTGGATAAGATACTCAACCTCCCAAAGCCCCGGTTTTCACATCTGTAAAATGGGACTATTAATAAACTTTGCTCATAGGGTAATTGTGGGGACTAAATGCCTTAATGTACAGAAGGCACTTAGGATTTATGTTGCCTGAGTCTTTCCAGCAGCTGTGACTTCAGAGCTGCACTGGCCTTTTCCTGATATATTGGAAGAGCCTCTCTTGATTTGTGATACCTCAGCCTCACAAATCCTACGGCTGCAGCAAATCCTACTAAGTAGTTTTTTTTAAGGCCCTTACAGAAAAATCACTATGAAGGAAAAAAGATTTTGTGAAGGACAGAAAAAAAGAAATGTGATTGAAATTATACATCATGAAAAGAAAAGCTATGGAATGTATATAGTTCTTTCTGCAATAATAAGCAACGTTTTATAAAGGGCATGTTATAAATCAGAGTAGGAGTACAAAATCTTGTCTTTTAGAGGGCTCAGAGTTTTCACCAATAAGAAAGTGAGCAACAATTTTCTTTTTAAATTTTATAATATCATCTGTGACCCAATAATCATTAGGTTATAATTCAAACTTCTCAAAGGAAGAACACCATTGAAAAATCGTAAATTACACCAATATATCAATCAACATGAAGTCACTGTTGCAAATTACAGCTGTGAAAAATTAAAGCCTTGTTCTTTGGCTTAGCACAGAAACCAAAGGGATTATGGAAAATAACAATAAAGTATTCACATTCTATAGTTAATATAATATTTAAAGTCATATTAGATATTATACTTCTTAGCAACCAGTATGTCCAAAGGAGCAGGTATCATACTTTACCATTTATCTACGCGAAGATGTGAACTACTTATGTGACTAGGTATGCAGGGCCAAGCAGGAGTCTGAGGAGCCAGGTTTATGAAATGAGAATAATTCTGAAGAACTTGCCTCCAATTCTACAAAGAAAAGAAGAAGTGCTCCATACTTGATTTAAGAGACAGAAATCTTCCAGATGAGAAAGTGTACACCCAAGGGTTCTCTGATATCAGTAGCACAGAAAATTTTGTCAAATAAATTCCCAAAATCTCTATTTAATGGCCCGCCAGTAAATTAGGGCATCTTTTCAAGGAATTTTTTATTCCTGATAGTACTAAGCCTGGGGGAGAGGCAGAAGGAATTGAAAATCATACTTATCTAATCTCACTTCAATTATAAATGCAGAAGAAACAAAATGCTAACATGCATGGAAAAGTACTTCATCCAATTCACAACTGCTTGGGGTGAAGAATGAGTTTGTGCGTATATCTGCATTTGTGTGCATCTTAAGTGAAGAGAAATATTTCTGAATAATACATGATAATAGCACAGAATTATCTTTATTGCATTTTAAATGTCTCCAATGTTATGGAGACACTTAACAAGGAAAAGTCCCTTATTCATCCAGGAACCTTGTATTCTGGTAAGGCCTCAAGAGAGTATAGGGAAGTACTAAAACACAGAGAATTCTTTAAAAAAAAAAAAAGAAAGAAAGAAAGAAAAAAATAGAAAAAAGAAAAGGAAGGCAGGTAGGTAGTGCCATTATTTTATTTTTAGGGTACCAACTATCATAAGTTTGCATGAATCAGTAGGATTCACTGTTACATCTGATGCTTGTACTTACAACTCAGTGTTCTCTAAACTGCTATTATTTTAATTAACCTTTACAAATCTTATTTAACCCTCAGAAAAGTCAGAAGCAAATACCGAATTAAGCAGGTCGGGAGGGAAAGGGAGACAAGCTAAACAGTCTCTCGGGCATATTTCGAGCCCTATCTCAGGTGATTCTTACCACAAACCTGTCATGGAGCATCTCCCTCTCATTCTCACCAATGAGAAAGAGGTTCAAGAGGGACTAAGGTTTATTATGGACAGACTGTCGTAGACTCTGGGTCTGGAGTTCTTTCCTGTCCAGCAAGAGAGCAGGACACAGGATTAAAATGCGAGAGAGACTGATATCGGCGGAGACTACAGTCCCGATTTAGGGGTCCTTGCTCCACTTTCATTAGGGTCAGAAGGCTACAAGCAGAATGGGCATGCACAAGGAGACAATGAAACCGTGGGCAGTACCATGGGCATGCAGGAAAGGGGAAATTGAAGAGAAGCGTTGTTGGGGGTTGGGTCAATACAAAACAGAATCCTGGTGCTGAAAGAAGGAATGTTTACAGCAGCCAAGAGGTGGCACCTCTGTTTACCTGAACTGGCCTAGGGGACAAGAAAGACAGAGCAGGCCCCTCAGGGTCAACAAGGCACCTTTCTTTTGCTAATTAGCTCCTCTAGGCACTGCTGTGGTCTAAAGTCCTGTTTTCCTGTTTCTGTCCTTCCTTCCAGTGAAAGCAACTTTCTGCAATTGTACTAGTTGGGGGGCACTTCCGCCCTGAATACTTAATCACCTAATCTTGGATGCTTTCGTCCTGAGATTCCCTATTCATATACCTTTGTCCTATACTGGGGGCCTTTGCCCTGTTTTCCTAATCTTGTTTACCCAAACCTGGGTGTGTTCATCCTGTGGCCTTCTAGTTCTCCATGCCTTATTAACCCATCAGAGCAAGACCAGGGAATTCCTAAACTGATTTCCCACAAGGGATTACACAGATCAAGCACCTAGTCAGGGCCAGAGTTGGGCTTCAAACAAAAGTCTCATGTTAAAAATCAATACTCATTTCCAGATACCAAAAGCATTGAATAAAAAAAAAAAAAATCAAGAGTTCTGGATCAACCAAAAAAGAAACAAAGATGGAAGACAGTGAGAAAGGTAGCCTGTCTACAAGGTGTATCTCAGCACAAAAGCAGGCAGTGATAAGAAACTAAAGGTCACTAACAATGGAAAATTAGTTGAGACTCAATCCTAGAAAAATAGCAACTATTCTAGAGTTGTAAAAGGCCTCTGACAGGTTACTGAGGCACTTTTTATATGGTTCTGGCAGTTGCACCTAAGATGTATTACAAGAGCCAAAGCAATCTTGAGAAAGAAGGTATCATAATCTCAGATTTCAAGCTATACTACAAAGTGATAGTAATCAGAACAGTACGGTACTGGCACAAAAACAAACATGTAGATCATGCAGAACTGAACAGAAAACTGAGAAGTAACCCATGATTATATGGTCAATAAATCTATGACAAACAAGGCAAGAATATACAATGGGGGAAAGACAGTGTCTTCAGTTTACGTGTTTACGTGTTTACGGTGCTGGGAAAATGAGACAGCTGTGTGAAAAGAATGAAATCAGGTCACTTTCTGACACCCTACACAAAAATAAACTCCAAATGGATTCAAGACCTGAATGTGAGACATGAAACCATAAAACTCCTAGAAGGAAATATAGGTAGTCATATCTTTGACATCAGCTGTAGCAACATTTTTCTAGATATGTCTCCTTAGGCAAGGGAAACAAAAGCAAAAATAAACTATTGAGACTACACCAAAATTTGCACAGCCATTGCACAGCAAAGGAAACCATCAATAAAACAAAAAAGCAACCTGCTGAATGGGAGAAAATATCTGCAAATGATTTATTCAATAAAAGATTCATACCCAAAATACATGAAGAATTGATTCAACTCAACAGCAAAAACAAAAACAAAACCAAATAATCCAATTAAAATGGGTAGAGGGCCTGAATAGACATTTTTCCAAAGAAGATATACAGAGGGCCGACAAACCCATGAAAAGATATTCAACATCCCTTATCATCAGGGAAATGTAAATCAAAACCATAATGGGTTATCACCTTTTAACTGTTAGAATGGCTAGAATCAAAAAGAAAAGAAATGACAAGTGTTGATGAGGATGTGGAGAAAAAGGAGCACTTATGCACTGCTGGTGGGAACGTAAATTGGTGCAACCACTGGAAAACAGTATGGAGGCTTCTCAAAAAATTAAAAACAGAAACAACCATATAGATCTACTACGGGGCATTTACCCAAAGCAAATGAAAACACTAATATGAGAAGATATACCCACCCTTACATTTACTGCAGCATTATTTAAAATAGCCAAGATATGGAAACAACTCAAGGTCCCTCAATAGATAAATGAATAAAGAAGATGTGTGATAATGGAATATTACCTAATCACACACACAAAAATGAGATCTTGCCATTTGTGACAACACAGATGGACCTGGAGGGTATTATGCTGAGTGAAAGAAGTCATTGAAAGACAAATATTGCAAGACTTCACTTATATGTGGAATCTAAAAGACAAAGGAATAAACAAAAAGCAGAAACCAGCCCATAAAAACTGAGAACAATCTGATGGTTGCCAGAGCAGAGAGGGCGGGAAAATGGGCAAAATGGGTGAAGGGGAGTGGGAGATACAGGCTTCCGGTTATGAAGTAAGTTAAGTCACAAGGATAAAAGGTACAGCATTGGGAATACAGTCAATGGTATTGTGATAGCACTCACTGCATGGTGACAGATGGTAGCTCCACTTGTGGGGAACATGGCAGAGCCCACACCCTCGCTGAATCACTATGCTGTACACCTGAAACTAATGTAACATCGTGTGTCAACTATACCTCATAAAAAAAATAGATACGTTGTAAGAGATCAATGGAAAGCAGTTACTCAGAGTCAATACCAGATTTCTAGGGAATGAAAATCAGCTCATGGAATAGAAAGGCATGCATAAAAGAAAAAACTGTGTAGTAACAGTAATATGATGTGGCGTTATGTATTTAAAGACACAGCAGATGTTCCAGATCTCTCTGGAAATGTCTATTTCACCTCCATTTTTCTGAAGGGTATTTCTGCTGGTTCTAGAATTCTGCTATATAATAGTTATTCAGGAATTCATCTGGAAAAAAAAATATTCTGGACCCTTCTTCCCCCAAACAGTAAATCAAGAGATCATCCCAAAAAACTTTAGTTTTCCAAAGTAATGTATTTTTAAAAACCTAAGGGCATGATATATCAATCAGCTAGTATATGTCTGAAATAGTACTACACTTCTCATTTCTGAAATTGTAAAAACTGAAAATTTTAAATGTCTTCTGCTTGCCTATTTTACACTTTTAGAACTCCAAAGGGTCACCGTTAAGATATAAATACTGATTGCCAGTCATCAAAGTGTCAAATTGCATACTTCACTCTTAAACAACTGGGGGGTTACGGCACCCACCCTAAGCCTGCGTGCAGTCCAAAATTTGAATATAACTTTTGATCCCTGAAGGAGCCAAGGGTAGCCTACCTAAAATGTGCTATGATGGCATATTGATTATTGTGAATCGAAGCTACTTGGGAAACAGCCAGGACACTCAGACCCCCTCCTCAAGGCAGAAAATATATCCCCGTACGAAAGACACCCTGCCTGTACTAAGTGGTAAAAAGCCACCTTTATCACCAGAGGTAGTAAGTTTAAAGCTGACAAAGCTGTAGAAACAAAGCTTGTTACTTTCTTTTTTTTTTAATTAATTTATTTATTTATTTTTCAGAGAGAGAGAGAGACAACATGAGAGGGTCAGAGAGACAGGGAGACACAGAATCCGATGCAACTCCAGGCTCTGAGCTGTCAGCACAGAGCCCGACGCGGGGCTCGAACCCACGAACCGTGAGATCATGGCCTGAGCCGAAGTCGGACACTTCACCGACTGAGCCCCCAGGCGCCCCAAAGCTTGTTACTTTCTAATTTACTAGCTCAGCCCAAATTCCCCTTAGAATTCCTTACTAATTAAAGCTCCCAAACATCTGCTTTCCTTATCCTACCAGTTCCTCACAAATGTATCGTCCCTTTGTCTAAAGAACATAAAAATTACCTGATTTGGGTCTCAATTTCATTATTGGGCCTCCACACAAACATACAACTTTGGTTTTATTCTCCTGTTACCATCTCATGTAAATTTCATTATTGGTCCAGCTGGGAGACCGTGAAGGGCAGAGGCAGAAGTTTTCCTTCCTGTAAAACTGAACTACTGACAACCTACTGCTGACTGAAAGCTTTACTGATAACACAAGCAGTCACCTAACACATACTGTGTGTTACATGTATTAAATACCATGTTCCTGCAAAAGACTAACGGCTAGAGGAAAAGCTATTTAAAACCCATACAGAAGAGAAAGACCGTTTACGGGACCGGGCCTGTATTACTGGGACGCGCCTGCTGGCGGCTGACGGCCTGCTGGCCACACGAACCCCATCTCCGTCCCTCCCTCTTGTCCTCCCCTCTGCACACATACGGCACCACTCGCTCCATACAAAGCTGGGGACGAAGGTCCGCACAGGGGCAGAGATCAGGGCCAGCACACTGCGGCAGTGTCCCTCCGTCCAACTACCCAGTCGCCCCATCAGGAAATTACCCTGAATAAGACTCTGGCCCGAAGGGTGTGGAGCGGCTTGCCTCGTTTCTTCAGTATTAAAGGGCCTGCTCAGTCTGGAGGGTACATTAACTGACCCTCCCTCGCCTTCTAACAGAGGTGGACAGACTGGGCGACACAGAGGCAGTAGTGACGGCCCTAGCCGGTGACCCAGTGGCCTCTGCTTGTCAGAGGCAGACTGGGGGCCCAGAGGCGTAGCACAGCTGGGCCATGTGCTTGGAGGGGTCCCACCAGCCCATGGCTACTGGCAGCTGTGGTCGGCCACAGGACCAGGGTGCCACCGAGGGAGTGATGTGTGCCCACCGGTAGTGGGCCGAGGCCGAAGGCCACCCGCGCACAGCCCTGAGGCTGGCACCAGAGGACTTGGGGTGGGATACAGGGTATGGGGCTCCACGTGCAGTGCCCTCCCTGCCTTCTGGACACATTCGTCCCCTGCGGCCCGGGCTGCAGCACTGGATCCCACTTCACCCCCCACCGCTCATCAGCCCACAGGGTGACCTGTAGCCCTCCCGGCCCCGGGGCCCCCACAGGCTGCTCTCCTGGGTCCTCAGAAGACAGCAGGCGTGACCTCTGCAATGGTCACCTTTGCTTCACTACTGTGAAGACCGGGGGGCGGGGGGCAGTTGTGAATAAAGCTCTGCGCTTCTGCAGCTCTTAAAAACAAAAACAAACAAACAAACAAATGCATAAGTGGATCCTGGCAGTTCAAACCCGTGCTGTTCAAGGGTCAACCCTATACTGAGCCCAGAAGATAGGGGTGGAAAATGTTTACAAAGGTGAATGAATAAGACTGTGGAAGCTGCTCAGAACCTAATTCAGAAAAGACTTGGAATTATTAAAGTTATTTTTTTAATCACAGAACATGCATACAATCTAGGAACAGCTACTTATTACTATATCTTTTCTTTCTCACATGTTTAAAACTTCATTATAATGGTGGCTTTCAAACTTTGTAACCACATCGTGACCCAATATGTTCGTACCTGTGAATATATTACTGACGAGTTTTATGCAGCAATATTTATCCTTACTATGTGCCGTGGACTAAGATGATTTTCTATCCTACTTTTTTTAAACACACTGAACTGATTCTGAACTCATTACATGACCTACAGGTAAGGTCAAAAACCTTTGAAAAAAACACCATAAACCGTCCACTATCTCCCTCCACATCTCCTTTATTCTCAGACTGAGCACCCATTAAAAAAAAAAAGGTTTTTCCCTATTGGAACCAAGCAACAACTTATCACTCAGTAAAATAAATGTGCTAAATGGGTACCTGGGTGGCTCAGTCAGTTAAGCACCCACCTTTGGCTCAGGTCATGATCTCATGGCTCACGAGTTTGAGCCCCATGTCCGGCTCTGTGCTGACAGCGTGGAGCCTGGAGCTGCTTCAGATTCTGTGTGTGTGTCTCTCTCTGCCCCTCCTCTGCTCGCTCTCTCGCGCGCTCTCTCTCTCCCTCCCCTTCAAAAATAAACATTAAAAAAAAAATAATAAATGTGCTAAATCAAAAAGTGACTACAAAGGGGGAAAACTGTATCTTCAAAGAACTGGAGGAAATCCTTTTTGAGGGATATTTTAATTCCCCTTGGCCACTGACCCACCATTGCACTGAGTACTAGCTCCAAAGGAAGAAGAAATTACAAGCCTGCATGCAGTTCAACGAGGTTGTAAGGAAACAGCAGGTGCCACTATTGAGTCAGGACTATGTGCAACAAGGAGTCACGCGGCTTGATGCTCTCACAGAAAGAGGAAGCAGGAAGGAAGCACGGTTTCTGAATCACTGATCTAGAACAGAGTGAAGCGGAAGAGCCTCATCACTTCCCTGGGGTTAAGCGGTCCTGTTCTAGCCAGTGATGACGATCACTTGCTACACAACCACTTCAATAGCTACATATTGAGTTTCAAATGTATTCAGGTTCTTTGAATATTTGTGTGTATTATATGAATCTATGATATCATAACTCAATGCCACTTAGTTTTTCTCTCTCCCATCAAGTGATACAATATTAAGTGAATTTAAAAAAGAAATCAAATTTGCTGCAAGTGTTGTTAGCATATTTCTCCCTTCATTTTTCTACTTGCTCAAGAAGGGAAGCGACCTTTGCAACCTCCCTCATTTCCTATGGCATCTCACAGGTCCACCACCTTCTATAAGGATTCTCATTACTATTTAAAAGAATAACTTAGTGGACTATAAAGAACTGGAAATTTTGGGCAAAGTTCTAAAATACTAGTTCTACTCATGACCGGATAGCAGTGAACGACCTCCCCTGTACTCTGGTTTATCACTTAAGACTGGGAAACATTTAGGATCTACACAATGTAAAACCATTTACACATTTCAGCGTATTGTAACCCTTCCACCTTCACCCACTTTTCTACTCTCCCAAATTGTATGTAACTTTGACACAAACTAAAATGTCTTCCACTGAATCCTCTGTTTATTTATTTATTTTTTTTTACAAATAGTTTATTGTCAAATTAGTTTCCACATAACACCCAGTGCTCATCCCCACAAGTGTCCTCCTCCATGCCGATCCCTCTGAATCCTCTGTTTATTGCACAAAAGCTACACAAAGGGAGAAGAGAATCTATCGCAAGCAGATTTGCCAAAATAAAAGTCCATCCACTCAGGTAAATGGTGGGTCTTCTAACGACCTATGCTCCTCGCCACTGAGCTCCAGAGCTGGAACTTCCTTTTCCTTTTGGGGGGCCAGGCTGCTGGCTATGCAACGGTGGGTCAACAGGCAAGCACAAACCGTTATTTGCAGAGGTTGGGAGAAGTGGGGGTGGGAATCAGGAAACCCATTTAACTCACTACCACATCCTAGAATAAATCAACTGGCTCCAGAAGAATGATGAGTAAAGATGAGTGGAGGTAGTTTCTATAATGATAGTAAGTGAATAACTGGCCTATTTAGTTTTTCCAGGAATGAACCAAAACGGATCACACTTCAATTCTGATCATGGCTGACATAAACACCTAAATATGCTACAGACCTGAATCGATTATATGAACCACGTATCTTGTTATTTATGGCCCTTCTTCTAAACCTTTGAACACCCTCTCTCGGTTCCTTCAAAACCTTCACACATTTTGTTGTCAAGACACAATTCAAACCCCAGCTGCTCAAGAAAATGCTCCATGAACCTCCCAGGTGGAAGATACTTTGCAGTATTTTGAAATCGCCTTGCACTTTATCTGAGGCTTCAGAAGCATATGTATAGTTGTTTATGTACACATCTTATCTTCTACTATAATGGGGGTTCCTGAGGACAAAAATGAGTGTATCGTTCATCTTCATATCCCCCAGAGTGCCCACCACAGTGTCTTCTACAAGCTGGCATTCAGTCAATACCTAGTTGATGTTTCAACATTAGACTCAAAGAATAACGAATTCCTGTTGAAAACTGTTTATGCCAGGCCTGTCACAACATACTTGAGCAGGATTTTTACATGGTTATTTTGTCTGTTGTTGCAAGATTACAAAAAACTTCACTGTATATGTTATTCCGTATCGTACTACTTTACTACTTTTACTTCTTAAAAACTTTACTTGCAGGGTGCCTGGGTGGCTTAGTCGGTTAAGCATCCGACTTTCACTTAGGTCATGATCTCACGGTTCGTGGGTTCGAGCCCTGCGTCGGGCTCTGTGCTGACTGCCAGCTCGGAGCCTGGAGCCTGTTCCAGAGTCTGTGACTCCCTCTCTCTCTGACCTTCCCCTGCTCATGCTGTCTCTCTCTCTCTCTCTCTAGAAATTAAAAAAAAAAAAAACAAAAAAAAACAACTTTACTTGTGTATCTATTACTTCAGGGGACTATTTATGGCCTGTCACTAACATATTTACAAGTTTTTTTTAACATGTTTCAGCCAAACCACAGAGAGTTTTTGCATTCAAACGAGCACAAGTTTCATTAATCAGTGAACAACAAAAACAAAAAAACAAACCAAAAAAACTGTGCTTTCTAAGCTCCTATAAGGCCCATGCGTTTTGGATGACAACTGAGGTTCTCACCCTTGACTCCTGCAAACACCAGTGGTGGGGACGGAAGAAGACACATGGCACCAGGTGCTACACCCAATCCTCCTTCTCATCACTCCTAAAAGTTTGCCATCAGATTTTCTATTTTTAATAACATAACAAAAGGTATATAAAATATGCTGACAGTGTGGATTCCTTTCACATGGGATGGCCTTCAGCAGGCTCTATGCAGACTGAACTCACAGAGAAAGAAGAGAACAAGCACCCTTCTAGACCCTGCCCTGGGTCCTGGGTAGGAGAAAGGGGCATACACAAAATCATCATCCAGATCCTTAGGGGCTTTGCAATCAGTCTAAATTGATAAACGGAGACCAATACACATGAAACAACAGCAAAAATGTAATAAAAAATAATTCAGGAATGGGCTGTGTGATACACATTAGGCACTTGAACAACAGCAGTCCACACAAACAAACGTCCTGACTAGAGCCGCGAAAGTGCAGAACTGGGAGTGGGGACGAGTGTCCTTGGAAACCTGGGGGAATGGAGCTTAGAGGCCACGGGACGGCTGATAAATAGCATGTGTCCATTTTAAACCTAACTGAAAACCGTGAATCACCGTGCCCGTGAACAACCTGAGTAGAGAAATATGATCCTGAAGCAAGTAATCATCTTAACAGGGATCTGCGCTCTTGAGGGAGGGGCTGCATTGCTGGGACCTAAAAAATGATCTGGTAAAAAAAGTAGGTGTTCAATAAATGCTTTCCAATATAACAACTGGATGGCTGGATGAGAGCAGAAAACATTTTTTTTTAATGTTTTTTTTAAATTTATTTCTAGGAGAGAGAGAGAGACAGTGTGAGCAGGGGAGGGTCAGAGAGAGAGGGAGTCACAGACTGAAACAGGCTCCAGGCTCTGAGCTGGCAGTCAGCACAGAGCCCGACGCGGGGCTCGAACCCACGAACCGCGAGATCATGACCTAAGCGAAAGTCGACGCTGAACCGACTAAGCCACCCAGGCGCCCCAGAAACATTTAAATCAGGGAGACCAATTAGGAGACAAACTGGATGTTTTCATTCAGGCCTTTTAGGCCTGAATTTAGTAAGAATGAAGAGGAAACGATGGCTGTAAGACACTTTTAACTAAGGAGTACTAAGTCAGTGAAAGGAAAGGAAGGGTTACGGGAATAAGAGCTAGAGATCAATCAAAGATGCTTTCAAAGTTTCAAGCCAAGGTGAATGGAGGAAGGATCTTTTCAAGAGTAAATATGATGAGGGCACCTGGGTGGCTTAGCCGGTTAAGCGTCCGACTTTCGCTTAGGTCATGATCTCGCGGTTCGTGGGTTCGAGCCCCGCGTCGGGCTCTGTGCTGACTGCCAGCTCGGAGCCTGGAGCCTGTTTCAGTCTGTGACTCCCTCTCTCTCTGACCCTCCCCTGCTCACATTGTCTCTCTCTCTCCTAGAAATAAATAAAAACATTTTAAAAAAAAAAGTAAATATGATGAGATTGCATGGAGGCCTGTAGATTTTGAAGTGAAGGCAGAACTTCTAATTATTATAGTAATCATTTGGAGCCATAGGACTAGAAAACAGAACTGATTACTTAAGAATCCAAAAAAGAAAAAATTAGGATAGATGAAACTGGTAATTTCATGAAAAATTCCCAAAGGAAAAATTTCTTCCAAAAAAATCATTATACCATTATCACAGCAATAACATAATCCAATTTATGATCAGTATTATTATAGCAGCTAACATTTACTAGACCCTTATTACATACCAAGCACCATCATAAGTTATTTGCATATACTGTTGTATTTAATCCTTACAATAACTGTAAGAGGTTGTTAAAGGGGCACAGAGTGATTAAGTAACCACATTCACTAAGTGCCAAAAATAGGACTTAAGTTCAAGTCTTTAAAAATACCTTTCTCTATACCAGTAGTGTCTAAGTTATATCAAATTGTCTCTAAGATCCCATTGGCAGATGGAAAGAAAATATCAACATTTCCATTTCTATTTTTCTATCTGAACCTATTAAAGTTTTTATTGTGTATTATTTACAATGTACATAACATATTAATAGCATATAAATTATAAGTAAGCACTCACTTTGAGAGGGGGGGATATTCTGTTTTTTCTAACAACAATTTGAGATCAAAACAGCTTGGAGATTAAGTATTCTACCTCTTCTTTAGCTTTGTTTCCTGTAAGAATTCAATGTTAAACAGTTTTATCTTTTACCTTCAAAAAACAGACCAAAAGAATCAAAAGCAGGATCTTACAAACGTATTTATACACCCATGTTCACAGTAGCATTATTCACAATAGCTAAAACGCTGTGGAAGCATCCCATGTGTTCATTAATGAATGAATGGATAAGCAAAACATGGTGTGCGTGTGTGTGTGTATATATATAATATTCCATTGTGTGTGTATATATATAAAATATATATTTTTTTCAATGACTTTGTTTTGTATATGTATACATACACACACACAGTGGAATATTATTCAGCCTTAAAAAGGAAGGAAATTGTGACATATGCCACAACATGGGTGAACCTTGAGGACATAATGTTAAGTAAAATAAGCCAGATACACAAGGAGAAACGCTATATGACTCCATTCATATGAGGTACTCAATATCATGGAGACAGAAGTGTGGTTGCCAGGGGCTGGAGAGAGGGAAATGTAAGTGACTGACTGGTTACAGTTTCAGTTTTACGAGATGAAAGGTTCTGGAGATGGATGGTGGTGAGGGCTGTACATTATGAATGTATTTAATACCACTGAATTATACACCGAAAAATGGTAAAGAGGGTAAATTTTAGGTGTATGTGCACTTTACCACAATAAAAAAAATGAGGAAAAACCAGACCACAGATGATCAAATACTCCATTCACACACTCACTCATTCCAAAATATTTATCAACTGCTTATTTTCTGCCAAGTTCTGAGGTACATTCTGTGAATTCTAAGAAACAATCCTTGGCTTTAAGGAAGTAAATAACATAAACCTAAATATCTAAACACATCATTACAAGGCAATATTACAAGAACACTACCAGTGATAGTCAAGACATAGCGCTTTCTATGAGGCATTGTTATCTACGAAGTACCTAGTTCTAAATACTTGTGTATTTTATCCAAACAACCTTCCATTCTAAACTACACTGATGATAAAGTTTAGACTTTAAACTTCAACAGACTTCTAAAGTTTAATCCAAGTCTCCATTTACCTACATCCCCCCATTAATGACATTATAATAGAAATCAACAGTTTATGAGAATCTGCCACCTCAAGCCAGCTGCTTCCAGCTGGTTTAATTGGTTTCCAATGAACAGACTTCACTTTGCCTTGAACATTCTGAGAACACGGTAGATCATTAAAGATTTATCACCTGACACAGTAGGCAAATAAACAGAGCAACTTCTATTGCTTTACCCAGATGCTGTAGTGATAAGTAAAACAGAAATGAAAAAACAACCAAACGGTTTATATTTTCCCATTACCACAGAGCTAGGCTCTAATCAACGACTTGTTTTATACTAAACTTTTACCAAGTAGTTTTCCTCCAGGGCTTTATTCAAGGAGCAAGCATTCTCCTACCCTGGATCGTGTCAAACATTAACCTTATTTTAGTATGGCCAGAACCAGTTGGGAGCCTGTCCAAACTGTTCTCAGAGAGCTATTGCTTGTTCCTTCATAAGCCCACCCTGAAAGGCAAACAGAAGGTGAGCTCAAGGGAAAAGGGCCTTCATGTGGAGAGTCTAATCTGCTAACTCGAGCTTACTATTTCTCATTAATAAAGTCAGACAAACAAATTGCACTAGAAGGAAAAAGGGAGGCAAATTATCAAATTTAATTATCCTATTCCACTTAAATTCTTTTTAAGAACTAAGTGAAACTACTGCAATTATTTTTATCTTTAAAAAATTTTCAGTTTAAGGCTAAACATCTTCTGGCTTGGTGAAAAATAACGTTCACGATGAGAATTCCACCATGTTTCCAAGATTTTATTTTCTTAAAAAGTCATTTGAGCATCTCAGAAGTCAAACGCATTATTTGTCTTTACAGAAAAAAGTTAATGCAGTAAACAGAACACAAACTCATGTAGTTCCCCAACTGTGATGCTTAGGAATACACTTTCAATTTAATTCCTGCTTAATTTTGTTCAAGTGTGAAAAATGGCAGGAAAGAACCATTTCTACAGTGTGAATGTAAATCAGGAAACTGATCAAACACGATGGAATCATTTTAAAAGGCTCACATCTAGTTTCAGGAAAGACTTATCAAAAGTTTCTTAACTTGGCCTGTAGATCTTTGAAAATCCTCCCTCTCAGACTTCTACAAATCGCAGCTGTAAATTTAGGTCCATGCCACGCATTGTCATGTAAAAAAACAATGCCACAGGCAGTCTATCTGGGGAAACCTCCTTGGAAAGCAAGACTGAACTTTGCTTTAGATATCTTAAAGGAAACAGAATTACTGTGAAATCTTCCAAAATCAACCCAGTCAACTGATATTTCTGCACTAGTACTTGATTTTCATAGAATTTCAGAGATCAAAGGAATATTCATGGTAAGGAAACAGAAGCTCAAGTAAGTTAAGTGACCTGGCAAGAGTTTTGAGACCTGTTAAGTAGCAGAACAAAACAAACTAGCAGGGGTGGGGATGGGGCTGCAAAACAAGAAATAGATGCTTAACTATAGAGAACTGATGGTTACCAGGGAGGGGGGGCGATGGGTTAGATGGGTGATAGGGATCAAGAAGTGCACTTGTTGTGATGAGCATACACCAGTATGAAGTGCTGTGTCATTATATTGTACATCTGAACCTATTATACTGTATGTTAACTGTAATTTAAATTAAAACTTCTAATAAATAAAAATTTTAAAAATGCTATATATATTTATATATCACACATAGAATTTAACTATGCTAGCAAGAGAATATTTAAGCAATTTTATACTATTCACTTAATATTCAATTAAAAATTAGGGGAAACTTTGCTCATTTGTGTCATATCTAAGAAAGCTTTGCCTAACCCAAGGTCACAAAGATTTATTGATTTAGTCCTGTATTTCCTTCCAAGAGCCTTATAGTTTTAGCTCTTACATTTAGGTCTACAATCCATTTTTACTTACTTTTCATTTTAGGGTCTAAATTTATCTTTTTTGCATGTGGATATCCAATGGTCTCAGCACCATTTGTGGTGTAAAGACTACTCTTTACTCATTGAATGACATTAGCATTTTTCTTGAATATCAACTTACCATAAAAGGTTTATTCTCTATTTATTTATATCTTCACTTTTAATCAGCAATGTCTTGTAGTTTGCAGTGTATACCTCCCACTGCCACTAAAAATTCCCGTATTATCCTTTTAATGCTGTCATGAATAGATTTCTTAATCTCCTTTTCAGATTATCAACTGAAATGTACAGAAAAAAGTATAAAGAAATACAACTGATTTTTGTATATTGATTTTACATTCTGTTACCTTGCTAAACACATTAGTCAACACAGTTTGTTTTTCAGATTTCTTAGGATTTTCTACATATAGGATCATATCACCTATAAATAAACACAATTTTCCTTCTTCCTATCCTATCTGGGTGCCCTTTTTTTTCCCCTTGCCCAGCAGCACTGGACAGAACCTCCATTACAATGTTGTATAAACTGCCTTATTCCCTACCTTAGGAAGAAAGCATTCACATTTTCATCTTTAAGAATGTTGACAGCTCTAGGCTATTTTGTGAATCTCCTTAGGTTAATGAAGTTCTCTTCTGTTCCTAATTTGTTGAGATGTTTTATTATAAACGGTATTGGATACTGTAAAATGTTTCTATGTGTCCGTTAATCATCATGTGAGTTTTATCCTTTATTAATACAAGATGGATTTTCAGTTGTTAAATCACCTTCGCACTCTTGGTGTAAATCACATGGGTCATGTATAATACTTCCTATATGCTGCTGGATTCAGTTTGCTGATATTTTGTTAATATTTTGGGCATCTATATTCATTAGGAATATTGGTCTGTAGTTTTCTTATAAGGTCTTCTGCTTTTGGTATAAGGGTAATACTGCCTTAAATGAATTATTTGGAAAGTATTCCCTCTTTTTCTCTTTTTCAGAAGACTTTGGGAAAGACTGGTATTACTGATTATTTAACTGTTTGATAGAATTCACCAGAGAAGTCTCCAGGGCCTGAGCTTTTCTTTGTAGAAAGATTTTTCATCGCTAATTCAATTGCTTTGCTTGGTGTAGATCTTTGCTTAGCGACCACTGTCTCTGTCCCTTCCTAATGCATTAACCACCGCTCACTTTTCCTGAGCACTTCACACTTCCAAACATCCTGTATATTATACTTAATAGTTTATTATTTATTATAGATCTCCCACAATAGACTATAAACCCTTTTAGGATCTGTTTTGTTCATAGATGCATCCCCAGAGACTAGGTATATGCATGGCATATAGTGGGTATTATTAAATGCTTGTTGAATGAATATATTTAAAAAGCAGAATTTATCTAATAGCCATTATAAAATGAAAAGCCTAAAATGCCTGAAAAGTTGAATTTATCCATTCCTTCATTCAGTCAGTCAACAAAAGGTGAGTTCCTACTGTTTGCCAGCCAGGTACTGCCACAGACACTGGGAATATTCAAGACAGACAAGGATAGTGCTTGCTTACTCATTTTATCTCTCATCACACAATGTAAAAAACAAACAGTATAATTCCTGTAATAATAAGTGTAACAAAGACAACAGAATACACAAATAAATGTGTTAATGACTACTAGGGACCAGAAAGATAGGGATTCCCCTCTTCAGCTAGAATGATCCAGAAAGCCCTCTATGAGGAGGTATCATCTGAAGTAAAACCACGATGAGGAGAAGCCATTCAGGCAGAAACCTGGGGAGTAAATGTTTTAGGGAGCCAAAAGTATAAAGTTTTGAGCAGGAAATGGTATTTGGTAAATTCAAAAAACAAAAAAGCCAGTATGACCTGAAGGTGGTACTGAAAGGCAGATAGAATGGGAAGGTATTCTGCCTCCAGTGTGGAAACCCTAAACCCACCCTGATATTTTTAGCAATTTACATGTATCTGGAATGTATTTCTGCATCACATCCCTCGAGGAAAAGTGCCAGTGGCACAGATGACCAGTGCCAACGAGTCGAAATTTGAGAAGCCCGTTCTCTAGCCGATCTAGTACTTCTGTATAAATCTGCAAAAGCTGTGCCTTCCTCAGAACATTTTACAGTTAGAAAAATGTATAATAAACAAGCACACCCTCAACACACTCACACTTGTGCACATGCATGGCGGTGTGCCGCGGCTCTGGTTGTGGAGACCGAGGACAGCCTCACGCAGACCAAACTGGCTCCATTTCTCCTGTTTCAAATGCCAAATGCTGCACATGTCAAACAGACACTCAGATCTGCATGCGGTGCAAGCTATTACTCTTCAGCATTAATTATACTTGGCAACAGATTCGGTTTGCAATATCATGAGAGAAGAACGAGTCTGAGTACTGTGAGTATCAATCATCAATCACTGGAGAAAATACTATGTGCAGAGTCAAGTGGGGCAGATTCAAGCGCCGTAGCATGAACACACCTCTGTAGGAGCGGTGAGAGGCTCGACTCTATCAGCAATCTTCAGACGGTCTATCTAAGGAGCTCCATGCGGTAATCTCTTCTACCCTATGGAATGCTTTTGCCTATATTATATTATGGATAAATAGAATACGGGTTAATAATCATAGAATGATTCATGGATTGGTTATTTTAACTTAGCAGTTTACTGTTTTAGGGTATTTTTATAAGATAAAGCATATTTGGTGGAGTTACAGATTAAAAAAAAAATTCAAGCTTAATCCCAAAGGAGTCAATTTTTTTTTCATGATTCAATCTTCTAATTTATGAAAGGAACAAAATACGTGTCTTTAATCTGTGGTACTGTGTACTCTGTGCTTCCTAGATGAGTGGCATTCATATGCCACATCAATGATTAAAATAGTAAGCACTATTGATATCCATAAAGGTGATCTTTTCCTGATGGGATGTTTCCAGTGATGGGAGAGTGCCACCTACTGTTCAATGTGGATTTTGACACAGCCAGGCCACACAGCCAGTTTGCATTGTCATAATTTTTCAGAGGCCCTTAATGATCAAAATATGAATTATTACTTTTTGAAGAAAATGGTTTATCACTATATGCTCTGGAAATTGGGTTTTCCGAAAGTTACTTCTTCTCTATAGCTACAAAAAAAATTAGTACTGCAACAATTTTTTTATCTTAAACACCTCGGCCCCAATTGCAGTTGACTAGCAAGAGCAAAAGCTCCCAGCCACACCAGTTCAAGTCTGGGCCCTGCCTCACATATTTTTAAACCTGAAACTGTTTCCTCTTATGAAAAGAACTTAATACACAGGAGACATTCAATGTTAACTATTAAGAAAAACAGGTTTCCCGCTCAGAGTTATAAGTTGACTGCTTTCTTTTGGTTTTTCTTTTTTCTTTTTTTTTTTAATATTTTTATTTATTTCTAGGAGAGAGAGAGAGAGAGAGACAGCGTGAGCAGGGGAGGGTCAGAGAGAGAGGGAGACACAGACTCTGAAAGAGGCTCCAGGCTCCGAGCTGGCAGTCAGCACAGAGCCTGACGCGGGGCTCGAACCCACGAACCACGAGATCATGACCTAAGCGAAAGTCGGACGCTTAACCGACTAAGCCACCCAGGCGCTCCTTCTTTTGGTTTTTCATATATCCTTCAATCCTCAGGGCTTTAAGAAATGTTTTATTAGGGGCGACTGGGTGGCTCAGTCAGCTAAGTGTCCAACTTGGGCTCAGGTTATAATCTCGCAGTCCATTAGCAGGAGCCCCATGCTGGGCTCTGTGCTGGCAGCTGGGAGCCTGGAGCCTGCTTCAGATTCTGGGTCTCCCTCCTTCTCTGCCTCTCCCCCACTCATGCTACGTCTTTCTCGCAAAAATAAATAAACATTAAAAATTCTTTTAAAGAATGTTTTATTAAAAAGGAGTCTTGTGCCATGTCAACAATTTCATTCCTCTCTAATCACTTGAATAAAAAAGGACCTAATCTGAGTTCTTTTTTTTTTAATGTTTTATTTATTTCTAGGAGAGAGAGAGAGAGAGAGCGTGAGCAGGGGAGGGTCAGAGAGAGAGGGAGTCACAGACTGAAACAGGCTCCAGGCTCTGAGCCGGCAGTCAGCACAGAGCCAACGCAGGGCTCGAACCCACAAACTGCAAGATCATGACCTAAGTGAAAGTCAGACCCCCAGCTGACTAAGCCACCCAGGCGCCCCATCTGAGTTCTTTTTTGATCCTTCTCCAAACTAGCTCCAAGTACATTTAAAGTTTTTTTTTTTTTTTTTTAGCTACTAAGAACTAAATGATCAGGTTCAAACAGCCACTGTATGGAAGACAAGTAACATTCAGTGAATTCTCTTCACTTGCTTTCTCACATCTAATAAATTACATAACAGTTTTAAACAATTAAAAAACGATTTTTTAAATCTTGTTAAATTATTTCAAGAATATCTTCCTCGTGACATTTTTAAAAAAAGGTTTAATCTGGGATGTATGTGTATCTTTCTTTTTATATTAGGTTCAGGTGTATGACTTAGTGATTTGACAAGCTTATATATTATGTCATGTTCACAAGTATAGCTTCCATCTATACCATCTGTATATTGCTACTACAGTCTCATTGACTGTGTTCCTTATGCTCTGCTTTTCATTCCCGTGACTTATTCCATAACTGGAGGCCTGTATCTCTCACTCCCCTTCACCCATTTTGCCCACCTCCTCCTCCCCTCCTCTCTGGCAACTAGTCTATCCTCTGTATTTATAGTTCTGATTCCACTTTTTGTTTCTTTTTTTTTTTTTTTTAGCTTCCCTTTATGAGAGAAATCATATGGTATCTGTCTTTCTGGGTCTGACTTATTTCACTTAGCATAATATCCTGTAGGTCCATCCACGTTGTTGCAAATGGCACGATCTCGTCCTTTTTTGTGGCTGACAGTGCACTGTGTATACCACACTTTCCTTATCCATTCATCTATTAATGAACACTTAGTTTGCTTCCATATGTTGGTATTTTTTAACCCTTAGATTGCATCCAATTTCATTAATTTAGCCTTGCAAGGTCTCCAAAACGAAGTCTCTTTTGAGCCTGAACCTATCTTTGAGATTAGAGATTTATAATTTGGATAAGAGGTTGGCTCTAATACAGAACAGCCCCATGACAGCTCAATGTATTGATTAGGATGGTGGTCTTTTAAGAAAATCGTTTCTCAGGGCCTCCAAGTCCCAGGTCTTGGAATGGTAAGGAGCATAAGAAATAAACTCTGGTCTCCAGGAGCTCACTCTCTTCAGCACATTACCGAGTCCTCACTCAGCCAGAAGGCAGGTTACGGAAGCGAATTCCCAGTGTGTGTCTTTGAAACTAGCTGGATTCCATTCTCCCCCAGCACTACCTTCCCAGGAGACCAGGGCCTTCCGGAAGGGGCAGAGGGGACGGCGGAAGCAGCAGGAGGGACAGGCAGACACACAGATGTCACTACCTCTTGCTCACTCTTGGCCTTGATTCTCTCTTTTCTCTGCTGGAGTTTGGATGTGTCTGTCTGACTCTCACTCCTGGATTTCCTTCTCTCCCTCTCACTCCCCTCTGGATAGCTTTCTTTCCTGAACAAACAAGAGGAGCTTTAAGAAAATAGAGAAAGCAAAGGAAAATGAGACTGTAAAAGAGAATCATAATACAGAGCCTAAGTGGGGCACCTGGGTGGCTCAGTCAGTTGAGTGTCCAGCTTCGGTTTGGATCATAATCTCGTGGTTTGTGAGTTTGAGCCCCGCATTGGGCTCTGTGTTGACAGCCCAGAGCCTAGAGCTGCGTCAGATCTGTGTCCCTCTCTCTGCCTCGTCCTCTCTCACGCTCTCTCAAAAATAAATAAACATCAAAAAAAAAAAAAAGTGGGTACTGACTAATGTATTAACTAAATGAAGCTTTTAAATTATTTTTTTGCCTTTCTTCAAAATCTTTATTTTCAGAAACCTGCTTTATTTTTTTAATAGTCTATTGTCAAGTTGGTTTCCATATAACCACCAGGGCTCATCCCCACAAGTGCCTCCTCCATGCCCATCCTCCGCCTTTCCCCTCCCCCAACCCCTCAGCCCTCGGTTTGTTCTCGCATTCAAGAGTATCTCGTGGTTTGCCACCTTTAAATTATTTTTAATGTTTATTTTTGAGAGCGAGAGCCAGAGCACAAGCAGAGGAGGGGCAGAGAGAGAGGGAGACACAGAATCCGAAGCGGCTCCAGGCTCCGAGGGGTCGGCACAGAGCCCGACGCGGGGCTCGAACTCACAAACCGTGAGGAAATGACCTGGGCTGAAGTCGATGCTTCACTCGCTGAGACACCAGGGGCCTCTAAGTTAAGCTTTTAACTCCTTCTCCCCACTTAGGAATCAGCCCTAGCTCCGCAGAGGCCGCCGCCAGACACAGCGGAGACACTGCGTCCGCGCGGGAGCACCGCCGGCCAGGAGCGCGCGCGCCGCCGAGGGCTTCCCCGCCCCGCGGCCCCACCTCTGCCGCCCGCGGGTGCCACCGGGTCGGCGGCTCGCACCCGCCTCGTTTTCACCGGAGCCTACAGTGCGAGCTACAATTCCCATTAGGGCCAGCGCGCACACGTCCTCCACAAATGAAAGAAAGTTCCCAGCAGCAACGGGCCCCCTCGGTGTGGGCAATGCACTAATGGTTTACGCTTTTTTTTTTTTTTAAGGCTGGCTGCCGGTCACAGGTTAGAGTTCACAGCCGACCAGCGAGTCATAACCTCAGTTTCGGAAATACTGGTCTTTGGAAACTCCGGCCTTGCAGCTCCAAGGCTCGGGGAGTCCGGGGGCACAGGGCCCGGGTCCCCCGTCCAGCCCCAGGCCGCGCGCCAGCCACACGTCTGCCGCCGCCCGCCGGGCCGGGCCGGGGCCGCTCCCTCCGCCTGGCCGGCGGCTCCCGCAGCTCCACCCCGTGCAGGCCTCTGCTCTCAGGCTGGAGACTCTGCGAGGCCCCCTCGACGATCCAAGTCGGGAACAACCCGCTTCCGCGCCCTCCACTCTCTGATCCTGTAACTGGTTTCAGGTTTTCATAGCAGTTATCAATACCTAACACGTCATTATACGTTTGTTTTTCTTGTCCGTAAGGGCAGGACTTTGTCATTCATTGCTAGATGCTGGGTGCCTAGGACAGGGTCTGGTGCCTAACAGGGATTTAAAAGTAACTGGTGAATGAATGAATGAGCCGAGAGTTCTCTTTCGGAACAAAAGAGTCTATGGTTTTTGACTTGGAATTCTAGACCTTCTCTGGTGGTAAAAAAAAAAAAAAAAAAATCCTTGCTCAAAACTGGTTCCCCTGGTCTCTACCACGCACAGCTAGCTGGGAAGTTCAGTGGAAAGTGAACTTCCTTTCTTTGCAACTATATTAACTATATTTTCAGACTTGTATTCTTCTTCCTCCGGCATCTGTGCCCCTCTGCTCCCTACTCATATTTGTCTCTCTTCTCCACACGTACGACAGCTGTCACTAAAGGACACTATGAGTTAGTTAAGAATCTTCAGTGCCTAAAAATATAGGAAAATGTTTTGTAAACGTCAGGCACCATCATTAGTAAAACTGCAGTCAATTGTACAGAGCTTTCGCCAGGTGTGAAGCGAGGAAAGAGCAGTGGGAGAGGAAAGGGAACAGGGGTACCTGAAGTGGCTAATTTAGACACAGGGCACAAGGAAACACTCTCGGAAGAGGTTCCTGCAAGCACAGGGACGCATGGAAAAGCATTCAGGGCAAACTGAATAGCACATGTAGCTGAAGTGCCTGTAAATGTGAAATTAAAAAAAAAAAAAGATGTAAACTTTAAAAACTGGATGTCACAAAAGAACACATCAGAAAGAATTGTCTTAAAAAGTGTATTAGTAAGAACACCTCAGGTGTTCCTAATGGTCCCAAATGTTTATGTGCCCAGTCACAACTCGCCCCATGGAAACTACTGGGTCAATAAGCAAAAGGTTTAAAAGAAAGGAAAACATCGTTTGTTAAGCACGTGATCGTGCAGGGTGTGAGAGTGACGCCGTTTCCTACTCTGTTTGAAAACGCTTTCTTGGGGCACCTGAGTGGCTTAGTCGGTTAAGCGTCCTGCTTCTGCTCAGGTCATGATCTCGCGGTTCGTGGGTTCGAGCCCCGCGTCGGGCTCTGTGCTGACTGCCAGCTCAGAGCCTGGAGCCTGTTTCAGTCTGTGACTCCCTCTCTCTCTGACCCTCCCCTGCTCACGCGCTCTCTCTCTCTCTCCTAGAAATAAATTTTAAAAAAACATTAAAAATTAAAAAAAAAAAACGCTTTCTGGTAAGTTTGAGAAATCAGTATTGATCTTAGTATGCATAAGCTTAACTTTAAATTTAGATACATTCAGAAGTTAAAACCTGAAACTCAGTGAATAAAAAAAAAAAACCCACAGAGAATGCTGTAAAGTTAACTCATTTTGTTTTTAATTAACACTCCTACACAGTGATGAGTCACTCTTCTCTGTTCTCATATTCAGTAAGTCTCTATTTAGTATCTGTCAGTAACAACAGCAGCACCAGCAATAATGGCAGCTAACATTCTTGGGATGCTTCTGATATATAAAGCATTAGGCTAAGAATTTTATCCAATTCAATTATAACACTATTTAATAGCAGACATTGTTACCACTTACTAGGAGGGCTAGTATTATTACCACATAGCTCAACCTATGTGTATATTGAGAAACAAGAGAAAATCTTAAAGACATTATTAGATTTTTCAATGAAAATGCTGGAGGAAAAAGCGATTATATTTTAGGATCCATTCTCCCTTTGTATATAAATTTTAAAGCTGTTTAATTATGAAAAACATTCAGATACTTGAGACATACAAATACTCAATTTTAGGAGAGATGTGCACATACAATAAATTGTAAAGAGCAAGGTGATTTAACGTAATGACAGACTTGTACTTGCCACTAAATGGAGGGGTTTTCAGTTTTTCCAAAGCCAGATTTCTAGGCCTGTGTAGCAAGAAAAGATTAGGCCGGAATGGGCTCACTGGACTTTCATAATCAAATTACTGAATAATAAAATCTCAACTACCACAGATAAAAGCAAATGTTCCCATCGAATCTATTTAAGCTGAGCAGAAATTCATGAACCTCAGACCTAATACTCACTAAACACGTATCACACACATCTCGCTATCCCGCCCTCGAAAGCATAGGAGTTACTGACACCAGCCTCCAGTAGAACTACCATCTCCCATCTTCCCCTCCTTCTACCCAGACCCCTTATTGTTTCCGTCAGGAAAAGGAATCTACAACAGAAACTGACAAAAAATTTAATATATAAAAGCAGTTTTTAGAAACACTTATTTTTTATTTTTTGAGAGAGAGGCAGAAGGAGAAGAGTCAGATGCTTAACCGACTAAGCCACCCAGGTGCCTCAAAAGTAAATATTTTAAGTAGCACAAAATTAGACAATAACACCCCTAACCTCAACTATTTACTTCTGAAACTTATCTTAAAATTTTAATCTCCTTCCATTTCCCCCAACTATCTTCTCATTAGACAGCATTCTGGTTAATGAGAAAATAACACATTTCATATGTATAGGACATTACAGTTTATAAATTACTTTCATATTCATTTGATCCTCACAAAAATGCTTCAGGCTATTCTGAACAGAAATTATCATTCTGATTTTATGAAGTGCACCTTTCCAGTTGCCTGGAAAGGTTACAAGCCACACAGTAAGTACATGCTGAGGCCAAGACTGCAGCAGGACTGAAAACTATAGGCATCGAGCGCTGCACCAGATCCCGTGGGCTACAAAAAGCTGCCTCCTCAGAACAGGTAACGAGAGAGGGCTGCATAATCCACCCGTGAGTACTAGAAAGGGTTACCTCTATCTTCTTCCGTATATGCCGGTAATAAATTTTGAATTCTAACAGTTTATGAATAATGCCAAATAATTACAGAAAAAATATTTCAGGTAATTATTAACAGTTCTTCCTTCTTATCTATAGAACATACTGTAATTTTTAAAGGTTTTTTGTACCAAATTTTTATTTATATTCTAGTTAGTTAACATAAAGCGTAATATTGGTTTCAGCAGCAGAATTTAGTGGTTCACCTACATACAACACCCAGTGCTCATCACAAGTACCCTCCCTAATACCCGTCACCCATTTAGTGCATGGCCCACCCACCTTCTTCCATCAACATTCAGTTTGTTCTCTATAGTTAAGTTATAATTTGCCTCCCTTTCTATCTATCCCTTATGTTCATCTGTTTTGTTTTTTAAATTCCACAGATAAGTAAAATCTTATGAAGTTTATATTTCTCTGACTTATTTCACATAGCACAATACACTCTAGCCCCATCCATGTCATTGCAAATGGCAAATTTTCATTATTTTTGATGGCTGAGTAATATTCCTGTGTGTGTGTGTGTGTGTGTGTGTGTATTCCTTTGTGTGTACACACACACACATCTTCTTTATCCAGTCATCAGCCAATGGACATTTGAGCTCTTTCCGTAATTTGGCTCTTGTTGATAATGCTGCTATAAACATCAGGGTGCATGTGCCCCTTTGAATCAGTATGTTTATATTCTTGGGGTAAATACCTAGTAATACAATTAATTAATTAATAGGGTAGTTCTATTTTTAACTTTTTGAGGAACCACCACAGTATTTTCCTGAGTGGCTGCACCAACTTGCATTCCTACCAACAGTGTAAAGAGGGTTCCCCTTTCTTTGCACCCTCGCCAACATTTGTTGTTTCTAGTGTAGTTAATTTTAGCCATTCTGATAGGAGTGAGGTGATATCTCATCACGGTTTTGATTTGCATTTCCCTGATGAGTGATGTTGAAGAACAAATATTGTTAAAATGTCAACTCTACTCAAAGCAATCTATACATTTAATGCAATCCCTGTCAAAATACCACTAGCATTTTTCACAAAGTTAGAACAAACAACCTTTAAATTTGTATGGAACCAAAAAGACCTCAAATAGCCAAAGCATCTTGAAAAAGGAAAGCAAAGCTGCACTTCAAGCTATAATACAAAGCTGTAGTCATCAAGACAGTATGTAACCGGCACAAAAACAGACACAGAGATCAATGGAACAGAAAACTCAGAAATGGACCCACGACTATATGGTCAAGTAATGGTCAACAAAACAGACAAGAATATCCTGTGGAAAAAGTCACAAACGGTGTTGGGAAAGCTGGACAGTGACATGCAAAAGAAGGAAACTGGACCACTTTCTTACAGCATACACAAAAATAAACGCAATATGGATGAAAGACCTAAATGTGAGATAGGAAACCATCAAAATCCCAGAGAAGAAGACAGACAGAAACCTCTCTGACCTCGGCCAAAGCAACTTCTTACTAGACACATCACTCGAGGCAAGGGAAACAAAAGCAAAAATGAACTATTGGGACCTCATCAAGATAAAAGCTCCTTCTGCACAGCGAAGGAAACAATCAACAAAACTAAAAGGCAGCCTACAGAATGAGAGAAGATATTTGCCAGTGACATATCCCATAAAGGGTATCTAATACATAAAGAACTTATCCAATTCAACACCCAATATATAAATAATCCACTTAAGAAATGGGCAGAAGACATGAATAGACATTTTTCCAAAGAAGACATATGGATGGTTAGCGGACGGATGAAAAGAACATACTATGATTTATAATCTTAACATAGTATTAGGTAAGAAAGGTGAAATTTTTACTAAAAGTTCAAATCCATTGTTAGATGAATGTATGTAAGAAATGTGTAACAATACCAGGTCAGGGCTTAGAAGAAACAGGCACTGGCGCACTGCTAGCAGAGGACAAATAGCAAAACTTTCTGGAGTTGATCTGGCAACGCATATCAAAAAGCCTTAGAAATGCACACATCCTCTCACCCAGTTATTCCATTTCTAATTTATTCTAAGGAAATAATTGTGGGTGTATATAAACCTATGCCTATAAAAATATATTAATTATGGTGTTAAAAGACAAAATAAATGGCTTGGTTATATCAGTGTAAATGAAAGAATAAAATGGAGCTCCTAAAATTGGATCTGGGAAACTGCATAAGACAGATTAAGTGGGGAAAAAAACAGATTTGTAAACCATACATATAGTAGGATCACATTTTAAAAAATAAACACATACGTGTATGTATATGTATACTGTATGTGGTTGTGACTGGGATATTATACTAAAATATTATTAGTGACTGTATAGAGTCAGTGATAATACAGATGAATTTAATTATATTGTTTCTACATATTTTCACATCTCCAAAAATGACTGTCCAGTATAAGTTAAATATTTGACATATACACAAGTTAAACATACATATGTATCTTATATATATTTATATTACATATATAATACATTATAAATGTATCACATAATGATATATTTTAGACATAAGTACAATGCATATAGCATATGTAACTTGTATCAGAACTACAGAAAACAGGATGAAATTTAAATTTACATATATCAGAGAACTCTGGAGCCATTATACACACCTATGGAAATAGATCTTAAAGAATAAAGGGCTACAAAGAAGGCACAGTACATAAAATGAGTCAGGAGAGATAACAATAGCAACTTAATTAGACACAGTGCTTAGTATCAGAAAATAAACTTGAATTGAGCAGTGCATTTTAATAGCTACAATTTCTCACATCTAATAAATAGAAAGTCTTAAAATATCAACTGCTTTTGGAAGCGGCTTAAACAGATTCTGCAGGAAAGTGGATAGAGGCTAATAGAAGTGTTGGAGAGATTTCTGGAGACCGAGCTGCTTCAATCTTGGGCGAGAGCACCAGCCAGAAAGCCAGGTGAAATCCCAGCAGCAAACACCACATCCGTGGAGAAACTGATAACACCCACCTGGAATGTGCGACCCCCACACCTCAGAAAAGGTATCATGGAAACAAAAGAGTCCAGAAGAGGGCGATTACATTTTTGAAGAGCGATTACAAAGGGAGAAATCAGGAGTGTTTAATCTCCAAACGTAAGATCTGGACAGAAAAATATTTTCCAAAGTTTATAAGATCATAAATGTTACAGATAGGATGGAAATTGTCACTGAAAGACCAAACTAATCTGATTAAAGTTTTAATAAGGCAGCTCCAAGGAAAGTAAACTCTTTTGATGGAACAGGGAAAACTATGAGAGGCATTATCCCAGCATGTTTAGAGTAAAATCCAAAACCCTTCCCAAGCTGCAGGAGGCTCAGCTTTCCCTGGGCCTCTGAGGTCCCTACTCATCCCACGGTCCTCAGCTTCCCCAGACCCTGTCCCCACCTGCCCCTCGAGCCTCCAGTGGGTCTCTGCACTTGGCTTCAGTCTGCTTGGAAGGTGCTTCCCCTGGATCTCCACCTGGCCTGCTGGCTCCTTCTTTGAGATTTCAGCTTAAAAGCCACATCCCTCACGAGGACCTTTTCTCATTTTCCCACCTGAAGCTACTTGCTCTTGGAACCAGGCACTACCACATTACTTAGTTTAATTTTCCTCATATTGCTTAGCATCAGATGAGGTGACCTATTTATTTATGTTATGGCTTCACTCATTAATTTAATATATTGTATGTCTCAACTAAGGAAAAAAAAAAGATTTTAAACGCTAAACCATCAAAGAGGACTTTCCTGACTACCCCAGCTAGGTGAGACCACTCTTTTTTAGCACACATTTTGACCTTACCTTGTAATTTTTCTTTTGTAACCCAACTTACCCTTGAAATTTATCTTCTAATGTCTGTTTTTCTCGGTAAGTTCCAAGGGGGTGTGTAAAGTAAGCTGGGGCCAAGGAATGTCTCAAATGCCAGTTAAGAAATTTGGGCCCTACTCTATAGGCACTGAGGAAGGGCTACCTCATTAATCAATGTACTGTCAGTGCCTGGCACACATAAAGCACTCAA
Source organism: Proteles cristata cristata (assembly GCA_017311185.1). Taxonomy (NCBI): domain Eukaryota; kingdom Metazoa; phylum Chordata; class Mammalia; order Carnivora; family Hyaenidae; genus Proteles; species Proteles cristata. The sequence goes on from JAESUZ010005179.1 coordinate 271,381, forward strand.
TACCTGTTTGAACTGGTGAATAATTAGTGACTGAGAGAGAATAGATGAAGGATGAGGTTGGATTTCTATTTTACACCGCTCACAAAAATTAACTTTAAACACAAGACTTGAAACCATAAAACTCCTAGAAGAAAACAGGGGAAAAGCTCCTTGATATTGGTCTGGGCAACAGTTCTTTGGATGACACTGAAAGCACACAAAAAAGCAAAAATCAATAAGTGGAACTACAACAAACTAAAAAGCTTCTGCGCAACTGAAGAAATAATAAACATGATAAGACAATCTTCAGAATGGGAGAAAATATTTACAAACTCTACATCTATTGAAAAGTTAATATCTAAATTGTATATACATACATACAGCTACTGAATAACAGATATGTAAACAATAGAAGAACTTAAGAGACTTTCTCCAAAGACAACATACAAATAGATAGCAGGTACATGAAAAAGGTGCTCAGCATCATAACCAATACAGAAAAGTAAATCAAAACCATCACAGATATCACCTTGCACCTGTTAGAATGGCTTCACTATCAAGTGTCGCAGAGGCTATGGAGAAAAGGAAACCCTCACACGCTGTTGGTGGGAATGCAAAATGGTGCCGCCACTATGGAAAGCAGCATGAAGATTCCTTAAACTTTTTAAAATTAGCACTGCCATATAATCCAGCAATTCCACGTCTGTGCATTTATATTTAAAAAAAAAAAGAAAAGGAAACTTTAACTTCAAAAGATATATGCACTCCCCCATGCTCAACACAGCATGATTTACAATAGCCAAGATATAAAAACAATCTAAGGGGCACCTGGGTGGCTTAGTTGGTTAAGCATCCAACTTCGGCTCAGGTCAGGACCTCACGGTTTGTGAGTTCGAGCCCCGCATCAGGCTCTATGCTGACAGTTCAGAGCCTGGAGCCTGCTTCAGATTCTGTGTCTCCCTTTCTCTGCCCCTCCCCACTCATGCCCTGTCGCTCTCTCTCAAAAATAAACATTAAAACAAACAAACAAACAATCTAAGCGCCCAACAGTGGATGAATGCACAAAGCAAGGTGGCACATATATAAAATGGACTATTATTCAGCCATGAGAAAGAAGGAAATCCTGCCATCTGTGACAATAGGGATAGACTCTGAGGTCATTATAGGCCAAATGAAGTCGGTGAGACAGAGAAAGACAAATACTGTATAATTTCACTTATAGGTGGAATCTAAAAAGGCCAAACTCAAAGAAATAGCATAGAATGGAGGTTACCAGGGGCTGTAGATGAAGAAAATGAGGAGATGTTGGTCAAAGGGTAAAAACTCCCAGTTAGAAGAGGAGTTAAGTTCTGGGGAATCTAATGCACAACACAGTCATTATAGTTAACAATGCCATATCATACAGTTGAAAGTTGCTAAGAGAGTAGATGTTAAATGTTCTCACCACAAAAAAAGTTATGGTAATTTTGTGATGTGATACAGGTATTAACTTAATGCTATAGTGGTAATCATTTTGCAATATATGTGTATCAAATCAATACTTATACACCTTCAACTTACACAATGTTATATATCAATTATATTCCAATAAAGCTTGGAAAAAAGAAAGAATGAAGAATTAAAAGGCAGAAAAGGGACAGAAAAAGATAAAAGAGCTACATGTGAGGAAATTTAGGACATTACATTAATCCACTGCTATTCTCTTTTGCAAATACTACTGGTTCCTATTAGAAAAGAAACATACTCCAAATTGTAATAAAAATGCTTAGTAGAAAAAATCAGTTGTTACTTTTTTTTTTATAAGTTTCAGATTTCTAATTTAGGTGCTATACTTTCTGATTCAGTTCCAATCAATGAAACCTTCCTGGGGCTTTAGAATTATGGTCCTTACAAGTTAGCAGTTCAGTAAGAAAAGGAATCCTGGATGGTTAAGAAGTTTATGTCAGAGATAAAAACAGTAAACTTATTTAGAAGAAACTTTATAAAGCTGAAAACTGAAAAACATTTCATGGAATAAAACCTTGTTCATATTTAGCAATCATGAAACTCTCTTTAAAGTCTCTTTTAAACAACTTTGAGACATGTGTTTAGTCTAATTCTTGTGGAACACAGGGGATAGTCTTTAAAAGCCTTATGTTACACTAGCAGACCATCTTGGTTAATAGCATTCAAATCAATGTTCTATTTCAGAAGATACAAAAAATTCACATCTCTTTATTAGTCAAGAGTGTCTTGGCATTATCTCCTGTATTTTCTTTATGCATAAAAGTAAATAAATTGATGGCCCTAGCATATTCCTTATCTTAAACAACATGAATTGAGACATGCTGAACTACACTTGCCTATCTCTGCTTCACAAGACAGAGGTGGTTCTAGAATTTGTAGGCAGAACCTCACTTCGGTGCTGGAAGCTGCACTGTTAACAAACTAGATGCAGACAGAAACGAACCACATAAGGTCACTGCAGCGGTCAGGAAGACGCGCCAGCAGAGCAAACAAAGTCCACTCCCAGCTGCCTGTCGGGGGCCATCGGCTCCGGGCAACATACCTGCTGGTGGCAAGACTGAACACACAGAAAGGACATCAATTTCCCCCTCGTTTTCTTTTTTTCTTTTTTTAATTTATTTCTAGGAGACAGAGAGAGAGTGTGAACAGGGGAGGGTCAGAGAGAGAGGAAGTCACAGACTGAAACAGGCTCCAGGCTCTGAGCTGGCAGTCAGCACAGAGCCCGACGCGGGGCTCGAACCCCCGAACCGCGAGATCATGACCTGAGTGAAAGTCGGACGCTTAACCGACTAAGCCACCCAGAAAATCCCCCTCGTTTTCTAAAGGCCTATTCTTTCTCATAAAGGAGTGACAGCAACTGACACAAGAAACAGATCTGGGTGTAAAAAGAAACTTGCAAATTCTACTCAAGTCAATTTTAGGCTCCCATTAAATTCAGAGCTTCTTCTGCCACATAAGAAGATTGTCACTAAGTCAAAGGAGGAATAAGAAATCTGCATGACTTGAGATCAACTATTTTGCCTCTGAAAGCATATATTGGTACAAAGTATACTACATCTTGAACTTTGTGGATCATGACCAACAGTAAGGAATATGGGGGGGGGGGGTTAATGTTTATTTTTTGAGAGACATAGAGAGAAAGAGAGAGCAGGGGAGGGGCAGAAAGAGAGGGAGACAGAATCTGAGGCAGGCTCCAGGCTGAGCTGTCAGCACACAGCCCGATGCAGGGCTCCAGCCCAGGAGCTGTGACATCACGGCCTGAGCTGAAGTCGGACGCTCAACCAACTGAGCCCCCCAGGAGCCCCAGGAATATGTTTTATATCATGACCCAGTACATACAACACATGCACAATTTACAATAAAAGTTTCATGGAAGTTATCCTTATTACATACAATGAATATAGCGTCTGTTTTATGTCATCTTTTTTAAGACCGGCTACATACCACAAATTGATTTCATGACCGAGTAATGGGTTAGAACCTTGTTTGAGAAACCATGCTGTGACGCATACGTTTGGTCTGACCTCTGCCTACCGCTCTAACTGCATTTCACGTTACCCTCTCACAATTCCCACACTGCCAGTGCCCCCACGTCTCCCCACCACCAAATTTCCATTATATTTCCACATTAAACCCAAGATCAGTTCCTGAAATACGCCAACTGCTTTGCTGCCTCAGGGCCTCTGATCCTGTTGCTAGTGCTGCCTGTACACTTCCCCAAGACCCCTGCACTTCCTCATTCAGGTCTCAAGATGGAAGTCAATTCCATCTCGAGCGGACTTCACTGACCTCCCAGGTTGTCACACACAACTCCAGCCGGGGCAGAGGGTGGTGGAAGCGGTCACCACTCTTAGGGTCGTAGGGAAGTCTAAATGACAGCATGTAAGACAAGCACAAAGAAAACCAGTATTCCAGAAATGTCACTTTCCATTCCCCTATGCTACTGTTCAGGCCATCCAGTTCTAGCTATAGAAACTCTTCCATTTGCCTAAGGAAGGCCTTTCTGACTCTGAAAAGTGAGGACTCCATCCTCCAATATTCCCCAAGTACTTTGTAACCTCTTGGGGCACTTACCACGTTCTTTTCTTTTTTCATTCAGCAAACATCCAAATGCCTAATATGGTCTAAGCAATAGCAGTGAACAAAATAAAGACTGATCCCTCTCCCGGTTCAGTTTGGTAAAAGCGACAAATTCGTACACAAATAATTTCAACTAAATGTGGTAAGTACAATAAGAGAGGTATGTACTATGTAAAGTGACAAAAAAGAATAAAAAGTCACCTCTCTTTGAGCAGAGAAGTAACCACCACAGGAGACACCTAACCTGGGTCTGAAAGGATCCAGAGGAATTGGCCGGCAAACAAGGGAGAAGGGTACCCCGTGTAGGAGGAACCGCATGTGCAAAGTAGAAGGAACACTTACACGCCAGCTTGAAGTTGCTCAGATGTTTAGTGAAAGATAAGCAGTTAAAAGGAATGTCTAGGGAATGGAGAGACATGAAAGGAGCTACACAGGTAAATGGTAGATGATGGAGGGCCCTGGATGCCATTCCAGGGACTCTGAAGGTTATACTGTAGGGTGTAGAGAGCCTACAGTTTTAAAAAGGTGACTTCAGGGGTGCCTGGGTGGCTCAATCACTTAGGGGTCCGACTTCGGCTCAGGTCATGATCTCACGGTTCATGAGTTCGAGCTCCGTTGCGGGCTCTGTGCTGACAGCTCAGAGGCTGGAGCTGCTTCAGATTCTGTGTCTCCCTGTCCCTCTGCCCCTCCCCTGCTTCTGCTGTGTGTTTGTGTCTCTCTCAAAAATAAACAAACATCAAGAAATTTTTTAAATAAAGACATGACTTCAAAGATTTGGGTCTTAGAAAATTCCTTCTTGATACAGAGAAAATAATGGCTTGAAGAACTGCCATTCCATGCTGTTAAAGACATACTGCAACAGTCCAGGTAACAACTAAGGAGATCTCACACTAAAACAGTGACCACTTGAATACCGGAGGCATAGGGAAGAAAGAAAGGTGAACTTGGTTTCTGGTTTAGGTTATATATACTGTAGTATGTAATAACTATAATATTATGGTCATATAATTATTAAAACTATATTATAGTGATCTCATTAATTAACTTGAAGGAAAAAGGGAAACCAGGTTGAATGATAGCAAGTTCAGTTTTGGTCATGGCAAATTTGAGAGGCCTTTGTGATAACCAGGTAGAGGTGTCTAGGAAGCAACTAGATTAGGCCGTAGCAGGTAGAAGATGAAAAGTGAAGTTTAAAAATTTTTTAATGGTTTTTTTTTTGACAGAGAGCGGGGCAGGGGCAGAGAGAGAGGGAAACACAGAATCTGAAGCGGGCTCCAGGCTCTGAGCTGTCAGTACAGAGCATGATGTGGGGCTGGAACCCACGAACTGTGAGATCATGACCTGAGTGGAAGTTAGATGCTTAACCAACTGAGCCACCCAGGCGCCCCTGAAAAGTGAAGTTTAGACGTGAATGCTTAGGCATTAGTAAAACTCATATGTGTGGATGAAATCACACCAGTAAAATGCATAGACTAAGAACTGAAAATAATTAAGGACTGAGTCCCAGAGAATGGCATGTAAAAAGTAGGCAAGGCCAGTGGGGAAAAAAGGGGGCATGAATGTTCGCGAACTTCAGTTATCACAGAAAAGCTAAATAGAACAAGCTTTGAGAAGAAATCACTCAATCTGGCACTTTAGGGCCATTAGAAACTTAGAATTAAGAGCAACTTCACTGAAACCACTCAGAGGAAGTCAGATAACAGAATACTGACGATGAAAAAGGGGCATTTAAAGCAGGTGAAAATACTATGGCGTCAAGCAGTTACAGACAGGTAGAGGGGGGATCCGGCAGTAACTGGATAAACTAGCACCGGTGATGCGCTTTCTTGCTTTGTCTCATTTTCTCAAGATGAATGACCAGAACACTGGAAAGCAAGAAAAGAAGACAGAGGCTGAAAGCACAGGGTGGGGTGGGGGGAGGAAGGAGAAGCAGAAGGGAGGAAGGGAATGAGAGCTAGCGGAGAGGTGGACGCAGCACCCTTCACCACCACCTTCTCCAAACTAGAAACGCAAAACCAAATGAGGAGTAAAATATATATCAAGGTGTAGGTCAGGGGCAGGAGGTAGAGGGAAAGGACTTTCAGTCTCTGGCATCTGCTTAGAAGGGAGGCAAAAGCAGGGGAAGGGACAGGGTGTGGAACGTGAAGTCTGGAAAGGGCTCTGGGGTGAAGAAGGCTCGCTGAGCAGTGAGGGAGGGAGAAGGGGTGGTGGGAGGGGCTCTGCTGCTAAATTCTTAGACACCCTCCCGACAACAGTCTTCCTTCCATGCACCAGTGTTCTTTGAAAGATTTGCTAATTAAGTGACTTAACTAAAACCCCGGTGTTCTCAAACAGGTGACTCAATTAAGATTAGCTATAGGCTTTTTAGAAATGCAAATGCTAAGCCCCCATTCCTATAGTTTCAGAATTTCTGGGGGTGAAGCTCTCCCAAGAGCTCTTGAGGGGCATTCCTCTTAAAAAGCACCTACCTAGAGGATAATCACCTGGGCTAGAAGACAGCTGATGCAAATAGAGCCAGGATTCAGTGGCCCTCGGAGGGGGTGTGGAGCAGCGCCCTGCAGCTAGGGGGGTAAACACTGCGAGCCCTAGGGACACTCGGGTCGGTGCTGAGACATCACACTCACACACACACGGTAAACACTGCGAGCCCTAGGGACACTCGGGTCGGTGCTCAGACATCACACTCACACATACACACACACACGGTAAACACTGCGAGCCCTAGGGACACTCGGGTCCACGGTAAACACTGCGAGCCCTAGGGACACTCGGGTCGGTGCTGAGACATCTCACACACGGTAAACACTGCGAGCCCTAGGGATACTCGGGTGGGTGCTGAGACATCACTCACACACACACACACACACACACACAGCACAATACTCTTAAATGAGGCGCGTTAAGGAGAAGCCGAGAACTTGAAAAATGTAGTAATGAAAAATACATTGACAACGTCTGTTGAAAATGGTGTCTGCCTCGACCTGAGACCCGGCGCTCACCCCTACGCTCTGTTACGTTACTCTAGGGGCTCGGCGGCACCGAAGTGGAACTCGGGTGCTGCAAGAAACAGGGAGAGGAAGGACACAGCCCCTGGGAAGCGGGAAACACACTGGGACGAAGGGGGAAGAAACCCGGACGCCTCCGAGCGTCCCTCCGCCCCAGGCCCGGGGACGCTGCGTGACCAGGCCCGTGGAGCCGTCGCTCCCGCTGGCCCGGCACTCACCATCGCCTCAGGCTCTCGGCGCAGGGACGTAGGGAGAGCTGCCGCCGGAAGACACCGCCTCGACACCCGCGTCCGTTACTCCGGCAACAGAGCCCCGCCTGCCACCGGAAGTGCGGCCGCCGCCCCGCCCCCTCGCTACGAGAGGCTGGAGAATTAGAGCCCCGCCCCATTCCGCCCGCAGTCCCGCCCATTCAGGGCGCCGCTTGGGGCGAGCGTCATCACCTGGTCTGGTTGAAGGTGACCCGGAAGTTGTTGTACACAGCCGGCGCTCCAGGTAGTCTATGATTTATTTCTAAGTAGGCATCTATCCGTTTTTCGCTTACCGACGCCTTAGACCCTGTGTGCTGAGTTCGTCGAGTTTTAAAACACCACAGAGTGTAGTCACCTCTCTCTTTTGGAAAACTATTCCGGAAACAAAACCCCTGAGAACAGGAAGTGACTAATAGTAAGCAGGCAGCTGGAGTTCTGGAAGGTCTGGGCGGGTCGGCTTCCGAATGGAAGGGGAGTGCGCCGAGAAACTGAGCCCGTGACGCGGAGCCCGACAGCCTGCCAAGTGAAGCCCCCGAAGTCGGAGAGGAGGGACGCTTGGCGGTAAGTCCTAGAGCGGGCTGTGTAACCGAGGGGGTGTTTGGAGGGCTGCGTGTTTTCGGCCTCGGCGTCGCGAACGCCGAGGGGACGAGCCGGTCGCTTCCGCACCCTCCCTCCCGCCTTGGGCCCTCGAGGCGCCTCCCCGCGCTCGGGCGGGGGCCATTGGAGCCCTGTGTTCGGGGCAGCAGACGGGGTTGTGACTGTCGGGGAAGGTGGTCACGGGGGACGCTGTTCTCCGAGTGGTCATTGTCTTGGTGAAACCAGTTTTCATCCTCCTCGTTCGTGTCACTGTACCGGCCCCGTCTTCCTTCTTGAGTTTTCACCGAATCCTGGTCGGTACTGTAAAGGCCTTGGACACGTTTCTGAAAACATGTATTCCATTTTAATTTTATTACCAAGGAAGTTCAAATAATGCTATGTGTGTTTTTGTTTAGATTAAACATCTAAACAGAAGTTCCTTCGGGATATATATAATTGGCAAATTAGTATCACTAATGTCCTCTGAGAAAGTAATTAATTTCTTTAAAATTACTGTTGGGGTGCTTGGGTGGCTCAGTAGGTTAGGTGTGGCTTCAGCTCAGGTCATGATCTCCGGGGTCGAGTCGAGACCCGCGTCGGGCTCTGTGCTGACAGCTCAGAGCCTGGAGCTGCTTCAGATTCTGTGTCCCCCTCTCTCTCTGCCCCTCCCCTACTCGTACTTACTTCCTCTCTCTCTCTCTCCCTCCCTCTCTCCAAAACAAAAACATTAAAAAAATTTTAATAAAATCATTGTTGTCTTAACAATGATACCAAAGCCCCTACAGTAACTTCACGCAATTTCCTAACTAAAGGCCAAGGCATCTATCTGATAGAATGTACTTGGTAGAAACAGTGAAACAAATTTGAAAGTAAACCACCTGTAATTTTTTGAGACCTTCGTTAACCATAATGATGTCACCTGTGGGAAGGTTTTGACATGCATGTGTACTAAATGCAGAAACAAGTAGAATATTATATCTAAATTACAGGGACTTATTAGTAAACGTCTTTGTATGGTCTTGTTTTAATTCTTTCAATTTATACATTTTTAGGTTTTTCAGTAGAAGATTTGAGGTGCATTTTCATTGGTTAAAAAATGACTACTCTTGAAAGTTTAGAAGCCAAAGGTAAGTGTTCTTTTTTGGATGTAAATTGTTTTTAAAACATGTAATTTATGACCAGAGGATGAAGGAATGCTTGAGCCAGGTAATAAATCTCATAGAGCTCTTAGGAATCATTTGTGTTTCAGATTTCTTCATGCTTGTTTTGTAACGCAGTGTTTAAATTTCAGTACTCAGGTCTACGACTGAATAGTCACATCATCGGATAGTATTCATTACTACTGTCAAACAATTGTTAAACATTTAGTGTGAAAGCAAAGTTTTGCAGCTATGTTTTGTATCCACTAGAAGATTAAGATTTATTTTTTTTTTAATGTTTTTTTTGTTTATTTCTAGGAGAGAGAGAGAGACAGCGTGAGCAGGGAAGGGTCAGTGAGAGGGAGTCACAGACTGAAACAGGCTCCAGGCTCTGAGCTGGCAGTCAGCACAGAGCCCGATACGGGGCTCGAACCCACGAACCGCGAGATCATGACCTAAGTGAAAGTCGGACGCTTAACCGACTAAGCCACCCAGGCGCCCCTAGAAGATTAAGATTTAAATAAACAAGGCAATATAGGTTTTAAAGATTTAAGTAGACAAGCAACTGGAAGGTGTAAAAGACCTTTTTTGTTGGGTTGTATTGCTTGGGCTGCTGTAACATCCCACCACAAACTGGTTGGCTGAAATAACAGACATTTATCGTCTCACAGTTCTGGAGGCTGGAAGTCCAATATCAAGGTGCTGGCAGGGCCATGTTCCCTCGGAAGACTCTAGGGAAGGATGTATTCCAGGTCCGTCTCCTAGTTCCTGTGGTTTGCTGGTAGTTTTGGTATTCCTTAGCTTCTAGATGCATCACCCCGATCTTTGCCTTTATGTATGTGTGCATGGCCTTCTCTCTGTGTGAACGTGCCTGTGTGTCCAGATTCTTCCTAAGGACATCCACCGTGTTGGATTAGGGGCCCACCCTACTCCAGTATGACCTCATCCTAACTAATTACATCTGTAATACCTTATTCGAAATAAGGTCACACTCCGAGGTAAGGACTTCAACATGTGAATATTTGGGGGAAGGGGACACAGTTCAGCTCGTAACACTTGCTAAATACAGCAGTTACTTTTTAGTCCTGCTTCAGCTCTGCTTTGCTTGTCCTCTGTAGCTACTGATCATTCCCACCTTTTGAAATACTTTCTTTCCTTGACTTTTGTGATATCACTTTTGTTTTCAGCCTACTCTTTAGCCCTTCACAATTCAACACAATAGCCACATGTGGCTATTTGAGTTTGTTAATATTTTTAAAAATTAAAAATTCAGGGGATGCCTGTATGGCTCAGTCGGTTAAAGCATCCAACTCTTGGTCTCAGGTCAGGTCTTGATCTCAGGGTCGTGAGTTCAAGCCCCATATTGGGCTCCACAGTGGGCATCAAGCTTACTTAAAAAAATAAGTCAAGGGCACCTGGGTGACTCAGTCAGTTAGACGTCCGACTTCGGCTCAGGTCATGATCTCGCGGTCCATGGGTTCAAGCCCCGCATCGGGCTCTGTGCTGACAGCTCAGAGCCTGGAGCTGCTTCAGAGTCTGTGTCTCCCCCTCTCCTGACCCTCCCCAGCTCGTGCTTTCTCTCTGTCTCAAAAATAAATAAACGTTAAAAAAAATGTTTTTTAATAAGTAAAAAAAAAAAAATGAGTTCCTCAGTCACCCTAGTCACATTGCTCACTAGCCACATGCGGTTAGCAGCTATTGCATTAAAAAGTATAGATAAAGAATGTTGCCATCACTGCAGAAAGTTCTGTTGGGCACCACTGCTCTAGCTATATTTTCTGTTTCTTTTTCATCCTCCTCCTCTTCTGGTTTCTCCTTTAAACATTAACGTGTTTCAGGCCTTTCTCTCCTGCTCTCAGGGCTTCAGTTATTACTTGTAAGAACAACTTCCAAATCTGTCTATAGCCTAGATCTCTCCCTTGTGCTTCAGACCCGTATGGCCTTCTGACCATCTTCAGACAGGCATTGGTAACAGTCTTAGCATGTCCCAAAGTGAACACCTCCTGACTCAGGTTATTATTCTTGGACAGAGTGAGTTCCGGAGGTTGTGGCTTATCCCATTCTCTCAACGGGAAACTATCTTCCAGAAGCCAGCTTTGCAGTAAACTGACCTCCAACAGCAAACCCTTTAAAAGGGATTCAAACATGTTTAGGAAGCAAGGAAGATCATGCCAGTAAATATTTAAGTGAATTTACTCAGCTGTGTAAACAGCGTTTCAGAGTTACTAGAAAGCATTAAAATAAGCATAAGTAGAATAAACAAAACAGAGAATATAATGAAAGTAATGATGTATAGAGCAATCAAATGGTAACTAAGATGAAAGTCATTAGCATGGTGTATGGCAAAAAGTAAAACCTGAATGTAATACTATCATTAGAGATTAGAAGTTAGTTATTGCAAGGCCTCTGTGAAAGTAAATTATTTTTTATTTGTTTTTACCTGTCTGTATTGAGCATTAGAGTTACAAAGCTTTTTCACATACATTGTTTCTTTTTTTAATTTTTTTTAATGTTTTTTTTTTATTTCTGAGAGAGACAAAGTGAGCAGGGGAGGGTCAGAGAGAGAGGGAGACACAGAATCCGAAACAGGCTCCAGGCTCTGAGCTGTCAGCACAGAGCCCGAGGTGAGACTCGAAACCATGAACCGTGAGATCATGACCTGAGCCGCAGTCGGACCCTTGACTGACTGAGCCACGCCGGGGGCCCCTCACCTACACTGTTTCATTTGATCTTCATTTTACCTTCATTTTACAAGGTAACACATACTTCAGCTGTAACAGAATTCAGCTGCTGTCCCTATTCCTACTTAATGAAATGTTAACTGGTGTTAGTGAACAAAAGTTACTTGTATGCATGGCCTAGAAACAGATGCATTTACCGGAGTTGACATTTGTCAGTTGTCTGTACTTCCTGTAACTGCCTCACAAGAGAAGCAACATCAGTTTATAGAGTCAGAACTTCCTCTCCATGGATGTTGGAGCCATATTGTCATCATGGAGGGATTGCTGCTCAGGCCTCCTTGACAGGAAACATGCAACAGAGAGAAACCATTTGAAAATTAGAATTTGAGGGGCGCCTCGGTGGCTCAGTCGGTTAAGCGACCGACTTCGACTTAGGTCATGATCTCACAGTTCGTGGGTTTGAGCCCCCCGTGGGTTTGTGCTGACAGCTCAGACCCTGGAGCCTGCTTCGGATTCTGTGTCTCCCTGTCTCTCTGACCCTCCTCTGCTCACACTCTCTCTCTCTCTCTCAGAAATATATTAAAAAAAGAAAAAGAAAAAAAAGAAAATTTGAATCCAAAACTTTCTGGAGAGCAAGATTAAAATTACGAGTATAAAAACCAGACTGTTTAGTAGTAACAGTAAACCAAGTGGGAAAACTTGAGACACTTAAATGGTTACAATTCCATCAGATAGTCTAACCTTAACACTCATTCTGTGGAATAACAGGTATTAGATGAGAAAGGAATGCACAAGCAAATAAATTTGGGAAGTTCTGGATTAAAGGAGAGATTATGCTACAGGACCTCCCAGAGCCATTAACATCCGTGCACACTGTGAATCTGCAGAAATCAGTACACAGCATGGCCCACACTTCTTTGAGCAGAGGACTGTTTGTTCTTGGAGCCTGTGACAAAGAGAATGATTCCATGTCAATAAAATGGGGCCTAACCCTTAAGTCCACTATCTATAATATAGACATTTTAATTTAATTGTAACTAAACCTTATTAAATGATACTGGTGACATTTAAAAAGAACACTGATTCAAAATTACTGAGTGACAATCCCTAATTTGTTTAACGGTTTGAGAGCTGAATCTGCGTATATTCTGAAACGTCTGTCAGACTGTAACCGAGTATAGGAATTAATGCTTTGGTGTAGAGGGAAAAAAAAGTAAGCAGTTTTTAAGAGAGTTAGTTATTGGGTGTTAAAATGAGATCTCAGTGGCGGTTTAACACTGATGAACTTCAGTAAGTGCTTATGCATCTTTTCTACATCAAGCACCATTTTGTTTAGCTGACCGTACAAAGATTAGGAGGCAGACTCTGCCCTGAGGAGCTCCCAACAGTCCAGTTGGTGAGAGAAACAAATTATGTTAAAAGACTCCAATATTGCACCATTCTGAGATCACTGAGGGATGAGAGAAGAGCAAGGGTAAGTGATCTGCCCAAGGTCACACAATGCGCGGCAGGAGTGGCTTCAGGTATTTTGACCCAGAGTCTGGTGTTCTTTCTGCCACACCATCCTTCAGACTTAGAGTATCTGTCGTCTTGGATTTATAGTTTTATGGGAAAAGGAGAAATGTTTAATGACAGACTATAAAATCATTTTTGCTCAGCATTCCAGAGCAGGGCTGGCAAGTATGGCCCTCATTCTCCTGAGAACATTTACAAATCTGTTTGATGACAGGGAACACTGACTTTGAATCCCACTTGGGCCAAGGATTATCCCAAATAAAAAAAGAATTCTGTGTTTCTCATTTTAAAACCTATATTATGCAGGGGAAAAAAAACCTTAATTTCTTATTAAAGTTTCATCTTTGAAATTTGGTTTTTTTCCTTCTCTGTAGAAGTACCTATATTGTATCCTCAGTTTTGCCTCGTGGTCCATATGCCTAAAATATTTCTCATCCAGCCCTTTATGGAAGAAGTTTGCCAACTCCTATTGTAGAATATTATTTGTTCTGGGGCGCCTGGGTGGCTTAGTCGGTTAAGCGTCCGACTTTCGCTTTGGTCATGATCTCGCGGTTCGTGGGTTCGAGCCTCGCGTCGGGCTCTGTGCTGACTGCCAGCTCGGAGCCTGGAGCCTGTTTCTGTGACTCCCTCTCTCTCTGACCCTCCCCTGCTCACGCTGTCTCTCTCTCTCCTATAAATAAATAAAAAAATATTAAAAAAAAAAAAGAATATTATTTGTTCTTTGCCTGCATTTAGTAATCTTTGGGGAAGGCATGAAGGATGAGCCATGAGCTGGAGATGCGTTTTCGTTCTTTGATAACTGATCGCAAGCAGAAGCAGTGTTGATGAATAACTGAAGAATCATCCCATTGGTTCCCTTCAGAGAGCAGGTCATAGGGATGGATGTTTTGCTTCACTTAAACATGACTCATAAGTATGGAGCTAGCTCGCACCGCAGATCCCTCTCTTCCCACCTGAGAGAAGATCATTGCTCATGAATGTGTCCTGGATTGTGCTTAGTATGTATGTAACAAAGGTTTCCATGTGTGTCATAAGGCACAATTATGAAAGGTAACTGACCAGGTGAGAAAATGGAAAGCCTGGACTCCCGTGTGGCTACGTGCCTGTGCACGTTAGCAACAAACTGTTAGCAACAAGCAGAGTTTTTTACAGAGTCGTTCTAGTTGCCATGTCACATAGTGTACAACTCTCGTTCTCATAAATGCTTCAGTAAGAACAGTTTAAATAAAACTAAGAGTAAATTGAGGCTTAACCAAGTTGATACAACTTCTTGATTGGAATTTTTGATAGATTTTGTTTGAAAAAAGATTTATTTTAAATACCCAATAGTGTTCCTTTGCCTTTCAGGTATAGCAGCCATTATTTTGTGATTGGTTCTTGAATTTCCATTAACCTACAATCCCAACTCAAAAATGCTGTGACTTGCCTAAAAATCCTATTTAATCACAGCAGGTGTCACACCTGCTTCTTGTTTCTTCGCTTCGGTGGACCTGAATGGTATAGCTCTAGCTTGTCTTTTTGTTGTTGCATTAATTAATCCTCAGTTAATTCATGATTCTACAGAACTTCTTCAATGACAGAATGTCTTAGAGACAAAATTAAATTTGCATTATGTAACGTTAGAACTTTCTGAAAGCAGGTTTTAAGAACACAGGAGCGGGCCTTTAGTTTCGAAGTGATTCAGTGGAATTCTCCTGAGTGCTCAGGTGCTCTGGCCTTACCTGAGATACCAAACTCTTTCTTTTTCTGAAGTCTTCCTTTGCTCATCTTTTGGAAAGTAGAGTTAGTCCTAAGGCCCATGTTAACATACGGTATAAAAATGACAAAATATTTTATTCTAATGAAAAATGTTTTGTAAAATGAAACAGGTTGTACACCAGATACCTTTCTACCTCCCCTAAGATAACTCAAGATTTCCAGCACATTGACACATATGTAGGAAGAACTCCTACATATGTATCAAATGAAAACACGGTATTAAAGTCTAGTTATTCACTTTTATATAAGACTTGAAAATAAGAAAATAACAGAATTATATTTGATGACATGACTTAAGCTTTCTTTCTCTACTGAATCAAGATCCAGTTTATTATTAGTTTTTTAAAGAGTAACAACAAAGGAAACAGAGGCTAACGTTTAGTGAGTGCTTACTGTGCCAAACACCATTCTAAACAGGTCACATATATTCTTATTTAAGTATTGCATTAAATCATAAGTGCTGGGCATACAAAATAAATAAATAAAATGAAATAAGAACACAAGGAATAGATCTCCTGACACTTTGCTAGAGTTATTTGGTGAAGCAGTTTGACAATACAGATCTTTACTTGGCACATTAATTCCATTCTTGGGAATTTATTCAAAAGAAAGAAGCTGAGAAAAATCTGTAGGCATAAAAATATTCACTGAAGTGTTACTGTAGAGAAAAATTAGGAAAGGTCTAAATATCCAGCAATAGAATAATTAAATAATGCTATATTAACTTGAAGGAATAATGTAGCCATAAAATGAACAATATGAAGAATGTAGCAAAATAGAAAAATATATTAAGCTTCTAAAGTTAATTATTATTACAATCATACAAAAATAGTGAATAAATTTGAAGTAATGAAAATTATTTTAGAGTGATAAGAATATAGGTAATTTTTTCTTAATATATTTTAATACTGTAATGTTAAAAACCAGAAGATAATGTGTATGATTGTATTTTAATTACTCTGTTTTCTGTATCTATATAACAAAGTTTATGAAGAAGAAGAAAACCATGCCCATTAAAAAATGGAAATCTAATAAATAAACCTAAGGAAAGCATTCTTGTTAGGTATTTCCCTAGCTGTGAAACAGCTTTATAGGTAAATTTTTGTTTATTTTCTTTTAAACATTATCCTAAGGAAGCTTGCCATTTCCTATGGCTCTTTGCTGGAGAATTCCATTTCTAGGATGAGAAATTGGGAGTCAAGGTGACAAGTCATTGCTTGGTAGAATGTATATATATTATGTAATCCCTTTTAGAACATGGCTCTGTACCTCAGAAATTCTTAAGAAAGGTTTGGTTTTAATAAGACCTTACTATTGCTCTTACCAAATTGTTTTCCTAACTTCAGTTACAATGAAAAGTGATTAATATTTAATTAATAATAACTAAAGATTAATATTTAACTGATCAAGATGACCTGATATCTAAAAGTAATTGAGGCTGACGACATTCCTCGGCTTTTTTTAACTAGAAATTCTGTTTCCTGTCTTTGCCCTAGAAGGTATAAATATAAAAATACAATAGTAATGAATTCACTAAAGACTGGTCCATGACTGTTCTTAGTTAACATCCCTATAGAAATAAAATTTCTGTAGAACTATTTTTGCACCACTGATTGCACCCTTATTATATATTACCCTGTAATATATGTTCTCTTTTTATATGTATGTCCTAAATTAGATCGTAATTTCTTGAACATAGTAGTCCTCACTACCTCATAAAATATCTGGTCAATATTAGGCACTAGCAGCACTGTGACCACTCAAAGGTTATCATTATAACCATTGTTATATATGCTTGGCCTTTGACCCTCCCGTAGTTAGCATTCATTTACTGTTTATCAGCTAAAGAACACTGGGAGCAAGGCACATTACTGAAAATATAGTGGTAAACAAGAGACCGAGTCCCTACTCTCATGGGACTTATATCCTAGAGGAAGGCACAGACATTATATAACTAGTTACACTGGAAAAAAAAAAAAAAAGCACATCAATTTTCTATTTTGATAAACAAAGAAAAGGAGAAATGCAGAGTCTTTGCTGCAGTTGTACAAAAATGGAACCCAGCCTAATCTGAAAGGTTAGAGAAAGGCTTCCCTCAGGAAAGGTTGAACTGAGATTACAAGGATCAGAAGTAATTCCTAAAGGGAAGAGAGTTGGGAAGAATATCCTCAGCAGAGAAGTGTCTCCAGAGGAAGGAGTTTTTAAAACACTAAAACAAAACAAGTAGGGCAGGAGCGTAGAGTGTGAAGAAGTAAACGGCAGAAGTTGAGATCCAGGAAACAGGCAGATCATGGAGGGCCCATGATCCATAGTAGGGATCTTGGTCTTCATTCTGCGTGATGCTAAGCCACACAGAGGTTTGCTGCAGACGAGAACTGCTTTTGACTTACCGTTCACTGTAACTGTTATATAAATTCCCTGGGCTTTTGTGGCCTGACAAAACGCCGTGTTAGCAGAGGCAGTACTTCAGATTGATGAGGCAATATTTCTGATTTGTGGAAAGCTTCCCAGACTAATTAACAGCCTAGCTCTGGAGTCAGATTTGGACTCAAATCCCAGTTTGACACTGATGATTTGGACAAGCTATTTAACTTTTTAAAGCCTCTGTCTTTCTAAAAAAAAAAAAAAAGTGGGTAGTATATGCTTACCTCGTGACATAGTTGTAAAGATTACATGATAGAATGCATCTGAAGGACTTAAAAGAATCCTTGGCGCATAACAAATTGAACAAAAACTCATTATTACTGTGCATAAGCTGTGACTTCCGCTTTCTCACATGTATGCTGGACTTGTAAAATGGCAAGAATTTTTTTTTTACAAGTAGTTTATTGTCAAGTTGATTTCCATATAACACCCAGTGCTCATCCCCACAAGTGCCCTCCTCCATGCCCATCACCCCCCTCCCTCTCCACACCCATCAGTCCTCAGTTTGTTCTCAGCATTCAAGAGTCTCTCATGGTTTGCCTCCCTTCCTCTCCCCCACTATTTCCCCCCTTCTTCTCCCTCACGGTCCTCCATTAAGTTCCTCCTAATTCTCCTATACGTGCACACATATGATATCTGTCCTTCTCTGCCTGACTTATTTCCCACAGCATAACACCCTCAAGTTCCATCCACGTTGCTACAAACGGCCAGATTTCATTCTTTCTCATTGCCATGTAGTATTCCATCGTATAGATAAACCACATCTTCTTGATCCATTCCTCAGTTGATGGACTTGTAGGCCCTTTCAGTGATTTGGGTATTGTTGAGACTGCGGCTATGAACATTGGGGTGCATGTGCCTCTGTGCATCAGCACCCCTGTGTCCCTTGGGTAAATTCCTAGCAGTGCTATTGCTGGGTCATAGGCGAGTTCTGTTGTCAATTTTTTGAGGAACCTCCACACTGTTTTCCAGAGGGGCTGCACCAGTTTACATTCCCACCAACAGTGTAGGAGGGTTCCCGTTTCTCCACATCCTCGCCAGCATCTAGAGTTCTCTGATTTGCTCATTTTAGCCACTCTGACTGGCGTGAGGTGGTATCTCAGTGTGGTTTTGATTTGTATTTCCCTGATGAGGAGGGATGCTGAGCATCGTTTCATGTGTCTGTTGGCCATCTGCATGTCCTCTTTGGAGAAGTGTCTGTTCATATCTTCTGCCCATTTCTTTACTGGGTTGTTTGTTTTTCGGGTGTGGAGTTTGGTGAGTTCCTTATAGATTCTGGATATTAACCCTTTATCTGATATGTCATTTGCAACTATCTTTTCCCATTCCGTTGGTTGCTTATTAGTTTTCTGGGTTGTTTCCTTTGCTGTGCAGAAGCTTTTAATCTTGACGAGGTCCCAATCGTTTATTTTTGCTCTTGATTCCCTTGCTTTTGGGGATGTGTCAAGTAAGAAGTTGCTGCGGTGGAGGTCAAGGAGGTTGTTTCCTGCTTTCTCCTGTAGGGTTTTGATGGTTTCCTGTCTCACGTTGAGGTGTAAAATGGCAAGATATCTAACATGTAGCTCAAAGGAATGTTACTGGATGTACTAATTCAAGAACTCCATGTAGCTTAAGTATCATCTCAGCTGCCTCCTTCTGCCTCTTCTACTTACTTACCAGGGCAAATTCCTGGACCACTTTGTGCCTCATTTTCTCCGTCTATAAAATAGAACTAATCATACCTACCTCAAAAGGTGAGTTATATGTAAAGCATTTAGAATAGTGTTTGCCACATGGCAAGTCTTTTATAAGTGTTGGTTGTTACTTAAAATTTTCTCATTTAAGACACAAGATATGGATAAAAATGTCATTAAATTCATCTTGTGGAGGTTAAAACCGAGGCTCAGATAATTACAGGATTTTGTCTGTGTTGCACACATAGTAATGATGGAACTAAGATTCAAAACCACATGGTATTGATCACAGCGTTTCCGTCGTCTCTCTACCACCACGCTCTTTCCACTTGCTTAGTGCCTGACGCCTGCCCTTGTGTGCTTGTCGGGCCCGGTGGGAAAGTGAGGTGGGCGTGTGCAAAGCCCACACAGTGATAATTAAAGTCCATGATTAAGTTTTGAGCTGAATATTTGAAATAGAAAGTGCATTAGGCGTTCAGAGACTGCGCTGGGACAGTTGGGAGGATTTAATGCAAAGAGTGGACCTAAAGCTAATTTCTTCTCATGGGTGAGTTGGCATCGCAAATCATAGTGAGCGGCAGAGGAGGCCACTGAAGAGAGTAAGCGCTGGCAGGAACAAGGGCCTGTCAGGGCCTGGAGGAAAGACCATTGAATAGTCCTCTTAGGCAGCTTGTGCAGAGCGCTCTTGGCCGAGAGTTCACAAGAAGATGAATATATTTTGAGCTGCTGGCCCAAGAGTGCACGTCTGTAGCTTGTATTTATATATTTAACTAACGTTACCAAGCGTCTGCAGTGTGCAGTACGTTCTCTTACCACAGCCCTGTGCATTGTCGTCTCCACTGGGCAGAGTGTGCGCTAGAGATTCATGGAGGGCTAACTTACTTACCAGGGCCACACTAGGGAATTGAAGTCGGAACCAAGTACCCCAGTTCCAAATGTCTCTCTTTTCTACCAAGAGAGAAATCATTTACTTAAGGAAAGTTTAAACCTGTAAGACTTTCCTCATCTTTTATTGACACCTGATTGTTTTGGAAACTTAATTTTTACTCTGACTCTTTTGTATTCTTTTTACTGTCAGTAATTCTGAATGTAGGATAAAGCGTGTCTTGGCATTTTTGTGGCATTTCTTTTTAGCAAGTAGCCTATGTTCTGTTTTCCCTTTTATAGTCACCCTTACTCCCACCCCAGTCCGAGGAGCAGGAGATGGAATGGAAACTGAGGAGCCACTTAAAACTGTTGAAGTTACGTCCGGAATCCAACCCATAAAGCATCACATCCTTCAGAATCCACGAAAAAAAGCAGTTCCAGGAGAGAGCCCAGGAGTTCTTCAGCTAGGGAAGATTCTCACTGAAAAGGCAGTGGAAGTCGAAGCCGTAAGAATATTAGTCCCCAAAGCTGCTATCACCCATGATGTCCCCCACAAAAATACAAAGGTTAAGTCTCTGGGACATCATAGAGGAGAATTCCTTGGTCAGTCGGAGGGAGTGGTAGAACCCAGAAAGGAACTATCAGAGGTAAAGAATATACTGGAAAAGCTCAAGAACTCTGAAAGAAGGTTACTACAAGACAAAGAAGGTCTTTCAAACCAGCTCAGAGTACAGACAGAGGTAAGAACAAATCGATTTCATGAGCACTGCTCTTTACACCTGGACCTTCTAAGCCTGCATGTTAGAAAACTATAGTTCTCTTAGAATGCCATTTATTCTGGCTTGTCATTGCTCTAAAAAGTTTTCTCTTAAATTTCTCTTTCTCAGCACCTCTAGTAGAACTAGTGTATGTTGGGAACTTCTACTCTAAACCTGGTTGAAGATGCAAGGATGAGGTGCTTTGGACAAGACCACCTATAAGGTGTAAAGGAAGTCACAGTGGTAAAATTCCAGACCCAAAGCTGACCGAGTTAGACTTTGAAATTGACTGGTTAACAGTTTCTCTGTTAAGAATCCGTTAAGTTCCACGTGATTTTATTGATGCATACATAATACTTGGGATGCAGAGAACGGTGGGGTAAGCAATGGGGTCTTCATTGCAGTTGGAAACCAGTTGATTGTGTTTCTTTAGCCTTGACATCGCCTTACTCCTCACCCTTTGTTTCTGCTGGACGCTTCATCTTTTTGCTAGATGTTGTTAGTCCTTGTAAGCGACACTGTGGTTAGTGGTTCTTATCTAAATAGATCTTTAATATTTTTAAAAGAACTAATTTCTAATTACAAAAGTAGCACATATTTATTTATAAGTATTTTAGAAAATACAAAACAGTGAAGATAGTACCAACTATAATTATATCATCCTGCCATATAAATGCACAATTATACATATTGAGTTCATTTTTGCCTTAAAACCCCCATTTTTAGTTATAAATATTTTCCAGTGTCACAGAATATTCTGTTACAGTAACATCTTTTTCATTATAGTATACTCTTTCACTTACATATTCACAATTGGAAAACAAGTCCTGTCCCCCTTTTAGCAACTGTCCTTGAATAATTTAGTGGAACAGAAAGTTACATAAAATAAACATGTTTCAATTATTTGTTTTCCTATATCCCATGCCTGTGATGGTGCAACACAAGAATGCCTTCCAAATCACACATAAGTTAATATCAGAAGAAATTTTGCATTAATCATTTTCAAAAATAGCTGGTTACAGTCATCTAGTACCTCATCCCCCTCCTCTGCCAACTCACCTGTAAATTTCAGTCTTAACTTGAAGCGACTGATGTGAAGGAGAGAAACCACGGCTGTGCCTTCGGCAGAGTTTTCAGGTAGTGGCAGCAAAGGATAAAACTTTAATTTTCTGAAAATTCAGTTATGAAAAAAATTAAGGATATCCATAAAAGCTGAATATTTCATCAAATAACTATGAAGTACACATTTATCTTTACAAATTCATTTCAGTGTGTCTCTAACCCTGTCATCTGCATTTCTCTATCACCCAACTCCTCTACCCCCATTAAATGACAACCACCAGCCAAACAATTCAAAATATGTTCTTCTCTTTGATTCCTTGTCTTGGTCAAAACGTCTCTATTTGCCTAGTTACTTGCATTTTAGATTTATCCCGAACCACTTCCTTTCCCCCGCCCACCGTGCCAGCATCCGTGTCCTCCAGATCCGACAGCAAGCTCTTGATTTCCCTCCTGACGAACACATTTTAGGACCCTTTTCTACATTCTCCTGCCACAGTATTAGGTACTCAGGGTAGTTCTCACCCTGGACTGCTGCCCCAGCTCTCTGGTCTGACTCACCTCCTAGATCCTCGTCTCCTATTTTTAATAGCAACACTGTTCTTCCATCGAGTACTATATATCAATACCTGTTGTTGGAGATTTATGTTTTAGTTTCTCACATTTTAGATAAAGTGAAGAGCATGCTTATAAATATTCTGAATTGCTGTCTTTGCTTAAATTCTTAAAAATCCTATGACCCAAAGAAATAAATTTTTAAATGCTGAAAAATATTTTTAAAAAGACATAAAACATTGTCATATTTTTTGGCAAAATTTATTGATTTAGTTTTCTAATATTTTGCCTTTAAATGTTAACTGGAAACTGTAATTTTTATGATAATGATTGGTACTCTTATTAGAAGAGGCTTAGTTTATAATCACATGGACTATAGATATGAATATATATAGAGAGAGATGGTTTGTACAGTTTATGAAACTTGAATACTTAATAATTGCTTTTTGATATGCACTTTAAGTAATGGAGGTCCAAATACATGAAACCTGGCTTCTCTCTTATCATTTTGCTGCTGAATGTCAGGGACATTACCTTGAGCTTATTGTAACGGTCACGTTCTCTTCTAGGTCAATCGTGAGTTAAAAAAGCTGCTAGTGGCTTCTGTTGGGGATGATCTGCAGTATCATTTTGAACGCCTAGCCCGTGAGAAAAATCAGCTTATTTTAGAAAATGAAGCCCTAGCTCAAAACACAGCTCAACTTTCTGAACAATTAGAACGTATGTCAATACAGTGTGATGTATGGCGAAGTAAATTCCTTGCCAGCAGGTATTTTCTGTTTAAATAGTATTTCATTTCCTAGTTTTTGCTGTGTCCAATTTTTTACCTATACCCCAAAGAAGTAGATTAGAGTGTGAGAATTTCTGGCTCAGATTGTCAAAGTACTTCATATATTTAAAGAGATGGACTCTCCTTCCTCTGGGTGGTCACACAGTCTCCCTAAATAGAATAGTGGTATCACAGGATTCTCCCTCATTCCAGACTTACAGGTAACTCATTATAGTGGAAATCATTCCTAAGACAGCATTTAAGAACCAAAACAAAACTGTAAACTCAGATGTCTTATAAATAAAATAAAATCCCCAAAAAAACCCACAGACTATTTCTCCCCACCTTGTACCTGGAAAACTCAAATTTTATTTCTCTTCTGTGCTGTGTTCTCATTGTTCTTTCAACTACATAAGAGAGCTTCCCAGCCTTTTACTCTCTGTGCACAAACGGAATCATTTGCATGGCACACTGAATGAGGCCACTCCTCAGCAGAGGTGAAACCCCCAGGACCCTAGCCCAGGCCCATCGGACAGTTAGGAAACTGTTGTGATTCTTTGTCTGTTTAACCCCATCCTCCCAGCTCTGAGTGACTGGAGAATGGGGTGTGGGTGTTATCCATGTGTGCATTTCCAGTGCTTACCCACATGCCACACACATAGCATGTTTAATAACTGTTGATTCAAATTCAGTCATCTGGAGATTTCGCACATAATATCAGACATTTCCAGGCTGTACTATAAGAATCACTGGTTGTGATGAAGAAATTTGTGGGGAAGTGTTTCTTCATGTCTTAATATCTGATACTTTCCAGTAATTGATTATTCTCTCTTTGCGTGTGTGTGTGTTGTTGTTGTTGTTATTGCAGGTTCTTACTAGGAAAATTTTACTTTTTACTTTATTTTATTTTATATAATTTATTGTCAAATTGACTAACATACAGTGTGTACAGTGTGCTCTTGATTATTCTCTTAAAGTCCTTAATTTGTTTCCTAATTGTGCTCGTATAGGATGGTGTGTGGAGAAATGGATGTACTATTTATTGATATAGAATGAAAGTTCATTGTCATTGAACACGTTAAGAGGCAAATCATGCATGCGTCATACAGGTTATTGCCATATGCAACTTTCTTAACATTCTTATCAATGCTGATAGTAACATTCTAAGGGCAATTAAACTTAAACTTGACTTTATTGTTATTTTAACTGATTTAATCTTTGGTTGGTAGTCACTATGGTCCAAAACTTTAATTTTAGTTTTAAGATTTTTTTTAGCTGAATGAGCAAGCATACTTTAAAAGTTTGCTTCAAGGGGCGCCTGGGTGGCTCAGGTCATGATCTCACGGTTTTTGGGTTTGAGCCCCACGTCAGGATCTGTGCTGACAGCTACTTCAAAGTCTGGATCCTGCTTCAGATTCCGTATCTCCCTCTCTCTCTGACCCTCCCCTGCTCATGCTGTGTCTCTCTCTCTCAGAAATAAATAAAATATTAAAAAATATTTTTTAAATAAAAAAATAAAATTTTGCTTCAATTCCCTTAATAGAGAACAGGTTAAATAAACTTTGGTACATGCAATCAGAAGAAACCATGAAGTTGTTGTTTTTTAAAAAGGGGAAGAGATATGCACTATATGCACTAATAAGATAAAAAATCACCAAGATAAATTATTAGGTAAAAAAAAAAAACAAGGCATAGAAAAGTTTGTATTAGATAATCTCCTTTTCTGTAAATAAAGTGGATGTATTTATTTTTCAACATATTCTTTTATATTGACATATACATAAAATTTTTTTTCCAGAGAAATCCATAAGAAGCTTTATTGGTTATAAAACAAAAGGATGTGGATGTTGGACAGGAGAAAAGACTTAGTTTTCCTTATATATAAGCCGTTGTATCTTACTTTAATATTTTCCTAAAGACAATCAGGTAACTGAGTGATAGGAAAAGAACCTGTTTTTATTTTCCTCTAAAATTTTCATTAAACTTTTTTTAATTTGTTCTATCTGGAGTAAGAGTGAGGTACATTCCCAGAGTCCCTCTGTAGGAAAGTTAAATAGCCCTTTCTTTTGTCATTTTGTAGACACATTTTTTTAAATCCCTTTAATGAGTTCTAAGATCACATATATTTTGAATGCTTTTTAGTAAAAGATATAAAAACTGAGAAGTAACTTGACTGTGTTAAATCTTTGTAAACTTTTGAAAATGACCGTTACAAAGGTAGTATGTAAACGTCTGTAGAGAGAATTTATTTTCAGAGAATCTGTATGTGACATTTTCATCTTTTCCAGGGTTATGGCAGATGAATTAACCAACTCCAGGGCAGGCTTACAGCGTCAAAACCGTGATGCCCAGAGTGCTATTCAAGATCTCCTGAGTGAACGGGAGCAGTTTCGTCAGGAAATGATAGCTACCCAGAAGTATGGCGCCTGTTTCCACTCTGCAATTTCTCCTTCTCTCGCAATTTTTGTTATTGTGATAGCTCTTTAGTGTCTCTACATTTAGTAACTTATTGAGCATTTACTTTGAGTAACATTTTTAGATAGATGCCCAGAAGGGAGGAAGGCTAAAAAAATAAGACCACATGCATCTTACATTTTTAATTGGGAGAGAATTAATTATAGCTATAATAGAAGTAATCTTTGGCTTTAAAAGTGGCTTTTGTTTATTGTTATAGCAGTTGTGTATGATTTTTGGTAACAGCCAAAAAGTGTACCTGTCTCTCTTTTGGAAGATCTTTTTGAGGACTGTTCTTCAGCATTAGAGTTTTTTCATGTCCAGAACTATCCAAATTGATGGTCTTCCTCAAAAGCACTTTGTACTCTATACACACATCTTCCTTGACTTAAAGTGGGGCTACATCCCAGTAAACTCATCGCAAGTTGAAAATATCCTATGTCAAAAATTAATTAAATACACGTAACCTACGTTATATCCTATGTAAAAATACATCATGACTTAGCCTCGCCCACCTTAAACATGCGCGGAACACTTACACTAGCCTATAGTTGGGCAAAATTATCTAATACAAAGCCCATTTTGTCATAAAGTGTTGAGTATCTCAGGATTTGAGCACGACACTGAGAGTGAAAAACAGAATGCTCATTCAGGTACAGAATTCTGTAAGTGTATTCGTTGCTTACCCCATGATCACGTACCTTGCTGGGAGCTGTGACTCACTTCTCCTCAGCAAATGAGAGAGTATGGCGTTGCCTATTGCTAGCCCAGGAATAGATGAAGATTCAAAATTCAAAGTACCGTTTTTGTTAAATGTTACTGCTTTTGAACCATCATATAGTCAGAAAATCATTCATCTAACCATCATAAGTCAAGGGCTATAATTGATACATTACAAATCAGATCAGTAAGGGTCAAAGAGGAATCATGGGAAATTATATGTATGAAAACATAATACATATGACCCTTGAACAACATGAGGAGAGGGAGACTGATCCCACACACAGTTGAAAATCCATGTATAACTTGACTCTTTAAAAATGTAACTACTTATAGCCTACTCTTGACCAGAAAGAAGCCTTCCCAATAACATAAATTGTTGATGAACACGTATTTTATATGTTGTGTGTGTATATACATATATATATGTTCTTATAATAAAGTAGAAAGTCATTCTTAAAAGTAAGCTAGAGAAAAGAAACTGTTACTAAAATTATAAGGAAGAGAAAATACATCTACAGTACTATACTGTATTTACTGAAAAAAAATGAGCATATAAGTTGACCTGCACAGTTCAAACCCATGTTGTTCAAGGGTAAACCATATACCAAAATACCAGATTTTGTGGGAGTCAACTAAAGCAGTGTTTAGGGGGAAATTTATAGCTTTAAACACTTATTTTAGAAAAGAAGAAAGGTCCTATCAGTAATTTAAGCTTCCTTTTTAAGAAACACAAAGAGCAAATTAAGAAGGAAGAAAATAATGAGAGCAGAAATAAATGGAAATGGCCAAATTCTAGTTCTTTGAAGAGATAAATTTAAGAAACCTCTAGGCCTTATAATCAGGGGGAAAAAGAAAGAAACACATTGCCAGTCTCAGGAATTAGGAAGGGCATACATTACCTAGATTCTATAGACATAAAAAAGATGATGTGGGGATGTTCTGAACAACCGTATGCCAATAAATTCAACTTAAATGGACAAAAGCCTTAAAAGACACAAAACTACCAAAGGGTATTCAAGAACAAATAACCTGAATGGCCTTAACCTATTAAAGTAATTGAACTTTCAGTTAAAAACCTTCTAATAAAGGAAACTCCAGTCCTAAATGGATTTACTGGTGAACACCAGCAAACAACTAAGAAAGAAAGAAAGCCAAATTTACACAAACTCTTCCAGAAACAGAAGGGAACGCTTTCCAACTCACTTTATGAGGCCAGCATTACCTTGATACCAAAACCAGAGGCATTATGAGAAAACTACAGACCAGTATCTCCAATGAACATAAATGCAGAAGTCCTAACCAGAAGTTTAGTGAATCAAATCCGATAATAAATAAAAAGGTTTATACATTATGGCCAAGTATATTTCATCCTAGAAATTGTAAGTTGGTTTATCGTTCAAAAATCAGTTACTATAACTCATGAAAAAGGAAATAATAAATACACAAATCAGTAGTCTGTACTACTACATGAGTATACTAGTATATTGTACCTGTACTAAAATATGAGAAACAAAAATAAGTACTGCTTGTTGAATGACTCCCAGATAATAACCTTAATAAATATGTAAATGCTTTCTGTAAGTCTTATTTTAACCAGAATTTCCAATTTATTGAACTCTAAGAAAAAGATATGGGAAGAAAGATACTATATGATTTCAGAAGAATGTGTCACATTTCTTTAGTCTTCTTGATTTTTATGTTTTATCCTCTTACTAATCTTCAGTGTTCCTGTGTGTTTGATGCAGATTATTGGAGGAGCTCTTAGTCTCCTTGCAGTGGGGGAGAGAGCAAACCTACCACCGGAGTACACAGCCTCACACCACAGCGGAACTAGCATTAACAAATCACAAGTTGGCAAAAGCAGTCAATGCTCATCTCCTGGGAAATGTTGGCACTAACGGCCAAAAAAAGATCCCATCACCAGTTGAATTCTGCAGCACCCCAGCAGAAAAAATGGCTGAAACGGTAAAATAGTTCCCTCTTGGGCAACTTCTAAGACTGTCCCCCTTACTGAAAGGTGGTATGTTACAATGCAAAATGCTTGGCATTAGGAGTTAGGAATTATGGGATCTAAACCTGATTCTCACGCTAAAGAGCTTGTGAGCTTGGAAAACTTGTTTCTTCCTTTGTGCTTTAATCTCTTAAGTATTATTACTCTGTCCTTCAAGAGAAAAATGTGATTGTTTTGAAAGGGCCTATCTTTTAGCTACTGAATCACTGATAATCTTGTACTTGAGTTCATTTTGATATGAAAACGAGTGTAGAATTTTTAACTCCATAGTCATGAGCTGATAATAGATTACTTCTGACATCAGAAATTATTTCATTCCCATGTATAGATATGAATGTGGCAAATACTGCAGAATCAAATAGTGTAGACCTCGTAACTACAGGCCTGGGTAAATTCAGGGTTCATGCAGATGAGCTGTTAAATACTGTGGTCTCACAGTTCTGTCGCAGCCGAGGTCACCTCCACTGTTTTAGTGTCTGCAGCTGATTTCTGTACATTGATTTTACATCTTGCAACTTTACTGAATTCATGTATTCTAGCAATTTTTTGGTGGAGTCTTTCGGGTTTTCTAGAGTTTCATGTTGTCTGGAAATAGTGAAAGTTTTACTTCTTCCTTGCCGATTTGGATGCCTATTTTATTTTTTTGTTGTTGTCTGAGTGCTGAGACTAAGATTCCCAGTACTGTGTTAAAAGGTAATGGTGAGAGTGGACATCCCTGTCTTTTTCTGACTGTAGAGGTAAAGCTCTCAGTTTCTCCCCCCGTTGAGGATGATATTAGCTGTGGGTCTTTTGTATATGGCCTTTATGATGTTGAGGGATTTTCCATCAATCCCTACTTTGTTACAAATGGATGCTATATTTTGTTAAATGGTGTTTTTGCATCTATTGAGAGGATCATATGGTCTTATTCTTTCATTAATTTGGTAAATATGTTCATTGATGTGCAAATATTGAACCATCCCTGCAGCCCAGGAATAAATCCCTCTGATCATGGTGAATAATTCTTTTAGTGTATTGTTGGGTTGAGTTTGCTAATGTCTTGTTGAAAATTTTTGCATCCATGTTCATCAGGGATATTGACCTATAATGCTCTTTTTTAGTGGGGCCTTTGTCTAGTTTTGGAATCAAGGTAATGCTAACCTCATAGAAGTTTGGAAATTTACCTTCTGTTTCTATTCTTTGGAAGAGTGTGAGAAAATTAGGTATTAACTCTTCTTTAAATGTCTGGTAGAATTCCCCAGGAAGACATCTGGCCCTAGACTGTTGTTTGTTGGGAGATTTTTCATTACTGAATTAATTTCTTTGTTGTTGGTTATGGGTCTGTTCAAATTTTCTGTTTCTTCCTGTTTCAGTTTTGGTAATTTGTATGTTTCTAGGAATTTGTCCATTTTTTCACATTGCCCTGTTTGTGGGCATATAATATTTCATAACATTCTCTTGTGATTATTTATATTTCTGTGGTGTTGGTTGCAATCTCTCCTCTTTTTCTCTTTTCTTTTTCTCTTTTCTTCTTGATAAGTCTGGCTAGGGGGTTATCAGTTGTATCAATTCTTTCAGAGAAGCAGTTCTTAGGTTTGTTGATCTGTTAATACTGTTTTTTTTCTAGATCGTTTATTTCTGCTTTAATCTCCCCTCTTCTGCTGGCTTTCGGCTTTATTTGCTGTTCCTTTTCTAGCTCCTTTAAGTGTAAGATTAGGTTATATATTTGAGACTTTTCTTGCTTCTTTTTTCTTTAATTTATTTCTAGGAGAGAGAGAGAGAGACAGCATGAGCAGGAGAGGGTCAGAGAGAGAGGGAGTCACAGACTCTGAAACAGACTCCAGGCTCTGAGCTGGCAGTCAGCACAGAGCCCGACGCGGGGCTGGAACCCACAGACCGCGAGATCATGACCTAAGTGAAAGTCGGACGCTTAACCGACTAAGCCACCCAGGCGCCCCGAGACTTTTTTTGCTTCTTGAGGTAGACCTGTATTGCAATATACTTCCCTCTTAGGACTCCCTTTGTTGCATCCCAAAGGGTTTGGACTGTTGTGTTTTCATTTTCATCGGCTTCCATGTACTTTTTATTTCTTCTGTAATTTTCTGGTTAGCCCATTCATTCTTTAGTAGGATGTTCTTTACCTCTATCTATTTTTGGTCTTTCCAAATTTTTTCTTGCAGTTGCTCTCAGGTTTCATAGTTTTGTAGTCTAAAAATATGCATGGAATGATCTCAGTTTGTTTGTTCTTGTTTAGGGCTAATTTGTGACCCAGTATGTGATCTGTTCTAAAGAATGTTCCATGTGCACTTGAAATGAATGTGTATTCTGCTGCTTTAGGATGATATGTCCTGATATATCTGTTAAGTCCATCTGGTCCAATGTGTCATTCAAAGCCATTATTTCCTTGTTGATTTTCTGCATAGATGATGTCCATTGCAGTAAGTGGACTTACTTACTCACCTTACTGCTATTGCATTATTATCAATGAGTTTTTTTATATTTGTTATTACTTGATTTATATATTTGGTTGCTATCAGGTTGGGGGCATAAATATTTGTAATTGTTAGACCCTCTTGATAGACTGACACCTTAATTATGACATAATGCCTTCTTCATCTCTTGTTACGGTCTTTGTTTTAAAATCTAGTTGTCAGTACACCTGAGTGCCTCAGTCAGTTAAGTGTCTGACTCTTGATTTTGGTTCAGGTTATGATCTTATAGTTTGTGAAATCACCACATCAGGCTCTGTGCTGACAGTGCAGAGTCTGCTTGGGATTCTCTCTCTCCCTCCCTCTCTCTCTGACCCTTCCCTGCACACACTCTCTCTCGCAAAATAAATAGTTAAAATCTAGTTTGTCTGATAGAAGTATGGCTACTCAAACTTTGTTTTGACATCCACTCTCATGATAGATGGTTCTCCATCCCCTCACTTTCAATCTGCAGGTGTCTTTAGGTTTAAAAAAGTTTCTTATAAGCAGCATTTAGATGGGTCTTTTTTTTTTTAATCTGTTCTAATACCCTGTCTTTTGATTAGAGCATTTAATTCATTTACATTCAGAGTCATTATTGAAAGATATGAATTAAGTGCCATTGTGTTACCTGTAAAGCTGGTGTTTCTCGTGATGTTGTCTCTTTCCTTCTAATCTTTGTTGCTTTTGGTCTTTTCCCCCCCACTGAAAGTGCCCCCTTTAATATATCTGTGGGGCTGGTTTAGTGGTCATAAACCCCTTTAGTTTATGTTTGTCTGGTTTTGTTTATTTCTCTTTCTATTCTGAATAACAGCCTGGCTGGATAAAGTATTCTTGGCTATGTATGTTTCCCACTCAGCACATTGAATATATTGTTATACCATTACCTTCTGGTCGGCCACCCTTCTCTGGACAGATCTGCTGAGAACCTGATCTACCCTTGCAGGTTAAGGACTCTTTTCCCTTGCTGCTTTCAGGAGTCTTTCCCTGTCTATTTTGTGATATTTCTAGGTGATGGCTGACTTTTGTTGAATTTAATGGGAGTTCTTTGTGCTTCTCGAATTTCAGTGTCTGTGTCATTCCCGAAATTAGGGAAGTTTTCAGCTATAATTTGCATAAATAAACTTTCTGCCTCCTTTTCTCTCACTCCATCTTCTAGGACTCCTATGATGCAAACGATACTACGTTTTAGTAAGTCACTGAGTTCCCTAAGTCTGCCTTCATGAGCCAATACCTTTCCTTTCCTCTTCTTTTCATCATTAGTATTTTCCATAATTTTATCATCTGTATCTCTGATTCATTCCTCTGCTTTCTTCATCCTCATTGTTATGGCAATCATTCAGGTTTCCATCTCAGCTATAGTATTTTTAATTTCAGCCTAATAAGATTATAGTTCTTTTATCTGTGCAGTGAGGGATTTTCTAGTGTCTTTTATGCTTTTTTTCAAGCCCAGCCAATATCCTTATAATTGTTGTTTTAAATTCTGGTTCAGGCATCTTACTTATATCTGTACTAATTCATTCCTTGGTTGTTACTTCTAATTCCTATTTTCTTTTGGGGTGAATTCCTGTCTTGTCATTTTGTCCAGAAAAAAAAAGGCTACAACCTATGTGTGTTTTGTACTGCTTATTAAAAGAAGCCAGATCCAAAATAAAAGTAAAATATATGTAAATAAATAAATAAAATTTTAAAGATTAAAAAAAAGGAAACTAGAGCTTATTTCCCCTAGAGCTGAAGCTTTTTTTTTAAATAGTCAATTTGGTTTCCATATAAACACCCAGTGCTCATCCCCACAAGTGCCCTCCTTCATGTCCATCTCCTCCCACCCTCCATCAGTCCTCAGTTTGTTCTCAGCATTCAAGTGTCTCTCTTGGTTTGCCTCTCTCCCGCTCCCCCACTATTCCCTCCTTCTCCCCCATGGTCCTCCGTTAAGTTCCTCCTAATCCTCCTATACATACAAACATATGGTAGCTGTCCTTCCTAGAGCTTAAGCTTTATAGCACTCTATGATCAGTAGACTTGGTGCATGCAAGGGGTTTGTGCTGGTCTTTCAGAGAAAGGGCTTATTGCCCTGATTTTTCAGGCCTACTTGCCCTCTAGAGGTACACCTGCATCAGTGCAGGTAGGTGGGTCTTGGTGGAAACCACTCCAGTCTCTACTCGGCTGCACTGTTTAGCTTACTGAGGTGGATCAGTGCTGATGGGCAGGCAGCAGAGTGGTGTTGCCCTGCTCTCTCATCCCCCGAGCGGAGAACTCATGCCTGTCACTCTTCAGAAATCCCTCACAGAAGAGCAAACAGTCCCCACTCTTGTGTCCCTGGATTCCATCAGATTCCTTCCTTCACCCCGTGTCTGAGCTGCTCTATCTCAAGCACCCAGCTCGTTTCTAAAGTCAAAATTTTAAGGACTCACATGGCATGGCCCTGTGCTCAACTTTTGGGGGAGGGTCTTGCATAGCTTTTGCCACTTCTCAGCCTGTGCCAGGAAAGCAGTTGCGCAACCACACACTGGTTCAGAGGCTCGCTGCCCTCAGCTAGTGTCCCCTCTCCTGTGTCTGGGAACAGTGAAGCATGCTGGCACCACCCGTTCTTCTGTCCCCAAGAGGTCTTGCCACCATTCCCAAAAAACAGGGCAACCATTTCTCCCCATGTCGCCCAAGGGATCCTCAGACCATGCTATCCACTCCTGGGTCTCTACCCTCCTTCCCTACAGGATCACCACTAAGCTAAGCACCACTCCAGCAGTGGCAGACTTGGAAAACACCAGATTTTATATTCCGCTGCTTATAATACCTTGTGTCTCCATAAGCAGGGCTCCCCACGCTCCATAACACCCACGGTTCTTCTCTCCCCCAAGTCAACTCTGTAGCTCCTGCCTTCCAGGATTCTACCTGCAGGCTTACCATTTTGTTCTCTCAGTCCTCACTTTGATTTCTTGGCTATTCAGAATGATTTGATATTTATCTAGCTTTGCTCAAGGGATGAGGCAAGCTTAGGGCCCCCTACTCCTCTGCCATCTTAACTCCTCACTTTATTACCATAGTTTATGTATCAGCACTCCTTCCTTGATACTCCCTTGACTTCTGTGACCTCACTCTTTCTTGGCCATCATACTTCCTCTCACAATGCCTCCTCATCACATCTTTTCCTCCTTTAAATGTTGATGTTCCATAGGAATCTGTTCCCCATGCTTTTCAGACTCCCGTAGTTTCTGAAACATCATACACCTCCAACTCCTCACTACTCTGTGGCCGTTCTTTTTCAGTATTTTGCAGGCTTGTGAGGCATCCTCCTATGCTCACTCTTGAGCCTTTCCTTTCATAACAGACTTTCTGTATTCTGTAGGGACTGTCCTATTCCCATGGCTTCATGCTTCAGACTTCAGCGGAGACCTTGTTTTCTGGATTCAAGAGACATATCCAGCCTGACCTCTCCACGTGCTGAAAATAGAACAACGTCCTTTCTCCTTGCTTTTGCATTTCTGTTTCCCCCTCCCCCTGAAGAAGAAAAAGAATCCACTTCTCCCCGTTCTCCCTCTTAGTGAATTATACCACTATATAGATGTTTTAAGTATTTCATAAAGTAACGCATATAAAACTCATAAAAGATTCCAAAGTATAGTAATTTCACAATAAACAATAGATACCATTTTTATTACTTTCTTCATCCCCCTAATCCTGTTGGTGTTACAAATCCAGCAGTTCTTTCCATTTTATCCCCTCTCCCAAGTTCAAACACCTATCCTCCAACCTCAGTTATTGCAGTAGCCTTTTTACCAATACCCCTTGCTTTTTACCTGCCTCCAGGCCATCCTCTACTGCAATTAAAGTCTCTCTCTGCAGAGTTATTTTTAAAATGGAAAAAAAAAATAAAAAGGAAACAGTCAACCCACTTGTGTTGGTACCCTGTTCAGACAGCTCCTAGTCTCCCACATATTGAGTCTCCATTATTCCCTACTATATAGAAGGCTTTTCACAATCTTTATTCCATCTCTTTATCTCAAGGATTATTAGCCAGATGTACCCACACCCTGCTCTTCAAATATGAGCAGCCTGAACCACTTTTCACTGCGGAGACATGTCATTGTATTGCAGGCCTCTGTACATGTTTTCTTTCTGCCTAGACTGTCCTCACAGCACCTCTCCACCTTTAAGAATCAGCCCTCCCTGAATCTCATTGGCAAACTGAGATGGACCTTCCCCCAGGCTTCCATTGGGCTTTGTGTATTTATCTGTGATAGCTCTTTACCATGTTCAGTTGGAGTTGTTTGATTCATGTCCTCTCTCCCTAACTATAAGCTCTGTAAGGGTGAGGACTGTACCTTATGTTTCCTCAAGATCTGGCACAGTAATCCTGTACACATAGTAGGTGCTCAGCTGTTTACAGAAGGCATCCATACCCAAAACTAAATTAATCATCTGGGGTTTTTTTGGTTTTTTTAAAGAGAGACAGAGATAGCATGAGTGGGGAAGGTGCAGAGAGAGAGAGAGAGAGAGAATTCCAAGCAGGCTCCATGCTGCCAGTGCAGAGCCCGATGTGGGGCTTGAACTCATGAAACCACAAGATCATGACCTGAGTTTAAATCAAGAGTGAGATCCTTAACTGACTGAGCCACCCAGGTGCCCCTAAATTCATCATCTTGATCCCTTCTCTTCGTTGGGAAACTTGGTCTCTGCCTATTCACAGTTGCTGCCAGTAGCCTGTGGTAGAACTGATTACCCCTCCTTCCTTGAAACACCCACACCCTCCTGGCTTTTCTCTTTTCTCTGACCATTCTGTTTTACTATACAATTTTAGGTATCCAGAGGGCATGGTCTATATCCCCTTTTTTCTAACATTTTATCTACCACATTCTCTTAGTTAACATACCTGACAGTCCTCCTTTCTTAGTGTCTCTTGAACCTTTCAGCCCCATTGCTTCAAGGTCATCATTTGTTGGCTCGCGTACGCAGTAAACTCCCTTTCTTTGTTCTTCCCATGTCCGCTTTTAATGCCCACCCTTTACCTGCTCTTCCAACTGGATATATAGCGTGTTTGTCTGAAAGGCATCCTGCTTAAAATCCTTCCCCATCACCTTCAGGCAAAAATCCAGAAACCTGTCTGTATGGGTATGTCAGTCTCCTGCTGAACTCCTTTGGTATGTTGTTTCTCTCTCTACAGACAGAATGTAATAACAGTATTTCAATGCTTTTCTTATCTATTTGCCCTTCCAAATTTATAAGCAGGTTTTAGTTAAGCCCTTCATCTTTTTTTTTTAAATATTTTTATTTATTTCTAGGAGAGAGAGACAGCGTGAGCAGGGGAGGGTCAGAGAGAGAGGGAGTCACAGACTCTGAAACAGGGTCCAGGCTCTGAACCGGCAGCCAGCACAGAGCCCGACACGAGGCTCGAACCCACGAACCGCGAGATCATGACCTAAGCGAAAGTCGGACGCTCAACCGACTAAGCCACCCAGGCGCCCCATAAGCCCTTCATTTTTACTTGTCCTGTATCACCCAACCAAATTTTACAAAAGTAAGATTTCAAAAACTCAATGGAAAAAGCATCAATCTAGTTGAAAAATAAAGTAGTTGAAAAATAAAATAGAACAGTGGCTCTTAAATGGTGCCAGGACATTCTTAAATTAGCTCTAGTCCTTTTACGTTGGTAACTTAGAAGGAAAAAACCTACTGGACAACATGAGAGAGAAAGCACATCCAGCCATATCCGGAAGTTCTAAGGAGCTAGGCTTCTATAAGAAAGCAAGAACGTTCTTCCCACCCCCCCGCCCCACTGCTTTTCACAGCCCTTCCCAACTGCAGTGCCTGCCTCGTTTGCACCGTAACCCATCCTCCCCGTGTGAGGACGGCTGGGAGAATAACAGGAGCCATGAATGAGCGTGTTACCCTTGCCCTTAATTGGGGAATTTTATTCACCCCAACGGTGCCTCCTATTGTGGGTCTCGTAGAGGAAACAGAACAGGACGCGTCAGAGCAGAAGAATTCGGAATACGGTTCTGTGACACCCCACACACAGGAAAACGACTGTTAGCACAAAGTAGTGCATGTAAACTAGAAATAGATGCATGAAAAGCCATTGATTTTACAAGTAACCGATTAAAAACTTTGAAATAGGATTTCAATAGAAGAATGGAGAATCCTGACTCCAGGCAGTTGAATGAAAGGTCACAGAAGGAAGGTGGTGGGTGCTTTTTGGTTAAGGGTAAAATTGCTACCACTTAAATTGATATAACCATCATATTTTCTTCTGTGGTTTCATGCTTTTTCAGCATTATCCATTAAAGAACATTAATTTCATCATTTTTGAAAAATAGGTAACCTAGGTAATGTAACAACTAGACAATAATTTAGAGCTTTTTTTAGGGGGGGTGGCACCTGGATGGCTCAGTTGGTTAAGTGTCCGACTTCGGCTCAGGTCATGATCTCATAGTTCGTGGGGTCGAGCCCCACGTTGGGCTCTGTGCTGACAGCTCAGAGCCTCGAGCTGCTTCAGATTCTGTGTCTTCCTCTCTCTCTGACCTACCCCTGCTCATGCTGTCTCTCTCTCTCTCTCTCAGAAATAAAGCATTAAAAAAATTTAATAATTTAGAGCTTTTTGAAAAAGGGATAGGTTCTCTAACCAGATTCATCATTCAGATGCTATTTTTTTTCTGATAGTTACATATTAATGAAATGGGGTTTTATAGGTACTTCTATTAATAAAACCAAGGGCTTTTAGAGTCTCTAATGCAGTCATATGACATTATTTCTTATTTTCCCCAGGTTCTACGCATTTTGGATCCAGTTACCTGTACAGAAAGCTCACCTGATAATCCATTTTCTGAGTCTTCACCGTCCACCTTACTTGCTACAAAGAAAAATATTGGACGATTTCACCCCTATACTAGATATGAAAATATAACTTTCAATTGCTGCAATCACTGCCAGGGAGAACTTATTGTCCTTTAACATTCAGTGTGTCGGAGGCATGTCACAGGCACTTGCTTCTCACCCGAGAGTCATCATCTGGGAGCTGGAGTTCTTA
This sequence comes from Proteles cristata cristata, assembly GCA_017311185.1. Taxonomy (NCBI): domain Eukaryota; kingdom Metazoa; phylum Chordata; class Mammalia; order Carnivora; family Hyaenidae; genus Proteles; species Proteles cristata. The sequence goes on from JAESUZ010005179.1 coordinate 309,129, forward strand.
CAATGGTAGAAGTAATAACACTTTCTATTTAAGTAATATATATCCCCAAAGATGGTTCATGTACAGGACCACAGATTACCCTTTCTTAATAAATCTCAGGGTAAGAGAAGAATGAAACTGTGTCTATATTTAAAGTAGATACTTTCCAGGCATTATATGATGCTTTTCCGAAAGAACTCTGAAAGAAAAAGATTCCACCTTTATTTTAGGCTCTAAGTTATATCTTGCTGTGTATTTAGTATTAGCAGGTTTACTTTTGGTACTCTTGATGCAAGGTGGGTCATATGCAGCCACACACATTCATGTACTGTTGTCTAGGTTATTTTTTTTTCTTTTTTCTACACTGCAACAGTACAATTGAATAGATGCAATAGGGCTTGTATGGCCTACGAAGCTTAAAATATTTCCTATCAGGTCCTCTACAGAAAAAGTTTTCTGGTCCCTACTCTCAAGAAATAATAGCCAGGAGGTTGGGTGGAGTGAGTGTCCATTCCCTTTTTGGTGATTTTGGGGGTGGGGGGGCTACAAAGGAGGCTTATGGAAATAACTGTGGGTGAAGGGACTACTATTTTAAAACTAAATGCTCTATGTTAGGAAAATTAAAAGTATTTTACAAACATTAGCAAGTGGTTCATCAAAACATATTATGTTGGTTTTGTGTGGAGAATGCCATAGTTTGAATTGACATATATAAAGAAAACAGATTCCACCGAGCTCATTTTGACAAATGCAAGACAATAGGAATATCCAGTTTGATATAAAATATGGTGGAGAAAGTAGGCTCTTTCTGGAACATTGTACAAAATAAAAAATGAAATTCATCAATTTATATTAATACAATATAAATATATAATTGTTTATGATAAACCATTGTGAAACACCCTTTTTATAGGTCTTTAGAAATATCCACAATATGTTTATACCAGATTACACCATAGCAGGCGCAGAACTGCCTGTCAAAAGACAAATCTTCTGAAGACAAATCTGGTCAAATAACATTTTAATGTCAACAATGATTTTATTGTCTAGCTCGTCAGAGTTATACTTTGAAATGGCAATAAATTTCTCTACATTATTTTGAATATTGACTTAATGTGCTTGTCAAGTCTTCATCTAATTTATACTATTTATAGTTGATTCTTCAGTCTTTAGGTATACTTAGCATACAACTTGAAGAAAACATAGACGAAAAGCTTCATGACATTGGATTTGGCGGTGATTTCTTGGATATGACACCAGAAGCACAGACAGGAAAAGAAAAAATAAAGTGAACTTCATCAGAATTAAAAACTTTTTAATCAAAGGACAGCATCCACAAAATGAAAAGGCGATCTATAGAACCAAAGAAAATATTTGCAAATATATAGTTAATAAGGGTCTAGTGTCCAGAATAAAGATCTACAACTCAGCAACCAAAAAAAGAACAACCTAATTTAAAAATGGGCAAAGGACATGAAGAGACATTTCTCTAAAAAAAGATATACAAAATGCCAATAAGCATATCGAAAGATTCTCAGCATCACTAATCAATAAGGTAATGCAAATAGATATCACTTCATGCCCATCATACTAGCCACATATGAAAGAAGGAAAATAACAAGTGTTGACAAGATGTGGAGAAATTGGAACCCTTGTGCATTGCTGGTGAGAATGTAAAATGGTGCGACCACTGTTGAAGACAGTATGGTAGTTCCTCAAATAATTAAACATAGGCACCTGGGTAGCTCAGTCAGTTGAGCATCAGACTCCTGATATCGGCTCAGGTCATGGGATGGAGCCCTGGGTCTTGGGATTCTCTCTCCCTCTGCCCCTCTCCCGCTCACGTTCTCTTTCTAAAATAAAATTAAAAAAAAAAAATCAGACATAGAATTTTCATATGATCCAGCAATTCACTTTTAGGTAAACATCCAAAAGAATTGAAAGCAAGGACCCAAATAGTATCCCAGTGTGCACAGCAGCATCATTCACAATAGCCAAAAGGAAGGTGAAAGTAACATAGGTGTCCTTTGATGGATGCATTCATCCTTATCCATTTGCTTACCCATTGATAGGCAAAATGTGATATATACATGCAGTGGAATATTAGCCTTAAAAAGGACTGAAAATCTGATATATGCTACAGCATAAATGAACCTTTAATACATTACACTAAGTGAAATATGTAAGAGTATAGGTACGTGAAATAATCAAATTCATAGTGGCAAAGTAGAACAGTGGTTATGGGAAGTCCAGGGAAGGCAGAACAGGGAGTTTTTAATTCATACAGACTTTCCATTGGGATGATGAAAAGTTGTGATGGTTGTACAAGATGAATATATTTAATGCCCCTAAATTACACATTTTAAAAATGGCCAAAATGGTAAGCTTTGTTATATATATATTTTATCACACACACACAAAATTGTGCGTATACTCTTATAACCAGAAACCAATAGCACGCTTCTGCAAATGTTGGTTTAAGGACATCAATAATAGTAACAAAGATAACAGTTAACTAAAAAAAAATGGAAAAAGGAAAATTATCTCAAGTCATCAACCTAACATTACACATAAGGAACTAGAAAAAGAAGAGCAAACTAAGCCCAAAGCTGGCAGAAGAAAGGAAATCAAAACTAGAGCAGAGGTAAACAAAATCGAGAACATAAAAACAATATCAAAGAAATGGAAAATTGGGGCGCCTGGCTGGCTCAGTTGGTTAAGCGTCCGACTTTGGCTCAGGTCATGTTCTCATGGTTCGTGGGTTGGAGCTCCACATCCGGCTCTGTGCTGACAGCTCAGAGCCTGGAGCCTGTTCAGAGTCTGTGACTCCCTCTCTCTTTGACCCTCCCGTGCTCATGCTGTCTCTATCTCTCTCTCAAAAATAAATAAAACGTTTTTAAAAATTTACTAAGAAAATAGAAAATTGGTTCTTTGAAAAGATCCCCAAAAGACAAATCTACAGCCAGACTAAGAAAAACAGGATGCAAATAACTAAAATCAGAAAGTGGGGAAATTAGTGCCAACCACATAAGTAAAACAAAAAGGAATAGTACTTCAACAAATAAACTAGATGAAATGGACAAATCCCTGGAAACACACAAATGACCAAAACTGATTCAAGAAGAAATAGAAAATATGAACAGGCCTATAACAGATTAAATCGAGCACAGTGAAGGGGTTATACACCATGACCAAGTGGTATGTATCTCAGGAATGTAAGGGTAGTTCAACATAAGAAAACCAATGTAGTATATCATATACACACACAATGTATATCCTATGTATATGATATACTCATACATAAAAGGACAGAAAGGAAAAACCACATGATCATTTCACTTGATGCAGAAAGAGCTTTTGATAAAATCCAACACCCTTTTATGATAAAAAGCACTCAGAAAAATAGGGATCAAAGAACTGGAATAAGGAGAATAGAGGAATAAGAACTTCCTCAACTTTATAAGCATTTACGGAAAATCCCACAGCTAACACCATACCAATAGTGTATTACTAAAGGCTTTCCTTTTAAGATCAAAAACAAGGATGCCCACTTTTACCACTACTATTCTACATTATACTGGAAATCTTAGCCAAAGCAATCAGTCATGAGAAAGACAGAAAAGGAATCCATTTTGGAAAGGAAGAAGTAAAACTGTTCACAGGTAACGTTATCATAAACACAGAAAATTCCAGGGGTGCCTGGGTGGCTCAGTCGGTTGGACATCCGACTTTGGCTCAGGTCATGATCTCACAGTTTGTGGGTTCAAACGCCCACATTGGGCTCTGTGCTAACAGCTCAGAACCTAGAGCTGCTTCAGATTCTGTGTCTCCTTCTCTCTCTGCCCCTCCCCTCGTGCTCTCTCTGTCTCTCGAAAATAAATATTAAAAAAAAATTCCACGCAATCTACAAAAACACTAGTACTGATAAATTCAGCAACGTTGCACAGTATATCAATGCAAAAATTCACTTGTGTTTGATTTTGAATATACAACTCAAAAGCAAATTAAGAAAAAAATTCCATTTGCAGTGGAATTCAGAATATCTGTAAATGAATTTATCCAAGAAGGTGAAAGACTTGTAGTGAAAACTGCAAAACTGCTGCACTAAATGAAAAGACATCTGAGTTATTATGGGTTGGAAGGTAATTTCATTAAAAAGCCAGTACTACCCAAAACAATCTATAGATTCACTGTGATCTCTATCAAAATCCCAACAGCCTTTTTTGTAAAACTGGTGTGCAATATTCAAATGTCAAATTAGTTCTTATCACTAAATGATAACTTGAAGCAACACGAGACTAGTTATAATGAGATGTTAAATTATCTGGTATGTGCTGAAAGTGCTGTAAGAAGTTGAGACAGGAAATGATTCTGTGTTTTCTCATTTAGGGTCAAGTGATTAAAGTACAAATACCCAGCTGATAAGGACCATGTCTTTTGAAGCTTTAACAGAACTACACCGATTCTCCAGTCTCCATCACACTCGTGTGGGAGCCTTTGTCCTCCACCCTTTAAATGCTCTTACATACCAAGTACTGCTCTTCTACATATCAGATTCCTAGACAGCCTTAATCTTAAATATTTCACAGTATCTACCAAGGAATGGAAACTTTATAATCTGCCTAAGAGAAAAGATTTTGCAATCAAGCAGATCAGAGCCTGTGAGCAAACTGCTCCCTCTATACTTTAGTTTCCTCGTCTGCAAAACAAGACCAACAGGGTTGTTACGAGGATTAAACCAAATTATTTACGTAAAGCATCTACAACAATACCATGTACACTATAAGCTCTAAAGAAGAGCCAGGTAAGTTTGTAACATACCAAAATTGGATGTATAATTACTGTCTTCATTTTTTAAAGAACATGAGAAAGCCTACCCTACTTCTTAGCTTGCCATAGCTATTCAAATTCTAAGTTGTCATAGATAAAATTTTGTATAAGGCCTTGAACCAGGGTTGTTAAAGAGGTCACTACAGCTTTATGAAATGTTCTATTGCAATCATTTTTTAATAATAGGAGAAACTAAGAATAGAAATTTGTCCCTTGTGTTCTTTCCAGCTAGAAATGCTAATAATTTACAAGTAAAGGAATCGAATAGCAATGTAAAGTTCATTTGTTGTTCAATTTGTTGCATGGACTACAAGATGGTATAACAATATAACGATGCAAGAGAAGAAATTTATTTTGTTGTGTTAAAAAAAGACAAATTCACTGTCAGTATCACTAAAAGATAAATGGCATTTCCATAATTTAGAGTATGACCAAAGCACACAGGCCATCAAAAATGATATACAAACTTCTGAGGGTAGCAGCTTCCAAATGAAGTATTTAAGATACTTTCAGTTATAATGATCAGTAAAACGAAAAGCTTTAGCTTCTGACATATATAGGTGGCTCTGCAATTGTTTCGAATGCTTCGCTTCTAGTCGGAGCTGCCTAGTTCTTTCTCTGACAGCCTGTTGCTCTGCTAGTTTTTCGATCCGTTTCCTTCGTAGCCATCTGTAGAAAAAGATAGGTTCAGAACTGATGAATATAAACCTCTTTTTGCTATAAAGTTATTACTACAGGCTATTAAAGGAAATTGAATTTCTTTACATGGAAATGCTATAGTCACAACAAAAATTATTAACGTGCTAACTGAAAAATCTCAGGCTTATTATCTCCTACGCTCACACAAGAAAGCATAGTCACATTTGCAATCAAATACTTAAAATTAAGTCTCTTACGATGAAACTGCCAACTAAAAAAACTGGGTTTTTAGTAATAAATACAATATTTCACATGTGATATAAGTCCAATTCTTTTTTTATATGATTTTCTAAGCAGTCAATTATTTGACAGATTCCAAATGACTTATTTTTTGCAACTAGTTGTATTCTAAAACATGGCTCAGTTAGGTAAGATGCCACCATACAGAAATGCTGCCTTGTCACCTGGGATGTGCACTGGATAGTCTATGTAAGTGACAAATCACTGAATTCTCCTCCTGAAACCAGTATTGCAGCGAATGTTAACTAAAATTTAAGTTGAAAAGAAAAAAGGAAAGGAAAGGTAAGGAAAACTAAAGAAAGGTTACCTTGCTCTTCTGGTAGATATTAACATGCTCTAAGGTGAAGGAAGAGTCCACATTCCAACCAATTTGAATCTATAAACCTTGCTTAGGTAAAATAACCCCAAAATAACACACATATGAAAGTGGGTATGTGGTGTGTGTGTATGTGTGTGTATGCACGCTTGTTTTCAGAAATAACACTGAACACCAAATAACTGTCAGAATAGAATAGATTTAAGCATATAAGCCAATGTTACATGGTCATGGATTAGACACTAAACTTGAGAAAATTAACTGTAGTCACTTGGGGGTCAACTGGGAAAAAACATGATTCTGGACTGGATATTAGATGAGATCATTAATAAAAATAAGCAGATTACAGAACAGTATAACCAGTGTGATCTCAATTTATATTTTAAAATTATAAATATATGTATGGAGAAAAAGGTATGCACTAAGGTACTAACAGTGATATCTGGGTGATGAAAATGTGACTTTTCTGATTCCATTTCCACAATGCACATTTACTGCTTCTGTTATGATAAAGAATTATATATGTTTAAAAAAAAGGAAAGGAAGAAAGAAGCACAGGAACGAAGAAAAAGACAGTGAAAAAGACAGAAAAGAAAGGAACTTCAAACAACCAGACCCCTTCCCTCTCCCAAGGCCCGCTGGCAAAATTCTGTAACCAGGTCTGTTTCCTCACAATGAGTCAGGTGACATGGAGTCTCAACCAGGGAACTGAAAAGGTCAGGTTTGCCTTGAATTACCAAAACATGTGTCCAAATCTCTTTTTCGATTTGGTTTGTACAGATCTTCCTCCTCAGCCTGTCTTTCTTTACGGAAAAATATTTCTTGGGAAACGCAACTCTTTATTCAGTGTTTCTGAGGGGTATGTAAGAGAAGCTGTGAACAATCTTTGGTTCATTTCTCTAAGAACTGAACAAAAAATAAGTAAATAAATAAATAAATAAATAAATGGTAGGCTATCAAAGGTTATCAGATTGGCGAAATATAAAATACTTTGAAAATATCTTGAAGAAGGGTGCCTGGGTGGCTCAGTCAGTTAAGCGTCCGACTCTTGGTAGCAGCTCAGGCCATGATCTCAACATTCGTGAGACTCAGCCCCACATCGAGCTCTGTGCTGACAGCCCGGAGGCTACTTGGGATTCTGTCTCTCTCACTCTGCCCCTCCCTGCCACTCTCCAAAAACAAATAAACATTAAAAAAATAGAAAATATCTTGAAGAAAGAAAGAATGGTGTATAGATACAATGCATAGTATGGAGCTAAAGAGTTTTCTCACAGTTTTAGAAGCATGGACATAAAATTGAATAGATATGTAATAGAACCGATAAAATATTCTGTGGTATCTTTTTCAAGCTTTCTTGACTATACAACTCCCTAAATGACTGTGAGGAAAGGGGAAACACGTCTGCCTGTGACTTACTGTTTAAAGGCCCTTTCGCGGCCGTCTGTCCCTTTAAGGAAGAATAAGCATTCCTCCTGCTTCCGTAGTTCTTCTGTCTTTCTTTCTCTCAGCTGCTCTTCATGTTTTTTTTTAAGCCATAATCGAAAAGCTTGTTGCGGATCTCTGTTTTCCTGCTGATTACAAAAATAAGCTTTACTTAATTTTAAATACACCAAAACTCCTTTTTGAGGCCCTGCCTATAGAACCCCACAAGAATATGTGCTCCACTCATCAATTTTTCTTAATAATGCCAATCTCACTACCCGCACTCCTAGCATCCAAACAAAATACATCTCCTGGGACTCAGCGACACTGATTGCCCTCTCACAGAAAATCCAACACCATTCACTGCCATCTGGCACCTTTCAAAAGCCTTACTGAGATAATCAAATGAAGAAGGTTTAAAGGCAGTGATTTGCAAACTTTTCAATGATGAGCGCTTTGATAAATATAATTAATTTTTCACAATGGCACAAAAAATAAAACAGGCTGAAGAAAGACTGAGATAGGCAGTATGAGTGGAGTTGAAGTCTTTGTAGCAATTCCTGAAGGAGCTCCCTGGAATGCAGTTTGAAAAGTGATGATCCAACACTTCTGTTATTCATCCTTTCTTTTAAATTCCATCTTTGTTTTTAACGTTTAAGAGTGTCTAACTACGAAGCCCAGCTCCAAACTGTAATCACTCTTAGGCAGGGCGGCCAAAAGGGTTTGCAACCATAAGATGTTTCTCATCGGGATAACAGCCATGATGATCTTGTCAGAAGCCAGTGGGAGAACCTTATTGTAGAGTTCCTTCATGATGGACACTATCTTCAGGGAATTTTCGAAAGCTGAAAGAGCTCTTCTGTGGTAGAATAAAGAATGCAAAGGGACAGATTTGGCGTGAGGGGAAAGCACGGCTCATCATACAGCTGCCTGGCTAAAATGCAAAGGACCTTTTCCTTTATGCATTCATTTAATACTTCCCCCAAATATGAGCTCTATGATAGAGAGGACCACTTCCTTCATCTTGCATTTTACTTTATTACTCCCATTGTCGAGTATGTTCCATTTTAATTTATACAATTTCTGTAACCTAGGATCTTCGATGTGCAGTGCAGAAGCTTGTGAGGATGACCCATGGACCTAAGGACCACAGCTGAACACCTAGAAGTCTGGGAAGGGCTGGAGATGACTTTTAAAAAGGGTTCATTCTGGAATTCGAGATCAAAAGAGTCACGGATTCAGAGGTGAATAGGTTTTATTGGTATCTCTGTCCATTTATTCATTCAGCAGACATTTACAGAGTATCCACCACACAGAGGGCATACAGGCCCACCGGTATGGGGCTGCGTTAACGAAAAGAACAAGGTTCCGTCTCATACATTCTGTGACTGCTCTGCACAATAGAGTGGTCCTAGTTACACGACGCTACCTAAATAGTATTTAAAAGTCAGTACTCACTCACATTAGCTACACTTCAAGTGCTTTTTAGCCACACTGTGGCTAGTGGCTACTTTACTGGACAGCACAGATATACAGCATTTCCATCATCACAAAAAGCTGTACTGGGCAATGTTATTCTAGATGAGGAGATGAAAATAGATGACTGACTGATATGTCAGATTCAAGAAAAGCATGGTAAGGAGAGAGGGGAATGTGGAGGGAGGGACAGGAGAGATGGTATGTGGGCAGAAAGTGAGGGGTAAGTTACTGGATATCTGGAGGAAGAGTATTTCAGGCAGTGGTAACAGCGAGAGCAAAGAATCTGAGAAGAGATTCTGTTTGGTTCAATAAGCAGCACAGACGGGAGAGTGCGGCTATGGCTACGTGGCTGCAAAGTGGCAGATGAAGTCAAGAAGGCCACGGCAGGCGATGGTAGAAACACCGGATTTTATTTTGAGGTGAGAAGCCATTGGAGGTTTCCAAGCATACCTGACAGGATCTATTCTGCCGATCCTCTCTCCCTCCCGCTCTCTGCCCCTCCCCCGCTCATGCCTGCTCTCCCTCTCTCACAATAAATAAGTATTTTTTAAAAAAGAAACTGAATTGTATTCTTTAAAAATATGTACCATGCTGAACATAATTTATTTCAACAAATTTTCATGTTAAAAGGCATCATGGTTATGTATTTCCCTTTGGAATGTTTATTTTTTTCTTTATTTGCAGTCTGTCTCAAAAATTAACTTTAATGAGGAACTATATCATAAATGAATACAGAACAAAATTGTGAATTTTGTCACTTTGAACTTGGACGCTTAACTGCCTGAACCCCCAGGCATCCTCAATTCACGGTTTCTGTTTCTTATCCCCAAATAGGACACAATAGAACAGCGAAGTGTATGCTTACTTTTACAAATACCCCATAAAAATGTTAGGGTCAGGTTAGGCTGAAGGCCATGAAGCCTGAGGGCCCCCATCCCCTGGGACACTATCAGCAGTGCACTCACAGCTGTGTTTTTCTTGGTCACCGAAGAGTAAGCTCCTTGGTCTCCAAGCTTCTCGACATTACAGCAATGTGCCCTGAGTTCCCTGCTTCCCTCAAAAACTTTTCTCCTTTATCCCTTGTAATTCCTATTCAAAGATACACAAACTGCTAAACATGCCCATTCTCACAAGATACCCAAAAGGGCCTTGGACTTGAACCTCCTGTTTCACCCAAATCCTGATTCTCCCCCAAGAGACAGTCTTTGTGTCTCCCAAATCAAGTACTTCACCAGTCAGGTGAAGAAGTTAGCACACACTCCTTCCTACTCTTTACAACTCTATTCCTCTATGCTTTTAAGTAAAGCCACACCCATCTGATATTCACACTCTTTGGCTCTCTTAATTTCACAACACCCAGCCTCACAGATTTCTCATTTTCTCTCCTTCTAGGACTTTCTCCAGGGCACTTGACACCCAGTCCTTCAGCCACAGCCACACCCCCTCAGACTACTTGGTCTCTGAAATCACTCATTCTCAACACTAACCATAAATTACATCTCTCCAGTCAGTTTTCAACATCTTCACCTGGATATTTCGTAGGTACCTCAAGCTCAACAAGTGAAAAACTTGAAATAATAGTTTCCTCCATCAGTGTGTTATTCTCTGCTGCTCCAGTGAGTGGCACCGTCTTCCACCAAGTTGCTCAGAAGAGAAACCTGGTATATTCCCTTTACACCTCATTCTCCCTCACACACATACCTAATTAATTACAAATTCCTACAGTCAGTACTTCAAAACACCTTAAATGATGCACATCTCTCTCCCTTCCTTCCTCCCCTTCCCTCTCCTCCCTCCTTCCCCCACCCTCCCTCCCTCCCTCTCTCTCTCTCTGTCTCCCCCACTCATTACAATTCTAGTCCAAGTCACTATCATTTCTCCCTCATATACAACTACATCTGCTTTTTAATTGCTCTCCCCACATCTGCTCTTGCCCCGTCAATCCATTCAGTCATAATAGTTCAGTGGAGACTATAAACAGAAAACTCACAGAATATACACATGGTCATATGTACTCATGCATATTATTAACCTGAAGAAAATTAAGAAGATAAACCACATAAAGTGTTAGTCAGGATGTGGTAAAAATTCACTCTTACACACTGTTGGAGGGGCTATAAATTGATACAACCTTTTGGGAGGTTAATTTTTGTACATTTAACTAAAAATTTCACTCTGGACATCCAATGAGTCATAAATTCCACTCTTGAGAAACTCTCCTACAGAGTGAACATGTTCACTACAGCACTGTTAATGCACAGAACAACACTGGAGCCAAACTGAATACCCACAATGGAGGAGTTAATAAATTATCTCTGAACAGAACACTCTGCAGCTACCTGAAAAAAAATACCTAAATGAGGGGCGCCTGGGTCGCTCAGTCAGTTAGGCATCCAACTTCGGCTCACGTCATGACCTCAAGGTCCTTGAGTTTGAGCCCTGTGTCAGGCTCTGTGCTGGCAGCTCAGAGCCTGGAGCCTGTTTAAGATTCTGTGTCTCCCTCTGTCTCTCTCTACCCCTCCCCCACTCACACTCTGTCTCGGTCTCTCAAAAATGAAATGTTAAGAATTTTTTTTTAAAGCAAGGGAATCAAGAGCAAAAATAAACGATTGGGACCTCGTCAAGATTAAAAGCTTCTGCACAGCAAAGGAAACAACCCAGAAAACTAATAAGCAACCAACGGAATGGGAAAAGATAGTTGCAAATGACATATCAGATAAAGGGTTAATATCCAGAATCTATAAGGAACTCACCAAACTCCACACCCAAAAACAAACAACCCAGTGAAGAAACGGGCAGAAGATATGAACAGACACTTCTCCAAAGAGGACATCCAGATGGCCAACAGACACATGAAACGATGCTCAGCATCCCTCCTCCTCAGGGAAATACAAATCAAAACCACACTGAGATACCACCTCACGCCAGTCAGAGTGGCTAAAATGAGCCAATCAGAGAACTCTAGATGCCGGTGAGGACGTGGAGAAACGGGCACCCTCCTGCACTATTGGTGGGAATGTACACTGGTACAGCCCCTCTGGAAAACAGTGTGGAGGTTCCTCAAAAAATGAACAGTAGAACTCCCCTAGGACCCAGCAATAGCACTGCTAGGAATTTACCCAAGGGACACAGAAATGCTGATGCATAGGAGCACATGTACCCCAATGTTCATAGCAGCACTCTCCACAATAGCCAAAACATGGAAAGAGCCTAAGTGTCCATCAACGGACGAATGGATCAGGAAGATGTGGTTTATCTATACCATGGAATACTACATGGCAATGAGAAACAATGAAATCTGGCCTGTGTAGCAACATGGATGGACCCTGAGGGTGTTATGCTGAGCGAAATAAGTCAGGCAGAGAAGGACAAATATCATATGTGTGCACGTATAGGAGGATTAGGAGGAACTTAACAGAGGACCAAGGGGGAGAAGAAGGGCGGAAATGGTGGGGGAAAGGGGGAGAGGCAAACCATGAGAGACTCTTGAATGCTGACAAAAACTGAGGACTGGTGGATGTGGGGGGGAGGAGGGGATGGGCATGGAGGAGGACACTCATGGGGATGAGCACTGGGAAACTAATTTGACAATAAACTATTCGTAAAAAAAGAAAAAAAAGATTTTTTTTTAAAAAAGAAATATCTAAATGTAATGACCTAGAAATATGACCATGATGAGTTAAATGGGGAAAAAAAGCAAAGTGCATAATAGATTTTTGATTTGTAAAACCATAAATATAAATAAGGCTTGGAAGACTTGCACCACATTTAAAAGCACTCATCACTAGGAGATGAGTCAGGGTACGTAGGGCACAGGACTGAATCTTCAATTTTTTATTATATGCTTTTTGGAGAAAATAATAGGGATATGGATGACTTTTTGCTTTGTCTTTGGTTTCCTATGTTTCAAATTTTTAAAAACTAAATAATTTGGTGTCTTTAATTTGTTTGCTTTCATATAAGATTTATATATATCATTCTTTTAAAAAAAATTTTTGAGTACAGTTGACATTCAATAATGTTACATCAGTTTCAGGTTTATGACACAGTGATTCACCCTCTCTAAGCTCACAAGGGCGGCTACCATCTGCTACCACACAACACTGCTACCACATCACTTACTATCTTCCTCGGGCCGGGCGACCTTGTACCGCAATGACTTACTCGCTCCACAGCAGGAGGCCCGCACCTCCCCTCCTTCACCTACTTTGCCCCTCCGCCTCCCCCACCTCTGGGCCCTGGCAACCATCTCTTTGTTCTCTTTATTTGTAGATCTGAGTCTCCTTTTTGTTCAGTTTTTCGGATTCTACATAGGAGTTGAAATCATATGGTAGTTGTCTTTTCTCCATCTGTCTATATGTCCACTATTTTTTATGTTTACTTATTTATTTTGAGAGACAGAGAGCACAAGTACGGGAAGGGCAAAGAGAGAGTCAGACAGAGAACTTGGGGCTGCATCCCATGAACCGTGAAATCATGACCTGAGCTGAAATCAAGAATCGGGCGCTTAACCGACTGGGCCACCCAGGCGCCCCATGTCTATTCTTAAGTAGAACCATTCTGTTTGTGTGTGTGCTATCCTTGTCCTATTTGAATATCAAAATTAAAATATCCTGAAAAAACGTATTGGTGGTTTTCCATTTTCTGTACTATAAAAGTCTGAATAAAATAGGAATCATTTGATTTTCTTAGAATTTAATTGCAAAGTCATCTGTACGTTGCTTCTTTTACAAGGGCCATCATTGGACCACTTGTCCTACTTTTTCTAGAGCTTCTTATTCTGATATTCACATTTCTTCTTGTAACTCAGCCTTCATATCTGTATAAACTTATTTTCATACAGAAGTTTTACTTACTCTGCTATTCATGTCTTCAATTTGCTTTGCTCGCTGAATTCTCCTCATTTCTAGGATCTGCTCTCTTTTTTTTTGCAACCATGCTTTAAATACCATATCATTCTCTTTTTTCTTTTCTTTTTCTTCTTCTATTTTTCTTTGTTCTTCCTGGTGGAAAGAGTATCAAAAGACATTCATGAAAAAATTAATAAAATTGTATATGAATAATTGGAGTTGAGAGATATATTTTGATATCTGAAATTAGCATTCTCTGCTCCTAAAACTTTCCAATTTGCTTAGGAGTAAAATGAAAATTTATCAGATAAATTAAATTGTAGAGATAAATTCTACAATTACATAGATGTATAATATATGCATGCTGTTCAGGAAATCCTTGAATCTCTCCTTCATTTTCTGGTTTACTTTTGGAATTAAATCCCTCAAATTGTAGCCCTGCAAAATTAAAAAAAAAAGGGGGGGGCCACCACACTCCAGAAGCACTATACAGTGTCTTATAGGAGCACCATAAATGTTTGAAACATTTTTATATTTTGTTAGATTTGTTGTGATAAATGACATTGTGGTCATGAAAGAAAATGCTAAAATCATCATTTAGAAAGATATATTAAAATCTACAGTGAGCAATAATGCGTTTCCTAGGACTTGCTTTAAAAATACATCAGCCAAGAAACAGAGGAGATGAAGCAAATATGCCAAAATCTCAATGACTTTTAAAGCTGGGTGATGGCCACACAGGGATTAACTGTAACTTCATGTGTGTTTGAAATTTTTTATTACAGTGTTTAAAAATATTTTTCAAATTGCGTGCCTGGGTGGTTCAGTCAGTTGAGCGTCCAAATTTGGCTCAGGCCATGATCTCACAGTTTAAGTTCGAGCCCCATGTCAGGCCCTGTGCTGACAGCTTGGAGCCTGGAGCCTGCTTCGGATTCTGTGTCTCCTTCTCTCTCTGATTCTCACACTGTGCTCCTTCTCTCAAAAATTATGTAAAAAAAAAGTTTTTAAAAAATATTTTTCAACTAGTATTCACAAAATGACATTAAAATTTTTTTTAATGTTTTATTTATTTCTGAGAGAGAAAGAAAGAGACAGCATAAGCAGGGGAAGGTCAGAGAGAGAGAGGGAGACACAGAATCTGAAACAGGCTCCAGGCTCTGAGCTGTCAGCACAGAGCCCGATGCAGGGCTCAAACCCACGAACCATGAGATCATGACCTGAGCCGAAGTCAGACGCTTAGCCACCTGAGCCACACAGCTGCCGCCAAAATGACATTTTTTACAGAAAAATTTATGAACAAAATGAATTTGTATATGAATTATTCAATTAATGTTATAAAATGAAGTTTTTTACACTTGAGGAGAGGTACATAAACCAGTTGTACAGAGCTATAGTTACTAGGAGCAAAGTGGAACATGTCAGGACCATTCTCATGGTGGAAACTGTACAGAGCTAAAAGTTGGGAGATGAGTGACAATCGCTGCCATCACTCTCTGTTGATTTGGGCAAACCCTTCACCTCTGTATTCTCATCTACAAGATGGAATGAAATTAATGAGCTCTCAAGTCTCTTCCAATACTAAAATTTTAGCACTTAAATGAACTTAATTGTACAATCCATGCTTTGATTTTCTTCAAATGATGGAATTCAGAGTTCTTTCTTTACATTTAACAATATAGCAAGCCATTCTAATTCCTTCTGATTGAACAAAATGTAAGAAGGAAAGAAAAAATTCTATCCAATTGACGGCACAAAATGTCTTTTAAAATACTGATATCCTGGAAAGGTGTGTATGATTTTGTGACAGAATCCTGGTGATACTCTCCTTTTAAAAATATATACATAGGGTGGCCCAGTCAGTTGAGTGACTGACTTTAGCTCAGGCCATGATCTCACAGTTCATGAGTTCAAGCCCTGCCTTGGGCTCTGTGCTGACAGCTCAGAACCTGGAGCCTGGTTCAGATTCTGTGTCTCCCTCTCTCTGCCCCTACCCATCCTCACCCCTCACCCCACAACTATGTGTGTGTGTGTCTTTCAAAAGTAAACATTAAAATTTTTTTAAATAAAAATATATGCATACATGTGAATAAAAAATGAAGATTTCTATTTAGAAATACCTATATACTATTTTCTAAGCCCTAAAAATGTTTACATAAAATGTGAATTTATCAAAGATTAAAATTTACATTTATTTGTAAGTTTCTTTTTACAAAAAGGAGCTTGGGTAATGTGAAAGGTGAAACAAAATGGACTTACCTTATGTCAAGGGACTTTAAACTGGAGACAGGGGCCATTAGGATGTGGGCCTTATGCAATGTTTGAACTGGGCCACACTACCAATATAGCAAGGGCTCAGCCAGTACGTGCAACCTGCTACAGTATTACTTTTTCTTAGCCATAGCCTCAGTAACCAATTATGTGTAGCCAAGATTAAATTTCTGTTGTCAACACCAAACAAAATTCTTTGTAAATAACGTATATACAAGCATTCTTTTTTGCCTTTAAAAACTCTTGACTTTTGTGCGCTAGTGGACATAATGTGGGTTGCTATTTAAATCTCTACTCCCCAAATTCCAGTTCTGAGACCTCACATAAATGCTTTTGTTTTGTTTCAGTTCTGTGTCTTTCCTCAGCTGACAATACTGTGCATAAATACAGTGTGGTAAGATGATTCTCCTTCTGGAGGAACATTTAGATATTACACAGAAGATCTCAGCCAAAGTACAGATAATGCAGTTGCCAAAGAAAACAATGAAATGATGCACTTAGAAGAGATACAGTATAGCAGTTCAACCCAGCAAATATTTTGTTGGGCATAAACAAAGAAAGCCTTCCCCTAAAACCAATTAAAAAATATGAAAAAGCCTTAGCATTTACATACAGTCTTGAGCAAGTATATAAGTAATAAAACCATGCCTTCGGCAAGTGCGTAAGCAAAGGGAAATTAGTTCTGAGGATTCTGGCAGGAGAAAAGTGCATCTCAGCACCAAGACTAAGTGACACCCAGAAAAGAGGATCAAAATAAAAGCAAAACTACTTCTGAGTCACACCAGTTCAAGATTACTCAGTTCATTAGTGAAAAGATGCTGAAATTATATAAAACCTCTTGTATAATATTTATAGAAATATATAAGGCACTTGTACATGCATATGTGTGTACAGTAAACATTACATAGTTCATTCTCATATGTAATTTTGTATTATCATAAAGTTCTACGTTAGCAGATCCTTTTAAGTACTGTGATATACCTAAACCAAGTAGACTAGGTCTGCCTGTTACAGTTCTGATATTAATGCCCAAGCAAGCTAAACTTTATTTAGTGCGCACTTTTTCAGATTCCTGCCTAAGCGTTCTATAGGTTATACACCCTTAATTTGTTTTTCAAACAATTTTTCTGCTAATATGGGCTCCTTATTTAAACATCAGAAATTTCCTTGATAATTTCCTACATAATTCCTACACCATTTCTCAACAGATGCCAAGAAAACAGATTATGGATCCTATTTTGCTATAAACAAATTGAGTGATTTGGGTAAAGTTTATAAACTTCTAAAATTTAATTAACAGATTTCTTATCTGTAAAAGGATCTTTAGGGATTCTTCTAATTGTAAAACTCTATCTACCTGTGATCCTGCTGAAGTCTGGCATTTACAGTCAGACAGTTTGTGGTTCAGGTTACTATCATTAGGTATCCAATAAAACAGAGAACCAGGGCACTGATTTAACTAATTTAGAGAAAATCCACCAGTTTCAGGACCTGGAGTTTTCATTAATGAAACACAGTTTTATTCAAGAGCTATGAAACAAGAGTCCAGGTGAAGTCAGCACTGCTAAGAGAGTCACTCGAAATGCAGTTGAAAGGGCTTGAGGAAGTAGGACCATTGCAGCCTCCCACCCCCCACCTACCCACCCCCGCCCCCCGCTGTTCTCAGTTCTCAGAACAATGTCAAACTCCTCTTCTACTTTGGACCGAAATAGAGATAACGTAACACCTGCTAGCCAAAGAGTCAATTGTGTATTCAATAGTTTAAATTCTGCCCCCTTAATTCCTTCAAAACCCTTGTGGGTTTTGTCTTTATAAGCCTGCACTTATAAAGTTGGGCTCCCCACTCATATTTCAAAGCACTGTCAATTTTGGTTGACGTTTCCCAGACTGCAATCCCTAAGACTCCAAATAAATGCCCTGGTTGCTTCACAGCCTCTTCTTAATCGACATTACTTGGCATAGCTGGTAGGATCTCAAGTACCTGACCTCTGTTTCCAGTGTTGCCCTGGATCGGAGTAAGGTATCAAGAGTCCACTGCACTCCTACATACCCTCGGTGGCTTTGAGTCAAGTGATCCTCTTGGTTCTGAACTCCACCTCCCCCACCCCCAATCTTGGTAAAGGTTCAGGCCTTTATTTGGATGTCCTCTGTTGCTGGCTTCTGTCCTCACTCATTTTTGAGGGGAGGATTCCATCTTCATTCATTCTGAATGGAATATTTGGGTTTCAGGTTCTTGGTAAGTACTCAGTTATGGGAAATAATAATCAGCCCTCTATTGTAACTCCTGCAGTATTTATGTTAAGGAAAATGGCCCTTCTTGCTGTGAATACTTGCCCCATTGGATCATATTACCCAAGATGATTTAAAACTTCATTGCTTAAGGGGCGCCTGGGTGGCTTAGTCGGTTAAGCGTCCGACTTTCGCTTAGGTCATGATCTCGCGGTTCGTGGGTTCGAGCCCCGCGTCGGGCTCTGTGCTGACTGCCAGCTCAGAGCCTGGAGCTTGTTTCAGTCTGTGACTCCCTCTCTCTCTGACCCTCCCCTGCTCACGCTGTCTCTCTCTCTCCTAGAAATAAATAAAACATTTAAAAAAAAAAAAAAACTTCATTGCTTAAAATGGGTACTTTTGTTATCCTAAAATTATTTACCTGCATGCACAATTGGAAAAGGCTTATAAAGACAATCAAATGGGATGCCTATTTCACTTGTTACCTGGAAGGTTTGAAACATATTCAAGATTCTAAAAATCTCCTCTTTCTAAAATGCCATTTCTAAACTAACTGAAGCAAACAAACAATTTTAAGAAGACCCATCTTCACTGTATCAGGCACCATCTTGTTCCCTAACTTCTTCTTTGTCTCTGGGCATGCAACAGCCCTCTTGCACCAAGAACCTGCTTCTGGGGCCATCTTCCTCTTCCCCTCTGCACCATCTCCACCTCCTCGGTACCCTCCTCCACTTCCTCATTCCAATCTTCTTGCCAGAACTCTGGCGACAGCTCTGTAAGGATCTTCACAGCACACAAATAAAAATCCTTAGTAAAAGACTTTGGTCATCTGAGCAATTAACTTAGTCCATCTGCCAGAAATACTATTTGGATCCAGCTATTCTTTTGAGAAAAGCTGAATCATGCCTGAATCATGGTATGATGAAATTCATTTCATTTTAAAATGAAACTATAAAGTTACTATCTATAACTATCTATATATTACGTATGCCTACATATGTATGTTACAGTGATGTGATATTTTCTATCTCTGATGGCATTGACAAAGTTAATTTATAAAAGATGTCCATTTAATTGGATTAAAAACAATTAAGTGCTTACATAAATTAAGTATTCAAAAAATTCCCAGAAATACAAAAACCACTAACCCACGTATTTTTCAAGTTCACATGATCTGAGATAATCCTTGATAAATAAATGCTAGTTTAATGGAGAACTAACTGATGGCTACCAGAGGGGAGGTGTGTGGGACGATAGGTAATATGAGTGATGGGGATTAAGGAGTGCATTTGTGATGAGCACAGGATGTTGCACGGCAGCGTTAAATCACTATAGTGTATACCAGAAACTAATATTACACTGTATGCTAACTAACTGGAATGTGAATTAAAACTTTAGTAAAAAAATAAAAATAAATTAAAAATGCATGTTTACGTTTGCTGGTTTAATAAAAGCAGGAAGTGTCTTCAGAGTTAACAACATCAGAGGCAATAGAAATACACAACTTTTTCTATCTGGGTTTACTAATCATAAAAGCTCATGCTATCTCTGTTTCAAAATCTGTCAATAAAAGAAATAACTTAAGATGATGATTAGTTGTTTAGTGTTCTAATCCAAGTGCAATCACTAAAGGCAAACAATTTAAGTAAATTTAAATGAGATAAAAGTTTATGCTGAATTAAACTAGATAACAAATGTTCATTAACCATCTAAATAATTTCAAAATATATAACATACTGAGATATCGATTGCTAAACCAAAGTTTATTTAGTTTTGGCTTTTAAATTTTTTACAGAAAGACAAAAATATATATAATATTTAGGTCTATTTAATAAACAAATCTATGCAAAAAAATTAAAATGACATTGAGGGGGAATATACTTATAGAAATTATGGAATAATGAGAGGCAGGTGGGTGGCTCAGTTGGTTAAGTGTCTGATTCTTGATTTCGGATCAGGTCATCATCTCAGGGTTGGGAGTTCGAGCTCCTTGTTGGGCCCCATGCTGGCAGTGTGGAGCTTGCTTGGGATTCTTTCTCTCTACCTCTCCCCTGTTCCCTTCCTCTCTCTCTCTCTCTCTCAATAAATAAATAAACTTTAAAAAGTGACTTATAAAAATTATGAAATGATGAAACATATGGATAAATGTACCTGCCCACAATTGTTTCTTAGTTTTTACTAGGAATTAAGACCCTAAGGGTTAAAAATTCTATTTAGCATTTTTGAAAGTAAAACTACTAAAATTCAACAAGGATGAATGAAAACGACTGTATATGTAAATGGAAACTAGGAGAGGAAAGCAGGGTGCGTGTTTTTGGTAAAAGAAGGTGTGGGGAGGGGCGCCTGGGTGGCTTAGTCGGTTAAGCGTCCAACTTTCGCTAAGGTCATGATCTCACGGTTCGTGGGTTCAAGCCCCGCGTCTTCTGTGCTGACTGCCAGCTCAGAGCCTGGAGCCTGTTTCAGTCTGTGACTCCCTCTCTCTGGCCCCCTGCTCACGCTGTCTCTCTCTCTCTCTCCTAGAAATAAATAAAAATATTTAAAAAAAAAAAAAAAAAGAACGTGTGGGGAAGAAATGCATTTTGTTGAGGGAAATGAAACTGATTTTATCATAAAGAAAGGCTGGTTATTGCAGAAAGAGAACGAACAAGAGACAAACTAAAATAGACACAGAAAGTTCTAGAAGGTTTATAAGAAAGAAATCTTGGAAAAGGAACTTCATATGTAATCAAGCTGGCCAAGATTAAAACGAATGCATTTAAAGTTCAGTTTCGATATCAAAAGTACACTAGTGCGAAATTTTGGTTTTCTCTGTTGAAAGGACAAATTTTCTCCGATTGATGGCCTGCTCTTAATAAGAGATTGTACAGACAAAGTTTCTTTACTTTCAGGGTAATCTGCCTCGGAAATAGATTCTATGTTTTGTCTTTATCACATCTTTGATAACTTGGGAAAACTGAGTCTTCTTCTCTATTAAGACCAGCAAAGGCTTTTATAGCTAATTGTAATTTTCTGTATTTGTTCCTGAAAATTAATTTGATTAAATGGATAATTAAATATTGTTTTATAATTTTCTGTTATCCTACTGGCTCAAGTATCCAAACCTTTTGATATTTTTTACAAACTCCCTCAAATCAACTTCTAAATAAAGTCTTTTTGAACTGGAAAATTCCATAGGACCTATTAGGTTTATTTGATACGTTAAAATCATATGGGAAGCATTGTCAAATAAGAAATAATACTAAACTTCCTTTATGTAACATCTATACAATGTTCCAAATTCTGTGTGAAATTCCCAGAAATCTGATTGTTTCCTGATATAATGTTATTAGTCATCATTTTAAAATGTATGACAGGGGTGCCTGGGTGGTGGCTCAGTCGGTTAAGCATCTCATGGTTTGAGAGTTCAAGCCCCATGTCGGGCTCTGTGCTGACAGCTCAGAGCCTGCAGCCTGCTTCAGATTCCATGTCTCCCTCTCTCTCTGACCCTCCCATGCTTATGCTCTCTCTCTTTCTCTCTCAAAAATAAATAAACATTTTTAAATGTTTTAAATGAAAAAATAAAATGTATGTCATAGGGGCACCTAGGTAACTGTCAGTTAAGCATGTGACTGTTGATTCTGGCTCAGATCATAATGTCATGGTTCTTGAGATTGAGCCCTGTGTCAGGCTCTGCCTGCCTGCTTATGGTTCTCTCTCCCTCTCCCTCCGCTTCTCCCTCCCACACCTCTCTCTCAACATAAATAAACTTAAAAAATAAGTAAATAAATAACTTAAATAAAATGTATGTCATAAAAATAAGCAACCCCCTTTACAAACTCCATTACGAGAATGAGACTCATTATATTTGGCATTTGTCCTCCAGCAGATTAACCTTTTATGAAACTTTCTTGCTGTCTCCCCAAATGTCATCATTTCGAACTATCATTCTCTAAACCCTGCCTTCTAAACCTTTACCTTCTGATGACAGAGATATCTTCTTTTACCCTCTGCGCCCTTTGAAATATGGCAGTTGGATTTTACCCAGCTGCCACCATCTCAAAGACACAAGTATGTTCTAGTAATGGCCTGTATGTTTTCTCACTGTGCAAAACCCTTTCCTAGTCATAGAGTATGGCTTCAGCTCC
The DNA here is from genome assembly GCA_017311185.1 of Proteles cristata cristata. Lineage (NCBI taxonomy): Eukaryota > Metazoa > Chordata > Mammalia > Carnivora > Hyaenidae > Proteles > Proteles cristata. The sequence continues at coordinate 331,562 of JAESUZ010005179.1, forward strand.
ATGGTAAAAATTATTGCAGAAAATAATCCCAAACTGAGGTGTACCCCCGAACTTCACAATGACTGAGGGAGCTATTTCACAAAATAAATATTATAGGCCATTTGCCACATCTGGCCAACATTACAACATTTTCATTGCACATATCATCCCCAACACTCTGCCACTGTAGAACAAACAAATGGAATAATTAAGACCCAGTGGCAAACCTTACTGCATCTTTCAGCCTGCTTTGGTCTATATTTGATATTATTTAACCTAAGATCCACTCTGTTTGATAGACATGAATTATCTTCCTTTGAAATCATTATCTGAACACCTATGAGGATGGCCTACTATGGAAAGGAAATCCACTAATCTACTGCAAAGATCTTATCAAAGTACTTGAAACTAATACCGAGCTCATACAGCAATCCTTCCCCAACACACTCCTGGGAGATAAACATCTTCAACATCATAACCTCCCACCTGGACATTTGCTTACTGGAAATGTCACCCTCACAAGGATGCCCTCCAACCTCACTGGGAAGGGTCATATTAAGTATTCTTAACTAACCTCTATGCTGCTAAACTTAAAGGCATTGACCCATGGATTCACAGTTCTTATTTAAAAAAAAAAAAAAAAAAGGCATCCTCACCTGACTGGACATCCCTATCCACAAGAGATCTCAAACTAAAAATATCCAGATTCACTCAAAAGCAAGAGTCTGGATGAGAAACAGACAGCACTTGAAGTACACAGACAGCTTTCCCAAGAGTCATGACCAGGCTTGTATAACCTCACAACAGACTCTTACTAATGCCTGATGTTCATGAAATATTTGGAATAACCCTTGTAGCAGGCACTTCAGCACTCTGGTTAATCCTACTTCTACCAGTGATTCTGATTACTTGAGTTTGATTGTTTTTAAAACATGAGATGCTTTCTGCTCTTGCTTATTATTACCCAAATTAGAGGAACTAAATGGTAGACAAAGCCATAATTCAAACACCCCAAACTACAGCAAGCTCTCCCGGGTAACCCTTCTGGCTACTGAGTATGTCATTCCCAGCCCCCTGTGGGGGATCAGGAAACTCTTGGGCAACTCATTTATAATTTCACTCTTCTCCATAATTTCACTGTAAACTAGATTGTCCCCTCTGACCTGACCTATCAAGTTAAAATAATCTGGCCTCCCAGGAAAGAAAACACCCTCTGCTTCACTTTAACCACCCCAAAATGCTGGAGAAAAACATTCTAATGATCCAACCGTTTATCAAGAGCCAGAAACCTCCTCTACTTGGCTCTTGCAGACGTGCCAAGGCACAAATAACACGTGTTCCTCAACAGACACTTGTAGCTGCAAGACTCCCCCGTACAAAAGATTCTTTCAGCTAAGATCTGAATCACACAGCCACCCCCTTTCTGTCTGCTCAAATAAAATAGATCCCTGGTTTTCTCCTATCAGGCCCTCTATACCAGTAAAGGAGTCCATAACCAGATCTAAGCAGAGACGCTTTGCACCCCTACAGGATACATTTTCATCTGCACTTACAGGGGACAATCTTGGGCATCTGCTTGCCTAGACAGCTAGAGAATGGCAGAGCAATGCCGCCTGGGATATCTAACTTCCCTTTTATCTATCCTTAAGTTAATTACTAAAGGATAACCATATAGGATAATCATAGAAGTAAAAGAAGTCTCTCCACTAAAAAAACTAAAAGAAAATGATTATCCAGTTGACAACTCCTCTAAATATAAAGGTAGTAGTTGTGGGCATTCTCAAGGCTATGATCTCCCAGGAAAGAAGAACCTTTGTACAGGGGCCCAATTTGGGAGGATCTTTAGTTGTTGGCTTGGAATGAGCCCATGATTAGAAATCTCTCTTGGACCATCAGCAGAATTTCCAGGTCCACTGCCCAAGATATTAGAGCCAGGGCAAATCTTTATAAACTCTATCTCATATTATCCTCAATAATAGCACAGCAGTAGGTTATTTACTTGTTATCCAAGGCATAGTCATCACTAACACTTCTTGCTGTATGCGGATAAGGCTTCCTGTCACTTGGAATTAGAAACTGCTAAGATTTTTAAGCTTTCTAAATCACTCAGGGGAATCTCACCCTCTAAAACCTTTGGGTGGCTGGATTTCAGATTCTCAGATATTTTTAGTTAACTCCTGATCAGAACTGGGACCTGGGTTACAAGCTATCTTATCATTGTTTTAATTTGTTCTATACCCATTATTATCCCACTGTCATTGCTTTCATAGCCAATGTTACAAATCCTGTCAGAACTCAGATAATGTTTGTTCAAAGACTCAAAACCATCCATCAGATGTACCCTTTGACTGAAAAGAAAGGAGAATCTAAATGACTTCTAGGTCTTATTTTCTCAAACCGCCTTGTTACTCAGGTGTGGATGGAAGACTCTCACCTCTCATGCTTGTTGAACATATCAAGTAACAAGCACTATGAGATTCCACCCTCCAAAGTACGTGAGGGGCCCCGAGCAAATTGCAGGTTGCCAACCACTTTAATAATGAAATAGGACTGCGTGATATAAAAATTTGTCATTGATGTTTTCCTGCCAGAAAGATCTTGATCAGAAGGCGGAAAGGTGGAAGAAGATTCAAAACGAAGTCAGCATTGCTAAGAGAGTCACTCAAAATAGAGTTGAAAAAACACTGAAGAAGTGGGGCCTATGCATTGTCTATTTCAAGTTCACTGTTTCAATTCTCAGTCCACCTGATCTTTTGACTTTTGTCAACTGCAACTTGTCAACCACAACCCTGACCACCTGGTGAGACACATTCTTGTACTTCAGATGGAAACAGAGATAATGTAACATCTGTTGGCCAGACTATGTGTATTAGCTCATCAGTTTAAACTCTGCCATCACCAATCATAATTCTTTCAAATCAAGTTATGTAGACTTGTGGTTTTTGCCTTTATAGGCCTGCACTCCCTACTCACTAGCTCACTATTCAGAGCACACTTTTGATTTAGGTTGACTCTCTGCTCCTGGATTGCAATCCCTAAGACCCCAAAGAAATGCTTCGGTTACCTCACAGCCGCTTCTTGATTCACAGAACCAGATCACTGTCATCATCATCATCATCATCTGGGATTCCATATGGCATTTTGGAAATACTCTGTTAAGGTTATCGGGCTCTATTCTTAAAATAAAACTAAAATCTCTGAAATCAAGGAATTATAGGCATGGAAGAATATGTGAAAACACACACACACATTAAGTCAGAGAATTATAATCCAAATCTACCTGTTGCCTCCTAAACTCCAACAAATTTGTGCCTTCATTTTTCCATCTGACACCTGATTTTCACCTGCTCACATCAAGATTACTTTCAGCAGTCACTTCTCTGAGTCTCATCTTTAAAAAAAGGATCTGATGATGTCATCACTGATATCTCTACCTCTAACATGAGTCATTCATTACTATGCTCTGTGATTCTTCTAAGAAAGGACCAACATAATCATGGTGTTTACCCAGTAAATCCGCATTCTTAATATTTAACCACTTAATCTAACAATAGAAAAACAAAACAAGCAAGCAAATATATCCAATACTTTGAGGGACCATTTCAATTCCCACTGCATTTATAAAACATGAAAATATATTCTGCTTTCAATATGATGCCCACTTATGGCCTCACCTCCCTCTTTAGCTTTTCTCTCTTTTGTTCTAGACGTTTTTGCAGTTCTTTCTGTCGAGGAGAAAGACAATATGTTGAGGTCACTGGAGAGGTATTTGCAGACTGTGTTCTGTGACTGGGTTTCCCGTTCCCCTTACTTCGATCTGAGATGGCAGCAGAGCTTGGACGTGTCTTGGGGTTGGTTGGTGGCTGAGGGATGTAAGCCAGTGGCTCTTCTGCTGATGAATGAGCAACAGCATGAATCATTGCTATAGGCTCTTCTTTCTTGACACCATTGACATTTGAGTTGGACGACCTAGATGACAATTGGTGAGGTTCATTTTCTGTACCATTAGTATTAATGGGGGGCAAAAACCCCTGACTCTCAATGTCTTGTAAATTCAGAAGTTCAAACTTTCCATCTCTCTCAACTAGTATTTTCCTATCCTTGTTCTCTTCACAATTTCCATCAGTGAGTGACAGGAGCACATTTTCTTGTCCAAATTCATTGGAAATACATAACTGTGACAGTTTTCCAGACATACTACTTTCATTTTCAAGATGATTTTTGTAAGAATCAGTGTCTTCCAGTGGAGGAACTTCCAAATCAACTAATTTGTCTTTGAACTTAAGTTTTCGTTCCCTTTTATCATTCACAGGTTCTTGATTCTGTAGAATCTTGTTGGCTTCTACAATTTTTTCCATAATGTATCTCCTTACTTCCTCATCCTCTTCCTCCTCCAGGTCTCTCTGGCTCTCCATTCTGGATTCCTGGAAAGAGTTTTCACTATCTGAATCTGATATGGAATCCAAAGGTTGAATACTTGGGACAGAAATGAAGGCATTTCTTCTTGGTGAAACTTCATCCTTCAAAGACTTGTCAGGATCAGAATTCTGTTCTGTGTGTTCTGTTTCTGTTTCATTGTCTTTTAATTCTTGATTAATATTCTCTTCATTCCCACAAGCCATCTAAAAAAAATAATATGAGGTTCTCTTTTTCAGTATAAATTGAGACTCTTTGTCCATTTACATGTAGACAATCCAAAATACATTTCCATAATCATGCCATACATTTAGTGAATGGGAAAATTTACATGCTTCTTACTTTTACTGTGCTCATAATATTCTAACTAATATTTATGAGCACCCCAAGGGAAATGCATGTGACAACAGCACTTTAGGAAAAATTTAATGCTAAATCTGAATTGGATGTTGCTAGGGGCTATATTAACATTTTAAAAAGTTTTATGCTAATGAAAAGGTAGCTACAAATAGTACATTATTATGTTAATATGCCTCCTCTATAAAATATTCTTAACTTTAAATTTTCAGAAAAAAAATTTTTTTTAATGTTTTCTCTTATAATATTTGTATTCTTCAAAAAACTATCTTTCTCCCCAGGACCATTACAACCTCAGTCTTTAGTCAAGTTCTAATCATTCTGAGACTCTTATAATCTTTTCAGATTATTATTGCTGCCATTTTCTGCAGGATCTGGATCCAAATTCCAGTCAATTTTTATCTCCAGATGACATTTTCCTTCCTAACTATCCTCCAAGGCTCCAACAGTCTATGCTAAACACCATCATAAACTTATATTAAAAAAGCATAGTTCCATGTGAACCATAGATCAGTATTATCACATCACCAAACCCTGCTCTACACCTGCTGTTTCTAATTAAAGGCTTCTTATCTAACATCTTTCCCACATACATACATACTCAGCAGCCAAACAGAAACACTTTCCCCCTACAGTAGTTTTTTCTTTTTCTCAGACACCTCTCTCCCTCCTGAAACAATTTTACAGGAGTTACCACTTGCTGCTCTCTTCAAACTCATAAAATTCCCTTCCTCTTTTACATGCTTAAAGGTCATCTTTTCTGATAGCCTCCCCTTCCTACCCTGCACAGCATTGCCAGATGTCTGATAAGCAAATAAACCTGGCCCATTAAAACGTCTAACAAGTAAGTAAGATTAAACTAAGATTTCTGCATTGTAATTGGGGTTTTTTAAGCTGTATTTGATTCATTGTTCATTCTGACAGTATCTGTTTCCTAATTTTCTTTGGTTTTAATTTTTTAAAACCCACTGCAAAAGAAGCCAAAGAAACAAAAAAATGAAAACCCCACTGCAATATAACTACCACTTTTTACAGTGAGATTCCACCCCAGCCCTTATCCATGTCTCTATATCTGTCATCCATTTTTCCTTGGCAGCCTCACAGGAAGAAGTGATTATAACCACCCACGAGAATGAGTAAGATTGACAAGAGCCCTTTGTTTTGACCACTGCTGTATCCCAAACACCCACAACAGCCTCTGATACATGGTAGGTGATTATTAATATTTTCTGAATGAATTAAGAAATGAAACAATGAATCATCATTATCTCTTTTCTAATTCTAGCACTCTGTGCTTTGGATCACATACCCTTCCAACCATGAGATTGGAACTTACCACTCTGGGGTATCTCCGCCTCTACTCATTCTTACTATTTTTCTGCTAAAGATACATAAAACTCCCATTTAAAGGCCATCTCAGAAAAATCTTTACTTTTCACTGTTGTCTTTTCCAAATATTATCCCATTTCTCCTCTCCAATGTATAAGAAAGCAAATGGAACTTAAGAGAAGTTTGTGATGTAAAACTTACTGTCTTCTTTTTCTCATATTCTTTTTCTTAACCTTCTTAAATCTGACTTCTGTTGCAATTACTTAGATCGCTGTCCCTCTAAAGTCACCTATTCTTATAGCTGTCTTACATCTTTTCTTCATTACTTCCCTATTTATTGACTCTAATTCATACATATATGCATATGAATATATACGTGTATGAATATATACGCACATGTATAGACACACAAATTATATAGAGACACACATATACACTACATATGCATAAATATATATATAATATGTAAAGAGAGAAAGAACTGTCCATGATCCAGGAACAGTTTCATTTTCCTGGATTTCCCTTCTATGTGTCTCATAAATACTGTATGATCATGTTTAATGGGTCCACTGTTTTCTATGGTATTCCTATGGCTCAGTTTTGACTCTCTACATTTTTCTCTATATACATTCCTCTGATGAGGTAATTCAGTCTAAGGGCTTCAAATATTAGCCAAAAGACCATGTTTTTTGAGGATCTGCTTTATTTTCATTTATGTTAAAAGTATAATTCCATGATTTTTCCCAAGTTTATCAAAAGTAGAAATTAATTGTACTTGTTTTTATTTTTGATGCAATAAATCATTTATATTATATAAATTATAACTTTCAATTATTATTTTAGTTTTTTTAAACATTTATTTTTGAGAGAGAGACAGAGCATGAGCAAGAGAGGGAGGCACAGAATCCAAAGCAGGCTCAAGGCTCTGAGCTGTCAGCACAGAGCCCAATGCAGGGCTCAAACTCACAAACTGCAAGAACATGACCTGAGCTGAAGTCAGAAGCTTAATCAACTGAGACACCCAGGCACTCCCATTTTTAACTATAATTTAAACTTTATTAAGTGCTAAAATAATCCCTGTTCTCTCACTAATTATCTCTTGCCTTAGGATACAACATATAAACTCTTAATGTCTCCATTTTCTCATTTGTAAGGTGGAAATAATGATACTTGTTCCGTCCGTGTATATCAAAGGAATTTTGGGAGGTTTAGAGGACATAATATATGCAAAACTCTTGAAGAATTACAAAGCACTCTGTTAATGTAATTATTATGAATGCTTTTTGCAATTTATATATACCTCTATTATGCTGGCACCACTTTTTTCTTTTTCATTAATTAACCATTCCAGGTCCTTTTCAAAGTCATCTTCATAGTCTCCACTTTCTTTTGAGTCCGTATCTTTACTTTCATCCATTTTCTGTTTATTAAAGAATAATGCTGTAAGATTTAAAAAGACAAGGTATATGTTATGCCCACTTTAGGGGAAGAGTGGAGAATGGAGTTTAAAGTAATAAGCTAACCAACACATAGAAACACAAAGCATGAGATGTTCCAAATAAACATACTATCTGTATACCCTGAAAGAGGTACCTTCAATGGCCAGACGTTTTCTAGATCTACCACTCTAAAAACCATCCCCCTCCACCCAATTCCCGAAACCCTGATTTACAAAGAGACTACAAAAGGTGGATAAGAAGACTCTCTGAGGCTTAGAGGATTTTCCACACCCCTCCCTGCCAATCATTAAAACTCCTTGCCCAGGTCAAAGCAGATGACACAGCTTTTAAGTCATACTCATTAACATTGTCTTATATTGAAATAAAAACAAATGACAGGCTTCCTCTGCTCTCTGAAAGCAGAGCATTCCAACGAAACCTTTTGAAAGCCAACATGGCAGAAAGCAAAGAAGCAATTACCTTTTCATAAAAGCAAAAATCCTCTTCAGATTTCATTCAGTGAACAAAAACAGGTACTAATGTGGGTCTTTTGTAAAAGAAAAGTGTAAAGCAAACTCTCAAACAGTGGGAGAAACCTGAGTATCACTTCCTATCCTCAATGTTTCAATCCTACTAGTTTATAGGGCATAGTTATAATTTGTGATCTGAGAGCTTTCAATTAAGTAACATCTGATTTTCAACTACGGTAAATGTTAATATCCACAGAAGTCAAACTGTTTTCAACTCTCTGAACTATATTTTTCATTAAAAAAAAAAAAAATGTGATGCCTAATAGTACCCATTATCAGTGACAAATAAATAGGGAGGTCTGGTAAACGTTCGTGTTTATGAAAATGGTGTGTAAATCCAGTCACTTTTAAGAGAACAAAGCTAAAGTTATCTATAGATTGAGGTCAGTTCCTCACCCTGCTAATTGTTTTGTCTATAATTTTTCAAACAAAAGAAGTGAATAAATCTTCACCTATAATGTGTCTGTATATGTATGTGAGCATACCATATGTATGTGTATATATGTACAGTTTTGATGAACCTTTGAATACCTACAATATTCCTATATACATACTGAGGACAAGAGTCCATCAGTTATTTCAGATAAAGAGAACAACAGGAGAAAGAGCAAACAAACATGGAATTGCATGAAACTGTGCACTGTGGCCTCACATAATGTGTTCCTGAAGAAAAATCTGGAAGGAGTGAGAAGGGATCAGTCTGATGTCAGGTTATCTGTTCAAGAAACAGGGTTGAGGGAGAACTTCATGTAGATCTAATTGTCATAAAGGCAAATATATAATAATAATAACCTGAACATTTCCCACTATTAAACAAAAACAGAAAGAGCAACGCTGTCTAAATGTGCATAGAATTCCAGGTCCAGTTTCAAAAGAACTACAGAAATCTCATCTTCAGGGTTGGCTATGGGAGTAAAATGCCTGAAAACCAGGCTCAGAGGAATACCCTAGGAATATTATCCTAGAGAAGAGAAAATTCAAAGAGTCATGACACCTGCTTTACATTATTCAAATGGCTGCTGCCATCTGAAGTTCAACTTCAAATAGAAAAACTAGTCAAGGGCTGGAAACGCAGGGACAAATTTTGGCAATTTAAAACGGAATTTATATTGCAAACTTGTCCTGAAGTAAGTTGCCTATTAGAAGTGTTACATTCCCGGGGACCTGGGTGGCTCAGTCCGTTAAGCATCTTCGGTTCCGGTCATGATCTCACGGTTCGTGGGTTCGAGCCCCGCGTCAGGCTCTGTGCTGACAGCCAGCTCAGAGCCTGGAGCCCGTTTCAGATTCTGTATCTCCCTCTCTCTCTGACCCTCCCTGGTCATGCTGTCTCTCTCTCTCTATCTCTCAGAAATAAATAAAACATTTTTAAAAATTAAAAAAAAAAAAAGAAGTGTTGCATTCCCTGTCAATGACAAAGAGCTTTAGCAAAAACTGGAGGACCCCTAAGATTTATTTTAAACTTTTTATAAGCTGCAAATAAGCAAATAATTGCCAACTCCTGAAAAGCAAGAGAATTTAAAAGGAAATGCATAGTAGCATGATAAACTTAATTGAAAACAAATGATCTGGGCCTCTGAAACCCAAGACTTAAAAAATTCTGGTCTGTTTCATTGAAATGTCATCTTTCCTTAGCGTGGTGTTTGGTACTGGTACCCTTCCCCTTCTCAAGAGGAAGTTAGTTTTATGTACATGAATGTCAATCATTCAACCTAATTATTCAACTCGATAATTAAAACTATTCCCAACGTGTTAGTTAGATTACAATCCCTTCTAGATAGTTATTTCTTTTAAACTAAGAATACAAAATGGACTTTCTTAAAGAACTCAAAGTAAAGTTTCAGTAATTTGTGAAGTAAAGGTTGAGAGCAATAATATTTTGAGGTAACCTAGAGAAACCAAACCAATACTTCCGAGTGAGTTTCTTTACCACTGCCTGGCCACGAGACAGGCTAAACCACATCAACTGTTCTAACGATGTACTAATTGAAAGTACGTGCACCGTGGATGATTAGAACACACTAAAACTCACTGTGATCCAAAATACTGATAGAAACAATACTGGTTTTCACAGTCGCAAGTGGCTTAGCATAATCAGCTTTCTTTTCAGACCAGGGATCTTGGAGTTTACTAAGATGTTTAGGTTACATAACTAATTGTTAGAATAAGATTTCTATGGAGCTCTTCAGTACTCTCCTTTAATTTTATAATAAATATAGTTCTGAATTTGTAAAAAATCGTTGCCGGAGGACTTTCATAGCCGTGCTTTTATATTTACAAAGAAGCTCACCCATGTGAAAGCTCAAATTTAAAACTAAAAGACAGAATCAGCATAATCAATAAAAATAAAATGAAAAAATCAAACACACTAGGTGTTATTAAATCGTACAATTATGCAATAATTAAAAAGAGAAAAAGCCACAGTTTGAAGTGACTCTAAGACGTAAATGAAGATGCATTAAATTTGTACCGCCGTTCTTTTCCTGTCCCTTCAAAAACTTCGTGGCCGGTTGCCAAGTAAACAAAGAACATAAATCATAAACTCTTGTTACCAAGTCCCTTAAGACTTTTTCAAATGCGTCACAGGATATCCAATCCCCTTCAGTTCTTTTAATCATCATCCCCAGGGTCCTGGCCATATGGTGCACACTCAACATACTGGAACAAAAACACATTTTACACCAACTGAATCAGTAGCACTTACTCCTCCTGAGTTTCACACATTTAAATTTCACGGTTTATCAGCAGTAAAAAATCTACATAAGCGGCCTGGATAAGAACCACCCTCTTAATAGGTTAACTAGAATAAGAGACAAATTAATTCCTTCCTCCGGGGTGTCTGCTAACTCCCACGTGGGCCTGTGACTGCAGACGCTTTAGCGTGTGTGAGTCTCAGCGAAGTCTGCATGTACACTTTTGACAACTTTCTGTCAGGACGCAGACCTGTGAAAATAGTTTACTCCCATTCACTGACCCCAGTCTTATCTCATAGCCTTTCAAACATACGTTTGTTTAACACCGAAGAGAAGCCAAGGAACGTCAAAGACAGCCTGCTGAACACAAAACAAGCGCTTCAGCAAAAGCCAAGCCTACGAACACCGTGAGACCACCTGGCCCGTTCTTCCTGCCGCATCCTTCCGAACCGTAACCCCATGAGTAAAAAAAGAATCTTAAATTCATACTGTCACAAGTATGACAATAATAATACTTCACAAACATTAGGTGATCATTCTAATTTGTATCCAGGCTCCCCAGGAACCGTCGCCTAAATGAATACCTAAGCCTCTTCATGGGAGCCACCGTTTCAGGAGTGACTCCTTTCTCCCAGGGACGAGAACTTCGGGACGGGAAAGAAGATGACAAAAGAGGGAGACGAAGCTACCCTCGGAGGGGTTCCCCTCACAGAAAGCCACGCGGGGCGCTGGACGCGGGACGCTGGACGCGGGACTCCGGCGCCAGACGTCTCGCGCACGCTTCCTCCCGGACGCCCCCGACGCTCGGCCCCGTCCCCTCGGGAAACATCCCCGCCACGACTGTCTCCGCATCTTCCTTCCCTGCTCTCCCTCTGGACCCCTCCTGCCTGCGTGAGACGCGGCGGCCGGGGTCGCACGGGCGGCCGGCGCAGTTCTCACCTCCGCCTTCTAAGCTCCGACAGGCGGGCGAGGGAGACCCCGGCACCCGCTCCCTTGGCGGCCGGGCCCCAGCTGCCATAGCAACGGCGCGTCTCCGCGTCCTCCATCCGGGCCTCCCTCCCTGCGGGGCGCGGCGGCGCGGTGGCACGGCGCAGGCGCAGACGGCCGCCGAGAACACCGCGCCGGCCCGCACGCCGCGCGCCCCTCCCCCCCTGCCCCGTCAGGCCGCCGTTTCCCAGGACGCAGGCGGGAAGAGCGCGCCTACGCCCACCCGCGTGGAGGGCGCGCGCCGGAACTCGGGCATCGCCTTCCCGGCTGTGAGTTTTCCCGCGTGTAGTCGTCTCTCCCCAATTACGGGATTTTTTAGGACAATTTCTGGACGTCCACGCCTGGTGTTTTCTTCGCGTTATCCAGGCCCTTCCAGTTTTCCCTGCGCGGTGAGCAGATGGCTGATTAGTTACCAGATTCTTCTGGAAGCCCCCGCACCCCGTCGCGAATGAAAAACCGGTCCTTCTGCGCCCAGAAGGGGGGTCAGAGGACGCTTGCTCCAGGCTCCAGGAATGCTGAAACGGGCAAATAGAACATTCGCGAATCCTCCGTAAAGATCTGCTGTCCGTATACAGGGGAAGCACAGTGAATCTTTGATTGCAGTGACAAATGACAAGATTTTAGAAAGTGGCCATTCCCTGCCACACACAAAAACAAACAAAAAGCAGGGAGATACGAAAATATTCCCTCAGTGCACTCCGGAATTTTCAGATTCTTTTTTATTACTGGGATTTTTAATGTATATATTTTTAAATATTTATTTCTGAGAGAGCACAAGCAGGGGAGGGTCAGAGAGAGCGGGACAAAGGGCGTGAAGCCCCCCACCCACCCCCGACCATAGCAAGCACGGGGGCTTGAACTCCCAAACCAGGAGACGGTGCCCTGAGCCCAAGTGAGTGCTCACTGGCCGAGCCACCCAGGGGCCCCTAATGCTTGTCTTGAGAGAGTGAGTGTGAGGAGAGCAGAGGCCGAGGGAGGGAATTCCCAGCAGGCTCCTCACCGCTGGTGCCGACCGAGTCAGGACGCGTGACCGGGCCTGAGCCAGAATCACGAATCAGAAGCTTCGTGGACTTGGCCACTCAGGCACCTCTGTTTATTTTTAGAATCTTTATCACTTGGTGTGATGGAGAGCATCTTTTCTTCCAAGAGAGGCCCTGTAAAATTGAGTTTTAAAGTATTCTCCAAGTTGTAAACTTAGTAAAAAATTAAAAAGATTTTCAAGTTAAAATGAATTACAAGATTGACTGCATTTCCTAGCTGCAGCGTATAACTTACAGTTCTAGATTTAATGCTTCTCATTAAATGTTAAACATGACCGTTACAGAACCTTGTGTTATGTACCTGAATGACATTTAAAAGTGGGATGCATAGGGGGGCACCTACCTGGTCGGTTCATTCTGGGGTCCTGAGTTCAAGCCCCACCTTGGGTGTAGAGATTACTAAACAAAATGAATTTTAAAAAAATAATAAAAGTGGGATGGATAGCTGTAAAAATTCAGAAGCACATCACACTTAAGTGGAAGCCAGAGTTCCACTTACCTCAACCACGTAGGACCCAGCTGCAAACAAAACAAATATAAAAATCTTTAAAATAATAATAAAAACTTACCACAGAGGCTCCTGGCTGGCTCAGTCACAAGAGCATGCCCCTTTGATCTTGGGGTCATGAGTTTGAGCCCCACGTTGGAGGTAGAGATTACTAAAATAAAACTTTTTTTTTTTTTTTAAAGGGGGTATTACAAAGTTTGTGAGCTAAGACCGAGCCATTCGTGGGAGACTCTGTCACAATCCTTTCCTTTCGTCTATTCTCATAAACTTAGTGCTCTGAGTTCCCAGCCAGGAAATCAAAATATGATCCCTTGAAAGGAAGGGAAAGAGAAGAGGCGGGCTGTTGAAAGCAGATACACTGACACCAGAAAGAACTGGAGACATGATCAACTGTCATGCAGGAAGATAAATAAAAAGGCTTGAAAGCAGAGACTACCTAGAATAAACCAAAAATCTTAAAGGCAAGCAGAGACCAACACTACACTACAACATAGTACAATAATGATTCACAATCTGTGTTGATAAACCTGAGGTTCTAAAAATGACCTATTTCACTAGCATCTATTTAAGAAAGCAGAGAAATAGTGGGTTTTCAATAATTTCATTCAATTTTTCCTATTGAATGCCTTACTTATAGGTCTGCCTGGGAAGTGAGTAATTCCTAATGTATGCAGGAAGGAGCTCATGGTCTAAAAAAGAGGAGATAGGCCTTAAAAAACGGGAACACAGTGTGACACATAAGGTACAGATATAGCTCAAACTGGAGATCAATTAGGAAAACGTGACGATAAAAAGTCCTTTGCAAAGTGTTGACATTACAGTTGACTTTTGAAGAATGAAAAGAATTGCACAAAGGTGAGGCATCATACACAAAGAAGTTAGCATGTGCCAGGGCATGGAGGCATCAACGTGTTTATTCCAGGATCGTTATGTAATTTAGAATTGCTGGTAGCATAAGATGAAATCTGTCCTTCATTGCCTATGGCAGCCTCTGAGATACTTTAAGCATGTTATAAAAACAACCAAAGTATGATTTGTGAACAAGCATTTCCACTAAAATTAATAGCATTCTTTGGAGAGTTAAGTAAGTTCATTTCTAACTGAGTTCCTTAAAGAAGAGACTGAGTTTTATTTATTTTTTTTAATTTTTTTTTAATGTTTTATTTATTTCTAGGAGAGAGAGAGAGACAGCGTGAGCAGGGGAGGGTCAGAGAGAGAGGGAGTCACAGACTGAAACAGGCTCCAGGCTCTGTGCTGGCAGTCAGCACAGAGCCCGACGCGGGGCTCGAACCCACAAACCGCGAGATCATGACCTGAGCGAAAGTCGGACGCTTAACCGACTAGGCCACCCGGGCACCCCAAGAAGAGACTGAGTTTTAGATATTTCTGTATACTTAGCAGAAATGGCATTTAAATGTCTAGTAAATATTCAGTTATTGACATAACTGAATAAGTGAACTAATTTTATTGTAAATAACCTTAATCATGTAACTGAATTCATAATTTCTTCCTAATACTTTAGCAACTCAGAGGTTATTGAAGGAATTAGTGTTTTGATGATCAAGGAGAAAGGAAGAATAAATTTCTAAAATGGGGCATTTTAGAAAGTGCAGAACTTTGGTAAATTAGGATAATCAGAGATACTATGAGACCATGAGAGTACAGAACTGGCATACTAAGTGAGGAAGAAATGATAGAGGAATGCTAATGATACATTTGGCAGTTTTGTTTTTTAATTTAAAAAAATGTTTAATCTTACTCATTTTGAGGAGAGACAGAGTATGAGTGGGGAGAGAGAGAGGGAAATACAGAACTTGGAGCAGACTCCAGGCTCTGACCTGTCAGCACAGAGCCCGATGTAGTGCTTACACTCATGAATGGTGAAATCATGACCTGAGCAGAAGTTGGACGCTTAACGAACTGAGCCACCCAGGCGCTCCACATTTGGCAACTTTATAGAGTTAAGCAAGTTACTGTGCTCTCTCGGTCTCTCTATCCATACACATTTAAATAATCCCATTTACTATGGCATCTAAAAGAATAAAATACCTAAGAAGCTACTAAGAAAGTGAAAGATCTGTATACTGAAAACTATAAGATATTGATGACAGAAATTGAAGAAAACACAAATATATAGAAAAACTTCCATGTTCATGGATTGGAAGAATATTGCTAACATGTTCATACTACCCAAAGCAATCAACAGATTCAATACAATCCCTATTAATATTCCGATAGGGTTTTTCACAAAAATAGAAAAACAATCCTAAAATTTGCATGAAACCAGACAGGACCCCCAAATAGCCAAACCAATTTTTAGAAAAAAACAAAGCTAAGGGTACTTACTTACTGATCTCAAACTATATTACAAAGCTATAGTAATTGAAACAGTATGGTAATGGCACAAAAACAGAGCCATACATCAGTGGAACAGAATAGAGACTCCATAAATAAATCCATGCTATATGTTCAACCAATCTTTGACCATGGTGCCAAGAATACACAATGGAGAAAGGATTGTCTCTTCAATAAAAGGCTTTGGGTAAACTGGATATCCACATGCAAAAGAATGAAACTGGACCCTCACCTTACATCATATACAAAAATTAACCTGAAATGGATTGAAGACATAAGTAAGAACTGAAACTGTGAAATTCCCAGAAAAAAACATAGTGAATAAGCTCTTTGAAGCTGGTCTTGGCAATGATTTTTGGGGAGGCATAAAACCAAAACAGGATAGGCAATGAAATCAGAAATTAAAAAGTGGGACTACATTAAACCAAATACTTCTACACACCAAAGGAAACTATCAACAAAATGAAAAGGCAACCTGCGGAATGAAAGAAATATTTGCAAACCACATACTTGTTAAGAGGCTAATCCCAAAATGTATAAGGAAGTCATATAACTCAATAGCAAAAATAATAATAAATAATCCAATTTTTAAATGGGCAAAGGACCTATATAGACATTATTGCAAAGAAAACATACAGTGACCAATAGGTATATGAAAAGGTACTCAACATCACTAATCATCAATGCAAATTAAAACCATGATGAGATGTCCCCTCACATCCGTTAGAATGGCTATTATCTAAAAGGCAAGTGTTGGTGAAGATGTGGAGAAAAGGAAACGCAAACTGATATAGCCACTATGGGAAACAGTATGGAGGTTCCTCAAAAAATTAAAAATAGAACTACAATATGATCCAGCAAAACCACATCAGGGAATATTCCCAAAGGAAATGAAATCAATTTCTTAACAAGATAGCTGCACTCCTATGTCCATTGCAGCATTATTCACAATAGCCAACATGGAGACGGTCTAAGAGTCCATCGATTGGTGAATAAGAAAGGAAAATATGCTACATACACATACATATGATGGAATATTTTTCAGCGATAAAAAGAAGGAAATTCTGCCATTTGTGACAGCATGGATGAATCTAGAGCACATTAGGCTGAGTGAAATAAGCCAGACACAGAAAGACAAATTCTGTCTGATCTCACTTATATGTGAATTCTAACAAAGTTGAACCTCTGGGACCAAAAAGTAGAACAGTGGTCGCCAGGGGCTGGAGGGTGGAGGGGGAAATGGGGAAAGAGTGGTCAAAAGGGCACATACTTTCAGCTATACGATGAATGAGTTCTTGGGATTTGTATGGCATGATAACTGTAGTTAATGAAACTGTATTGTATACTTGAAATTTGCTAAGAGAGTAGGTTTTAGGTATTATCACAAAAAACAAAGAAAGTAACTATATGAGGTGATGAATGTGTTAATTAACTTGGTTGAGGTAATCATTTCTCTCTCTCTCCATATATACATATATATATATATGCACACACATACACACACATACATAAAATCATCACACTGTACACCTTAAAAATCATGTTGTGCAAACTAAATATGTACCATTTTTGTCAATTATACCCTGATACAGCTGGAAAGATGAATACAATCCTTTCCCTCTCCTCTCTGATGTAACTGCCTTCAGTCTGTCAATGACTGCACAAAAAAAGGAGAATTAAAGAAATGTAGGAACAGTATGACTCAGGAAGAACCAGGTAAATAAAGAAAAGAAGTTGTGTGTTATCCAGGGCCTTTCACTTAACATGCCTTATGCTTCTTGATGTCTGAAAACGTTTAATAGCAGTGAATAACTGTATTTTCATTACAGGCAGTAGAAATGTGTTCAGAATTTATGATTCATTAAAGACTGTGGGATTCTACAGATAGAGGATCCCTGTAAAAGTGATCAGTACTGTATGTTTTCCCTCTCCATTTTTAATTTGTTTTTTTATTAAAAAACTTTTAATGTCTTTTAAAATTTATTTCTGAGAGAGAGAGAGAGAGAGAGAGACAGCATGAGCAGGGGAGGGTCAGAGAGAGAGGGAGTCACAGACTCTGAAACAGGCTCCAGGCTCTGAGCTGGCAGTCAGCACAGAGCCCGACGCGGGGCTCGAACCCACGAACCACGAGATCATGACCTAAGCGAAAGTCGGACGCTCAACTTGACTAAGCCACCCAGGCGCCCCTCTCCATTTTTAATTTAATATAGTTATAAGTTTAAGTTTAAATGTACATTCTGAAAACAATCCCAGAAATGGCGAACACTCCTGCAGTTTTCTGTGGTTGGTCATCACACAATGCAAAGAAGTAATAAGCACACACTATGGGCAAAAGCAGAGCGTCAAGTTGAGCAACTCTATTTAAACGACATTTTGAAGGAAGGCTTTGACCTAGATAAGCTGACCAAAGAAAGGAGATTAAATAAGGGTCAAGAATTAGGAAGACATGACCATACATGTCTCCTATAAAACTGTTCCAAGTAATATACTTCACAGACAATACTCAAATTCAGCATAGTCATATTTAAAATCATTCAACAAATAATTATTGAGCATTTATGCACCAACCACAGTTCTACATACTTGGAATATTTCAATAAACTATTACATTCCCTGGAAGTCAGAGTACCAGTGACCTCGACCACCTAAAACCCGGTTGCAAAAAAAAAAAAAAAAAAGGAAAGTGCTGGGGCACGTCGTAGCCTCAGTCAGTTAAGCATCTGACTCTTGATTTACTCTCAGGTCATGATGTCACGATTCATGAGTTCGAGACCTGCATCAGGCTCTGTGCTGACAGTGCAGATCCTGCTTGGGATTCTCTTTCTCTCCCTCTCTCTCTCAAAATAAATAAAAATTAAAAAATTGAATAGGAAAGTGCAAAAAGCTTGAAAGCAAAAATATAAAGCTATTACAAAGTTTGTGAACTAAGTGTGAACAGTTTGCAGGAGAGTCTCTCCCAGTGAGTGGGATATTTTTCTGAATTCTCTACCTCTACATTCCACTGCTAATGCTACGCACTGGAGGAATACTGTATAATTGTAATGTTTAACATACATATATTTGAAATTGATATGTTAACGTCTAGATCTTTTTTAAGTTAAACACTATTTGATAATGTGGGGAATATTTTCTTTAGAGAGTCAAAAATTCACTGTCTTCATGGAGCTCACCTTCCAGTAGAAAGAAAACAATAAGAAACATACTAAATAGGTAAATCTTATTATATGTTAAAAGGTGATAAATGGTATGTAAACATAGAGCAAACAAGAGAGGATCAGAAGTATAGGGGTGCATTCTGAAAGTGGGGTTGAACTTGCACATAAAGTAGTCCAGTAAGCCTTACTGAGGTGATATTTGAGACTTTCATTAGAATCACTTACAGATTTGGCATATAGTGACATCCGTCTACATACATATATGTTACATATCAGCCATATCACTTAACTAGAAATAGCTGTCATGAAAATGTGACAACTACCCACCAAAATCAAGACTTTCTTCCTGTAATTTACTGTGTTGAGTGTGTCACACTCAAGACTGGAGGACTTGAGTCTGCCTGTGACCCTTAGCAACAGGACAAACCCACTTTTACCTTGTACACCAACAATACATTCCTTAAACAAACATTCTAGTTTGGTGGTCCAGTTTCATTCTTCTGCATGTTGCTGTCCAGTTCTCCCAACACCATGTGTTGAAGACACTGTCTTTTTTCCATTGAATATTCTTTCCTGTTTTGTCAAAGATTAGTTGGCTGTACTGTTGTGGGACCACTTCTGGGTTTTCTACTCTGTTCCATTGATCTATGTGTCTATTTTTGTGCCACTACCATACTGTTTTGATGACTACAGCTTTGTAACACAGCTTGAAGTCCGGAATCAGGATGCCTCCAATTTTGCTTTTCTTTTTCAGGATTGCTTCGTCTATTCGGGTCTTCTGTGGTTCCATGCAAATTTTAGGATTGACACTTTAATTTGAAAAAATGATTTACCCTGTCCTTATTTTTATTTGTTCAGCAGCTTTGTTTAGCACTTGCTTCATGTGTTCAGCACTTTGATGTATGCCCAACCCCGGTAAGGCAGAAGGTTCAAGGATCTCCTGCTGTGAGGCTCTAGCTTACTCAGTACGTGACTGAGAATCCTGTAATCAACCCTTAACTGGAGAAGGATATGATAGCAATAAATTATCATGGAAAAGAAAATGAACCAGAGGTTGGCCTTTGAGAAAAGCAACAAATATAACTTACCTTTTAAATTTTTGACTGGAAAACCCTCCTTTTATAAGTGGTGTTTCACTGCCTAATAAACAATTACTATTTGAAACTGTCTACCGATAAATGTCTGAACGTCAGTGCCATTTGCTAAGTTATGCTGTCAGTCTCACTTTTTACAGTAGACGTTTCACTTCCTTGACTCCCAGACATACATATTTAGTATGAAAAGCAATAAAATAATGAAGCCCGACGGCAGAGGCTCTATTTAAGGCACACACATGGCGTTGATGACCAGCGACAAGAATGAGCCTGTCCTCTGCTGTGCTGTGCTAGAGCCAAGAACAACAGACTCATATGTGAGGAAATACACGTCAGCTCACTTGATTGTCATAAAAATGCTTTGAGTAAAGTCTCTGTCATCCTCTGTATTCACTTATATTCTTTACTGGTAACATCACTCCATAAATTTATTCTCAAACTACACCGGATTTGAAGCTGCTTCCAATAAATAACATTCTGAATACAATGGGCGGTGGATAGAGATAAGGAGAATGCGAATATGCTAACACTAAGAGTCAATGCAGTTTCAGTTGAGTTTGAAATTTCAAGTATCCAGTGGGGAAAAAAAAGGAAATAAAGTATATTATTTAGTTCTTAACAGAAAGAAATACTAACCCATGTTCCTCAGGAAAAACCTGTTGTCCTGACATTAATTTTTAAAAGAATTTCTTAGGTAGGGTTTTTAGCAGGAATCGTGAGTGATGTTAGAGACCAGGCCTTCAGTAGCATTCTTACAGCAAAGCATAGAAGGTTCCTTATGTCTGTTCATATTTTCTTGAGAATACTAATCTAGAAAAATGACATTCAAAGCCACAAACTTTAAAAATTGGCTTTGAAGTTTTCCAGCATTTTTCTCTTGGTCACCTATGCCTGATGCACACCTGCCTCATAATATGAATTCAAAAGCAGTGGTGGCTACATACTGAGGTTGACAATTTTGGTAAAGCTCATTACAAAACTTGCATATGTGAGAGAGTACATTTAGCGTTAGCTGATAATGCACTCATCTTCTGAATCCAGCTGCAGAGTGAACACCTCCCAAGAACACAGATTGCCACAGTTCATGTCAGCAACCAAAGCACTCTTAAAAAGTTAAGTCCCATCATACCTCTCTCTAGCTTCCCAATGCCATCATCATGACGTCTAAGCTCCTGACTTGGCTTTCAAGGTTCTGCAGAATTGCGCCTCTTACTCCTGTAACCTCACCTCCTACTACTTTCCTGCTTAAAGCTTCATACTCAAAGCACTCTGGCTAAGCTCCTCCCTGTTTCCCAGGGAGGTCAAGCTCATTCCCATCTTTCTCTTGCCTCTACCTGAAATGTTCCTCCCCAGATTTTGCATTGCTGGCTCCTCCCCAACGTTCACGTAAAAGTGGACATCCTTGCCTTGTTCCTGATCTTAGGAAGAAAGTGCCTAATTTCTCACCACTAAGTATAATATCAGGGGTAGGGATTTTTTAAAATTTTGTTTAATGTTTTATTTATTTCTGAGAGAGAGAGAGAGAGAGAGACAGCATGAACAGGGGAGGGTAAGAGAGAGAGGGAGACAGAATCTGAAGCAGGCTCTAGGCTCTGAGCCAGCTGTCAGCACAGAGCCCGACCCGGGGCTCGAACCCACACTTAACTGAGCCACCCAGGCAGGGTAGGTTTTTCTGTAAATGTTCTCTATCAAATTGAAAACATCTACCTCTTTTCTAAGTATACCGAGTGTTGTTATCATGAATAGCTATTGCGTTGTGTCACATGTTTTTTTGGCTTCAATTGATACATTCACATTATTTTTCCTGTTTAGCCTATTGATGACATGGATTACATTGACTTTTTTTTTCTAAGTCAGAGATTTTATTTTTTTATTAAGATCTAATTGACCTACATTATATTAATTTCAGTTGTATAACACAATGATTCAATATTTGTATATATTCTATTGATTGATTTTTAAATGTTGAACCACGTTGCACATCTGGAATAAATCTCAGTTATGGTGTATAATTCTTTTTATACATTGTTAAATTCAATCCACTAATATTTTGTTGACGATTCTTCCAACCATGCTCATGAGAGATCTTGCTAGGTAGTTTTCTTTCTTGTAATGTCTCTATTTGTTTTGTGCATTAGGGGAATGTTGAACTCATAAAATGAGTTTGTCTCTGCTTCTGTTCTCTGGAAGACATTGTAGAGAATTGGTATCATTTCTTCCTTAAATATTTGGTAGAATTTACCACCGAAACCATCCAGTCCTAATGCTTTCTTTTCTGGATGGTTATTGATTAATGATTCAGTTTCTTTAATAGTTCCATAATAGTTATAGTTAAGATTGTTTTTCAGTTTTTAGTCCATTCCATCTAAATTATCAAACTTGTGGGCTCAGAGCTTTCATATTATTTCCGTATTATCCTTAAGTGTCCCTGGGACCAGTCGTAATGATCCCTCTTTCATTTCTGATCTTGATAATTTGTATCTTTTCTCTTTTTTTTCTTAGCCTAGCTAGAAGTTATTGCTTTTTACTGATTTCTTTAAAGGAATGCCTTTATATTTGGCTGATTTTTTGCTATTTCCTTCATTCAATTTCATTTATTTGTGTCCTAATTTTTATTATTTCTTTTCTTCTGCTTGCTTGAGGTTTAAGTTGCCCTTCTTTAGTTTCCTAAGGTAGAAGCTTAAATTACTGATTTTAGATCTTCCTTCTTTTCAAATATATGTATTTAATGTTATGGACTTTCCTCTAAACAACTCTGGCTCATCCCATGAATTTTGATAATTTGTATTTTCATTTAGTTCAAAATAATTTCACGTTTCTTTTGAAACTTCTTTTTTGACACATTATATAAAAGTATGGTGTTTAATCTCCAAATACTTGGAGGTTTTACAGTTATCTTTCTGTTATGTATTCCTAGTTTAATTGTATTATAGTATGAGAATCTAGTTTGTATGATTTCTATACTTTCAGATATGTAAAGGTGTGTTTTATGTAAGTCAAGAATGTGGCCTATTTTGGTGATTGTCTATTCAAGTTTGAAAAGAATGAATTATTCTTCTGTTACTAGATGGAGCAGTCTATATGTGTCAATTCAATAAAGTTAAATGATAATGTTTTTCAGGTAGATCATATCTTTACTGATTTTCTGCCTTTTTGATCTATCACTAAAAGAGAGTGTTGAAGTCTTTGACTATAATGATGGATTTTTGTTTCTTCTTTTAGTCCTGTTTTTGTCCTTATATATTTTGATGCTCTGTGTTAAGTGCATACGTGTTAAGAATTGTTATGTCTTCTTGGAAAATGAACCCTTCTATCATTATGTAATGCCCTTCTTCATCTCTATTAATTGTCCTTACTCTGATTCTTCTTTGAAATCATATTGCTACTTCAGTTTTCTTTTAATGAGTGTCACAC
Organism: Proteles cristata cristata; assembly: GCA_017311185.1. Taxonomy (NCBI): domain Eukaryota; kingdom Metazoa; phylum Chordata; class Mammalia; order Carnivora; family Hyaenidae; genus Proteles; species Proteles cristata. The sequence continues at coordinate 354,855 of JAESUZ010005179.1, forward strand.
ACTATGAGTCTGGAGTTCTCTCTTTCCAGCAAGACAAAAGACACAGAATTGATTACAATTAAATCGAGGCTAATGTCTGGGGGGAGACAAGAGCCCCAAACAGGGCTTTTGTCCCCATATTTATTGACCTCTCAAGATCTTACACACGTGGTGAATGTGAAGAAAACAATCAGATAGGAATCATTAACTTGTGTGTGTAACAAGCAAAGGGCCTGGGAGGGGGGAAAGTGGTGTCTGTAGTCAAAGTATATTGGCATCAAAGTATATTATATCCTGCAAGTGATATAAAAAAATTACTCGTGATCCCATTACAATATCTCACCAACTAACCTTGGACACTTTCACCCTGTGGTGGTGGCTTTCCTCCCTAGGCTTTTTTTCTAACCCATTTATTTAAGTATAAGGAATTCTTGAACCTATTTCTCCACAGATGTTAGCATATGTTTCTCAACCTTTACTTCTAATCTACATGTGTCTTTATATTTAAAGTGGGTTTCAGGGTACCTCGGTGGCTCATTCGGTTAAGTATCCAACTGGGCTCAGGTCAAGATCTCCAGTTTGTGGGTTCAAGTCCCGCATCGGACTCTGTGCTGAGAGCTCAGAGCCTGGAGCTTTCTTTGGATTCTGTGTCTCCCTCTCTCTCTGTCCCTCCACCCCACTCTCTCTCCCTCTCTCTCTCTCTCTTAAAAATCAATAAACATTAAAAAAATAAAGTGGGTCTCTTATAAATGACTTATAGTTGGGTCTTATTTTTTATTTATTCTGACAATCTCTATCCTGTAATTGTTGTATTTAGATCATTTATCTTTAAAGTGATTATTGATATAATTATCAATATATGACCACATTTTTATTTTCAATCCATTGCATTTATTCTTTGTTACTTTCTTCTCCCTCTTTTTTCTGCCTTCTCTGATTTTAATTGGTAATTTTATATTACCTATTTTACCTCCTCTCTTAGGATAGCAATCATATTTCCTTAATAAAAAAAATTCAGTTGTTGCCCTAGAGCTTACAATGCACATTTTAAGCTAATCTAATGCTAATTTTATGTAGGGCAGGTATCTTATAGTAGATTATCCCTGATTCTTTCCTCCCGACCATTGTGACATCACTTTCATTTATTTCACTTATCCATATGCTATAATCACCCCATATATTGCTTCTGTGATTACTTTTAACAGTCTAAAGTTTAGTTTTTAATAAATTAAGAATAATAAAAACAACATAAGATTTTATATTAACTTCATCTATTCCTTCCCTGACATTCTTCCTTTCTTTATGTAGATCCACGTTTCTGATCTGCATTATTTCCCTTCTTGAAGAACTTCTTTTAACATTTCTTGCAGGGCACAACATTATAACATTTCTTGCTTTCAGTAAATTCTCTCAGGTGTTCTTTTCTGAGAACGTCTTTATCCTTCATTCATGAAAGACAATTTTGCTGGATATAGAATTCTAGATTGGTGGGTCTTTTTCTTTCAATATTTTAAATATTTTACTGCATTCTCCTCTTATTTGCATGGTTTCTGACAAAAGTCTGCTGTAATTCTTCTCCTTGTTCCTCTATAGGCTAGTTTTTCCCATCTCTTCTTTCAAGATTCTAACATTGTTTTTGATTATTCTGAAGTTTCAACATGACATGACCAGATAGAAATTTTTTGGATATTTATCCTGTTTGGTTTTCTCTGAGCTTTCTGAATCTGTGGTTCGCTGTCAGTCATTCATTTTGGAAAGTTCTTGGGACATTATTACTTTGTGATTACTTTAAATATTTCTTCTGCTCCATTATATCTGTAATATATATATTGCATTTCATTTTGAGAGGTTTCCTTTGGCTGATATTCAAGCTTACGGGTTCTATCTTCTGCCATGTCAAGTGTACTGATGGTCCCACCAATGGCAGTCTTCATTTCTGTTACAGTGCTTTTGTTTTCTAGCATTTCCTTTTGATTAGTTCTTAGAATTTCCATATCTGTGTTCATGTATGTTGTCTTAAACTTTCCTCAAAGCCCTTAAACATATTGATCAGAGGGGCACCTGGGTGGCTTAGTCCGTTAAGCGTCCGACTTTCGCTTAGGTCATGATCTCGCGGTTCGTGGGTTCGAGCCCCGCGTCGGGCTCTGTGCTGACTGCCAGCTCAGAGCCTGGAGCCTGTTTCAGTCTGTGACTCCCTCTCTCTCTGACCCTCCCCTGCTCACGCTGTCTCTCTCTCTCTCTCCTAGAAATAAATTAAAAGAAAAAAAAAAACATATTGATCAGAGATAAATTGGTCTGATAATTCTAATATTTGTGTCAACCTGACTCTAGTTGTGATGCTTTGTCTTTTTAGATTGTGTTTTTTCTTGCCTTTTAGTATGACTTGTACACTTCTTTGTTGTTTTTGAAAGCTGGATATGATGCATCATGAAGTAAACAGGACTTTAGTGTGAAATTTTACGTTAATCTGCCTAGGACTTGGTTTTTGTAGTTTTCTCTAGACTTTGGGCTTCCGTAAGAACTCCTTTTCTGAGAGATTCCGTGTCTTGCCACTCCTTCAGCTGTAATTCAGTGTTATTATACTAGACACCTATTGGGATGGTGGTATGGTTCAGAAGAGGAGAAACATTGCATAAACTTATGATTAAATCTCAATCTTTGAGTAGGCCTGTGTCCCTGATCTGTGACCTTCACAAGTGCTTGTTAGCCTCCCCCTCTGTTCCATTTAGGTGAGAAAGAAACCCTAGAGGGAGTTGGAGATGAGAAAATGCCACATAAGATAAAGGCTCTTATTGTCTTTTTCCCTGAAGAGTAGGTGCTTGTGTTGGAAGATGCTGTGGGCATATTTCACAATGGTTACTTTCCCCCTCTATTTACAGAACTTTTCGATCTTCCCACACTGAAACTTTATATTCACTGAACATTAACTCCCAATTTTCCCTTCTCTCCAGCCCTGAGCAATCACCATTCTTTCTGACAATATGTAGTCTTTTGTATCTGGCCTCTATCACTTAGCATAATGTTCTTGAAGTTCATCCATTGTGTAGTACGTATCAGTATTTTGTTCCTTTTTAATCACAATATAGTATTCTCGGGATGGATATACCACATTTGTTTACCCACTCACCAGTTGATGAACATTTGTGTGGATCCTACTTTTGACTATCCCAATTAATGTTGCTACGAAAATTCGTGTGGGCGTGTTTTCATTTTGCTTGGTTAGATTTCTCAGTGGAATTGTTGGGTTGTATGTAATTTTTAAGAAACTACCAATCTGTTTTCAAAAGTGGCTGTACTATGTTACATTTCTAACAGTAACATATGAGAATTCCAATTCATTCACAACCTGACCAGTACTTGGTATTCTCTACTTTTTATAATTATAACTTCTTCAAGGGTGTGTAGTGGTATCTCATTGGGTATTAATGTTCATTTACCTAATGACTAATGATGTTAGGCACTTTCCATATATCTGTTAGCCATTAGTATGACTTCTTTGGTGAAATGAAGTATTTGGCCATGTTTAAGTGGGGTTATTTGTTTATAATTGAGTTGTATGGATTCTTTATGCATCCTAGGTACAAGTCTTTTATCAGATATATGATTTATAAGTTCTTTTCCCCGGCCTGTGACTTATGTAATCTCACTTTTGGTTCTAGGCTTTTCCTTTGTTTCTTCATTAATCCACCCACAAGCTCAGACTTCAGGTGGTTCATAAATCATCATTACCTCTGATCTAACGAGGGAATTTCCAAGGAAGAATTGGGCTCCAGTAACGCCTACCTCTAGCGGCAGTCTCTGCTGAGCCATAGCCCTTCTTCTTCTTTTTTTAATGTTTTATTTATTTCAGAGAGAGAGAGAGAGAGAAAGAGAACAGGGGAGGGTCAGAGAGAGAGGGAGACACAGAATCTGAAACAGGCTCCAGGCTCTGAGCTGTCAGCACAGAGCTCAATGCGGGGCTCAAACCCACAAACCATGAGATTATGACCTGAGCCGAAGTTGGACGCTTAACCAGCTGAGCCACCCAGGCGCCCCGCCATAGCCCTTCTTATAGGAGCACCTGTTACAACATGAGGCAGGGTTCTTTTCTAAAGTGTTGATATTTGTACATAGCAGACAATTTAGCAGGCTTTCCCGTAACCCAGCAGTTATGGGTTGACATCTTTTAAGAGCTTCACCAGTATGTTATTCCTGTAGGTCACAGGTGTATCAGTAATAGAGCCAGAGTTGTCTTTCATCACTAGGTTTGAAATCGTAAGATCTAAACTGTATATCACAAAGAAATCCTACCACTAAAGATATAAACCTTAGAAAAACTTAGAAACCTCCATTTTAATCAGCCAACCCAGTGAACTTTTATAGGGTATTGTGCTAGGTGGTAATAGACAAACAATGAACAAAACATGTTCCTGCCTTCAAATAGATTAAAGTGTATATTTTCATACAAATGACCACAATATATAGCTGAGTGTACATGTGGTCATGAGAAACATTAGGGAAGGCTACCTGTAAAAAGCGGCACTTGAGCTAATCTTGATGAATAAGTTGGTTACCAGAGGCAGAAATGGGGGTGAGAGCTTTCTAGAAGCATGTGCAAGTGTACAGAAGCTGAGGCTGGTAGAGAATGTCAACAGCACAAGATGTATTCTGGAATAGTATAGGATGGCATAGTGAAACAAAGCTGGAAAATCAGGTAGGGGACGGCTGTAAAGAACCTTAAATACCATCCTTTAGAGGTCTATTGACCATCTTACTGTGCCCACCATTGCTAGATAAACTGAAGGAATGGTTCTCAAATTTTTGTGTCTGTATCATCCAACAATCACTACTTTATCAAAAGACTTAAATCTTCCTCTTTTTTTATTTTTAAAAATGTATTTGAGAACAAGACAGTGCAAGCAGGAGAGAAACAGAGAGAGAGGGAGAGAGAGAATCCCAAGTAGGCTCTGCACTGTCAGCACAGATCCTGACGCAGGGCTCAAACTCATCAACCTGTGAGATCCCGACCTGAGCCAAAATCAAGAGTAAGATGCTTAATGGACTGAGCCACCAAGGCGCCCCTTCAATCTTCCTCTTAACAGTAATAAAATTCTAATTTTTATTAGATATTAATGAGTTCACAAGCACTGTATTTGTCATTTATGATTAGTTTAAGGGGCATTAAATATGCAACAGTGTAGCTGATAGTAAATTTGCAACTGTGTATTTTTTTTTTAAGTTTTATTTATTTCTGAGAGAGAGAGACAGCGTGAGCAGGGGAGGGTCAGAGAGAGAGGGAGTCACAGACTGAAACAGGCCTCAGGCTCTGAGCTGGCTGTCAGCACAGAGCCTGACGCGGGGCTCAAAACCAAGAACCGCGAGATCATGACCTAAGCGAAAGTCGAACGCGTAACCAACTGAGCCACCCAGGCGCCCCGCAACTGTGTATTTTTTTTTAATTTTTTAAAAATAGTTTATTTATTTTTGAGACAGAGGGAGACAGAGCATGAGCGGGGGAGGGGCAGAGAGAGAAGGAGACACAGAATCTGAAACAGGCTCCAGGCTCTGAGCTGTCAGCACAGAGCCCGACACGGGGCTCGAACCCATGAACCATGAGATCTGACCTGAGCTGAAGTCGGACGCTTAACCAACTGAGCCACCCAGGCACCCCAGCAACTGTGTATTTTTAAAAAGATTATTTTAAAAACTTATAGTGATGGAAAAATTTAAATACTGTATGATCATTTGTCAGATTGTTATGAAAAAGGCTCACTTTCTAGACATTGAGAAAGTCTTCTCTTTACATATTTCATTCAAGAACATTTCAGTTGTATTATTATACATCTATTAGACCTATTAGATTTGTATCAACTAGTTACATGTTACATTCATGGCTTTTTGTGAATCATTAGCTTTGTTTTAAAAGGTGGCCTAGGAGTGCCTGGGTGGTTCATTTGGTGAAGCATCTGACTCTTGATTTCAACTCAGGTCATGATCAGGTCCTGGGATCAGGCCCTGCATCAGGCTCTACACTGAGCGTGGAGCCTTCTTGAGATTCTCTTTCTCTCTCCCTCTGCTCCTCTCCCCAGCTCGTGTTCTCTCTCAAATAAAAAAAAATTTTAACATGGCCTATCTTGAGATTTTGTATATGTTCATTTCTGTTTTTGTGGAGAAAAAAAGAACAACTTTAAAATTGTGCCAGGCAGGAAAATAATGGCTTGTTAGGAATATATGTTGTTTTAGTGTGAGTTACTGTTACTGTATTTGTTTATTGTAAAGATGGATGGTTACTATTCAGTGCAGTTTTCAATAAAAAGTAATAAAAATTTCTAAGTCCTGAAATTCAAGCATTGTTACCAATGTAAATATTATTTACTTGAGATGTTAAAAACCAACTGAATTTTCAGCTCAACTGCTTTTTTGAACTGCTGGGTTCAAACGTAAATAATTTTTGTTTTCTATCGGCCTATTCCATAAGTAGACTCAAGAATACTGACAATTACCTAATGAGATGAAAAGTTTCATTTTAAGAGTATGAATTAGTATCAATTTTACTGTTATGACAATTGTAAAACACAAAGACAAATAAACCAGCATTGTTATAAGTGACTCTTATAGGAAATAGGTTAATGAAATCCTATAAACTGAGCATTTGATTTTAATTTTTTAAATTTTATTTGAGGGAGAGAGAGACAGAGCATGAGTGGGGGAGGGGCAGAGAGAGAGGGAGACACAGAATCCAAAGCAGATTCCAGGCTCTGAGCTGTCAGCACAGAGCCCCATGCGGGGCTCGAACCCACAGACTATGAGATCATGACCTGAGCTGAAGTCGGACACTCAACCAACTGAGCCCCCCAGGAGCTCCTAAATATTTTTTTTTTTTAAAGGAAAGTCATAACAAAGAGAAAATACATTTACAGTACTAACTACATTTTTTAAAAATCCACATAGAAGTAGACCTGAGCAGTTCGAAGCCATGATGGTCGAGGGACAACTGTACAAATGAATGATTTCACAAGGAAATACCTGAGTCGGTGCCGTAGAAGTAAGACGGCATGACAGGAAGGGGAGAAACGCTGTCTGTAGGCTTGTTCATACACAGGGTGAGGCGTGACCAGAAGGGGACAGGAAATGGGACAGTCGCCAAAAGGACATAGAGGTTCAAGCAGAGGGAGATTTATCATGAAGCTAAACGAAGCTCGTGTTTCAGTTTCTCACCCACACAGGCTCCTTCTATGGCCTACGGAGAAGCCCTAACAATTTTATATGAAAGCGTGATTCTGTGAACTTTCCCCGAATGGAACTTTTAATGACAATAACCCAGTGTCTCTTTTCATTCCAACTTTCCTCCAGCACATGCTCTCTGCCTTTGGCTGGATGTAGACACTGCTAGAATTTGACTTAAAGTAGAGTGAAGAATACATTTAATTTGGATTTATATTTTGTTTCAATTCTGAGCAACAAAAAATATTTTCAAGTATAATAAAAATGATAATCACATTGAACTGAGAATTATTTTCCTTTTTCTCTACCACTTAAATCCCAAAGACCTTGAGGGAGAGAAAATAAAATTACCTGTCTAGGTCTAAAGTACTATGAAAACAGAAATGCCAAGAATTGTGGCAAATTTCTGGCCACTAAGGTATAAACCAATGCAGTTATTCTTGGCAATAGTCTAGTGTTTGTAATTTTCTTTCTTTCTTTTTTTTTTTGATGACTATGTAATCATGTGAAGCAAAATAAATCTGAGAAAGAATGGAGGAGTTTACAAAATGAAATGCTATGAGATACTAAGGAATGACTTGACAAAATATGCACCCTTTTACAATAGGTGTATGCTCTATCCAAAAACCAAACCTCTTGTGTAAACACTGTGAAGTAGAATTAGCAAAGAGGTTTTATTTCCATTAGATTTTTTTTTTTTTTTTGAGGATGGAGGGAGAGGGGTGTAGGAGAGAGAGAGAATCTCTAACAGGCTCCATGCTCAGTGCAGAGCCCAACACGGGGCTCCATCCAATGCCCCTGGAATCACGACCTGGGCCAAAATCAAGAGTTGGACATTCAACCAACTGAGCCATCCAGGAACACCTCCGTTAGAATTTTTTAAAAGACTCTCTAGACAGACATAATTTTCTTAATATTGATTTGAACCAGTCAGTGGCAAACCAGTATCTCTGTAAAATATAGTCTCGCATGAACGCTACAAGTTAGCTATGACTAGATGCACAGTAAATAGTAATAAACCCGAAATAAACATGTTTCTTTCCAGAGAGCTCTACATGATATTTTATTTTATTTGTTTCTTTTATTTTAAGGGGGCTCCACACCCAGCGTGGAGCCCAACAGTGGGGCCTGAACTTGCAACCCTGAGACCAAGACCTGAGCCAAGATCAAGAGTCGGACGCTTTAACCGACTGAGCAACCCAGGCACCTCTCTAAATGACTTTTTATAAACTGCTGGATCTTTATACAACCCTTTCCTAGTATAATATACAGATACATGATCATTCAGCCTCTTCTAGAAGAACGTGGGGGACACAGCTTCTGCCACTTTCACAGGGAGCCCATATTTTTGTCGTTTCCTCCGCATCAACGTTGTGCCAAAAGCTCTGAGTAAGTGGCGGGGACAGAGCCTCTGGCCTGAGCAGCTCTGCTCCCAAACTCACCCTCGTTTTCACTCCTCTCGCCTCCCCCTGCTCTCACCTTTTGTTCTCTACAGGCAGCCCCTCCTCCCCTCACGTTCACCAGGGCTTTGGGGGCACAAATTTAAAAGAACATCAAGTGTTCCTTCCTCCAAGTGGGCCTCGGTGAGAAAACGCACTCCCGCAATCATGGCCGCCGCCAGCGGCGAGTGACAAACACCCGCGGAGCTGATGAGCCCCAGGTTACATGAATTTCGAAAGGGCCCCCACTCGGACGGTGGGCTTCCGTCCCAGAGCCACGCCGGACTTCTGCGTCTGCATGACACCCGGGCTTTCTCCATAGCTTTACGCAAGTTGTTGTTTTTGACATCTTTTTTTTTAGGATTCAATCGATGCATTCTTGAAACAGTTTCAAACCCATAGCTGACGTTTTCTATTTTCAAAGTGTCTTTTCATTATAAAAGAGCCATTTTTGCAGTAGCCGGACAGAAGCATACCCTCTTTCTTTTAGACGTCTTTTACTTTACTATAATGTTTTTCATCCGGAAAAAATGAAATCTAGACTTCAACACTATTGGAGTAAAATACAGGTTACACAGGAGGGATGGATTTTTTTATCTCCATTATTCCAAAGAATGAAAATACCCTGACTCATTTAAGTAATGTGAAGGTTCTTGGATTGTTAATAGTTTTGAAGTAATCATACCTCTGTTCCATTCCTTAAAGGTAAATACTTGACTTTTATAGTAATCATTTTTGCTTTATACCTTTACTACTTACATTATATAGATTTAAACAATATGGTTTGTCTGCTTTTGAGCAAATAGGATTGTACTGACATATTCTTGTGTGTCTTAGTTCTTTCACTCAAAATTATGTTTATAGGATTCATTGAAACTATTGCTTGTGGCAACAATTATTCATTCCTGTAGAGTCACATGCCATTGAGCCCAGTGGTCACCAGTGTCTGGGAGTTGCCATATTGGAAAATGCAGCTCTACAGCATATGTGTAGGACCAGAATTGCTGGGTCATGGCGTGTGCACATCTTTGACTTTAAATGTCAGTGCTGCAACACGCTATTCAAAGGGATTGTACCAATTTGCACTCCCACCAGCCATTTCTGAGGCATTATCTATTGAATTTTAACTTAAACGCTTCTATTTTTAATTTCTAAAATCAATCTTTATCATCTTTATCAAATCAGTCTTTTCATTTTTGTTAGTCTCTTGTTACTTGCTCATTTTTGTGATCTCATGTTTTAATATATTTAAAAAAAAATCTTTTTTGAGAGACAGTGTATGTGGGCACACCAGAGAGTGGAGGAGGGGCAGAGAGAGGGGAGAGAGAGACTCCAAAGCAGGCTCCATGCTGTCAGCCCAGAGCCCAATGCCAGGCTCCATGTCACCAATGGTGAGATCATGACCTGAGCCAGACGCTTAACTAATGAGCCATCCAGGTGCTCTGATATCAACTTTTATATTTAAAATTTTATACATATTCATTTTATACTCTGCATCTGATACTCTGTCTGAAATCATTAAGACTCTTAGTCTATTGTTCATTGTTTCTGCTGACTCTCATTTGTGGTTGCCTTATGTCTTTGGTGATTTTTAAAATAAGGTATTTAATTTGTAATAAGTTAGAAATTTCCAACAGTAAATATTTTATATATTTGATCTGAGAGCGATCAGCCTTAACTGTTAATAGGACAGTTAAGTGTCCTATTAACTGTTGATGCTTTACTGTGGTTTCTTGGGGCTGTGAGACAATAATAAATACACATACGGGATTAGAGTTGACAAATATTAAGAGTAATAATACTTCTTATTTTTTGTTGTTGTTGAGGGAGATCATGGAGAGGACAGGACTACTGGTCGACCTGTGAGCTGGACCCTGGCAACCAGAGGCTCCACACCCCCTCCCCTGTCCTTGGAATGTGCATTCTGCTTGCCTTTCTTGCTCCCAGCAACTGCCCAAGGACACAGCCTTGAAATAGTGATGTGGTATTGAGCTGATCCGCACGGTACATGTGATGAACCCAGCTAACGCCTCTATATAAACTTATGAAATGTGGTGGGTGGGTGCAAGGATCCATTCATCTTGCAGCAGCCCCAGATAAGCCTTGTATCTGAGTTCCCTTTGCTTATTAAACCCGCCCCCTACCAGTCTGGAGTGGCCCCTTTCTTCAGGCTCTCCCTGCTTTCAGTAAGGAGGCCACTTTCACATTATACCTGGGAACCAAACTGTTTGCCAATCACGAGTAAACTCAATTAGTAAAATTTTATTGTGCGTTGTGAGATGGGATTTCTGCCCATTCCTTAGAAGTCTAAGTATTGAAGACTAAGGTATCCTTGTCTCTGTGATTTTCTATCCCACACTGTTAACTCTATCAGTGCAAGGACTTAAGAGGGAATGCTTTTCTCTAAAGGTGATTTTAATTTAAAGTTTTTTTAAAAAAATTATTTCAATTCAAGTTAGTTAATGTATAATTACATACAACGACTTCAAGAGTAGAATTTAGTGATTCTAGAGGTAGTTTTTTAAAAATACTGCTTCTACCATAAGCCAAGGGTTTCTATTCATCTGGGACCACTTTGGCTCCCACTTAGAATCTCTGGCTTAGGCTGGAATCCTTTCTACCACCAGACATCTCCAGATCTTTTTCTTCCTTCCTTCCTTCCTTCCTTCCTTCCTTCCTTCCTTCCTTCCTTCCTTCCTTCCTTCCTTCCTCCCTCCCTCCCTCCCTCCCTCCCTCCCTCCTTCCCTCCCTCCTTCCTTCCCTTTCTTTCTCTTCCTTTCCCTTCCTTTCTTTCTTTTTCTCTTTCTTTCTTTCCTTTCTTTCTTTCAAGTGGCTGTGGAGGAATGACTTTGGGTATGCAATGGCTTATACCTAAGGAGAGGAGACAAATGCGGAAAGAAAAAAAACAGGGTGAGGAAGAGAGCATCAAAAACTATTAGTGGGGCTCAATCACAGAGCTGGAGATAAGGGCAGATCTTCCAGCCACTAGATCATTTCCCGCTAGGGACACACTCCGGCCCACGGTCTCAGAATCTGTCAAGCGCCACAGGAGCAAGAATGTCTAGGTAGCTGATTCTGTCCGAGGGCGCGACCTGTTCGTCCTGATCCGGACAAGGTTCCCTCGCGACACCCCGGGAACACCGAGGTCGGGCCTCGGGACTGGGGGTGAGGTGGGGGGGAGTGGCGTCCCGCAGCGAACGGCGGCCTCCTGCAAGTTTGTTACTTTAAAACGGGGGGGGGCGAGTAGGAGAAATCGGAACTATATCAAACACGTGAATATGCTCAGGGGCTTTAACTATTTAAGTACCAAACAGTTTTTGTTAACATTCCAGCACTGGGGGCAGGAGTTTGCCTTTCCGCTGCGAGTCTTCGAAGGGTAAGACTTTTCCTTTGGAAAAAGCTATCGCCCCTTTAGTTCACTTATTTTAAAAGACGGCAATTTGGGAACGAGAATCGATTTCAGAGTGATTTCTAACAGTCCATACAGATGGCCGAAGACGTTTTAAACGCCCCGGCAGCGGACGCCCTTCAGCGCACAGGCCCTCCCCGGGGGCGCCCTCCCGCCCCGGGGGGTGTGGGCTCTGGAGCAGCGCATCCCCGGCAGGGCGACTGCGCCCCCGGCCGCCCCGCTCGCGCCGCGCTCCCCTGGGGGTCCCGGCTGCAGTTGCAGGTGCGGGGGGGGGGGGCGGGGCGCGGGCGAGGGGGCGCGGGGGGGCGGGAGGGGGCCGGGCCCCGCCTACCACAGGCCTGCGGTGCGGCCGCGGGTCTGGAGGCGCCTTCCCAAGCGAACCCGGAGATCGGGCTTCTTCTGGTTTTCGACTGCTTTGCCTCACCCTGCGCCCACGGCTGCACCCACGGCTCCTCACCCCTGCGCCCACGGCCGTACCCACGGCTCCTCACCCCTGCGCCCACCCACGGCTCCTCACCCCTGCGCCCACGGCCGTACCCACGGCTCCTCACCCCTGCGCCCACGGCCGTACCCACGGCTCCTCCCCCTGCGCCCACGGCCGTACCCGGCTCCCACCACCCTGCACCGGCCGTACCCACGGCTCCTCACCCCTGCGCCCACGGCCGTACCCACGGCTCCTCACCCCTGCGCCCACGGCTGTACCCAGGCTCCTCACTCCTCACCCTCTCAGCGCATCCACCCTGCAGCCCCTGGTGCCCTGCATGGCATTTTTCCTCGCCGGAGCCCCGCTGTCTGGGCTGCGTCTGCTTCCTCCCGCCCCTCTTGCCTCTGGGGTCTCACCCCTGCAGACTTGATGGGGACGGGGTGGGGGGGTGGGGGGGGTGGGCAGTGACCATTAATTGGCAATGTTGGATGGGATTCAGAATCCCAAACCGGTTTCTCCACTTTACAGAGGTGTGACCTTGTGTGCTCATTTACACTTTTTAAGTCATCCTGGAAACATGAACACACATTCCAGAATGTTTAGTAACCTCAAGAGTCAGTCCTGTTTCTTCCACTGCCAAAAGTCAGAAAGGCCTTCCTCGTCTTACCTAGCCAATCTTCCCATAAAATTCACCCTATACTCTGCTGCCAGATTAAATTTCTTAAATATAAGCTTAATCGTTACCGCCACCTCCAATTAAAAAGCATTAGAAAATGACCCCAAATTGTCCAACTTTGTCATAACCTCCCTCCAGTCCTTGCTGATCGAACCCATGCATCTACTGGCCTTAAATACACCCCCACATATTTGGGTTTTCTTAACTATTTATGCTTTTTTCCCCACTACACAGTTTCCCTTTCCAAATTTCTGTTAAAAATCCTACCCATCCTGTGTAGCCAACTTAAATGTCATTTCCTTCAGGAAGCCACTTAGGATTTTCCCAATGATCTGTTCTCTGGAAACAAGCCTTTTTACTTCTTAATGGACAATGGTTAATGGTCCCTGCCACTATTGTGTAATACACTGGGACATCGATGTTACCCTTCCTACTTACCACACATTTTTAAATTCCTTGAGAGCAGGAATGACTTTTTCATCTGTTGTATCCCCAGAAGAGCTTTCCAGACTATAAAAGTAAGGGGAGGAGGTGTTTGAGAGCCTGTGATAGTTTTCATTTTGATTGAAACATTAAACAGAAAGAATGAAGGAACGGATTCCACAGTCCCTTACTCTGTCTGCAGTGTGGTAGGGACCTTCATATATGCTCTTTCATGTCTTCACAAGTCATCCCCCCTTACCCATGAGGAAACTGAAGCTCAATAGAGTGACTTCCGGGGGCGCCTGGGTGGCTCTGTCGGTTAAGCGTCTGACTTCGGCTCAGGTCATGATCTCACGGTTTGTGGGTTCGAGCCCCGCGTCGGGCTCTGTGCTGACAGCTCAAAGCCTGGAGCTGCTTCAGATGCTGTGTCTCCCTCTCTCTCTGACCCTCCCCTGCTCACGCTGTCTCTCTCTCCCTCTCGCTCTCAGAAATAAAAAATTTTAAAAAAATAGACTTTCCTAATGTAGCACAACTTTGAGTGGCAAACCTAGCATTTTGAACTCCCTTCTACCATATCAGCATTCCTGCTGAAAAAGTAATTAATTCCTCTAAAAGATCCTTTTCCAGAATCAAAGATGATGTTCACAAATGCCTTTTCCAAACTAAAACATGTTACTCAAGTGTAAGGAATTAATGATGAGGACACCATAATAAGTAAAACAAATAGGTATCCAGTCTCTACCATGTTGAGCACAATACCTTGAAGAAACCGTCTAGTGGAACGGAGGTCACTGATAAGCATTTTAATCTTAACATTTCCTGTTAAGTACATTTGATGTCCTTTAAAAAAACAGTAATGGCATTTAGCTATTACACTGGCAGGTATTAAGTCAGTTACATATTATCTATGTAGGTGAATATTCATATGGCACTAGGATGTGTTTTACAACAAAAAAAGACAAATAAAGCATGGTCCCTGCTCAGAAGGCTCACAGTCCAAAAGGCATTAAGGTGCAGGGGCTAGAACTAAACAGAAAACTTTATCTTTAAAAAATTTTTGGCATGAGAATTTATGAATCTTTGCTTGATAATCAGCGAAATACTTTAATGCAGTAGGCTTTGGGGTGGGGTATTAAAGGGAAGGTACTCCTTTAGATACTGTGAAAAATGAGGGACTTGGTTTCTGGGACATAACGAACAAGTGATTCTCACCTGATGGCAAGAAGCTTTCTCGGAGGTCAGGATGCTTTGGGCTCGAACAAAGAGGCGATGCAGCTTCAAAACACCATGGCAACTTCAGCCCTCGCTTTGACTGAATTTCCTTTATTTTTAAAATTCAGTTAACACTGAAGGGAATGTGAGTCTTTTTGGTTTCTACAAGGAAGACTGCTTTACAAAGAGAGATGAGAGGTACCAAGATGAAGACCAAGAAAAATAAACAGGGCAGTTTGGTGCTAGAAATGACAGGGAAAATGACAGAAATAAAGGGAAGGTGTCACAGGATCACAAAGCAGTGGGAAGAATTCACAGGGTGACCACGTTAGACATGAAGGCCAGGTGAGAGAGGGCTCATCAGTACAAGGTTTGAGTATGTAATCCAAAGCTCCTGCTGAAGCAAAAAATACATTTAAAATAATGTGACTAAAAAGAGTAAATATGATGTAAAATATTTTTTAATAAAAATAATTTTATAATCGATCCAGAATTGGATAAAATTTACAACAGATTTTTTTCACTTCTTTGCAAAATTGCACACAGCACAACTTGCATATTGGGCTCAGCGTTCTAGAATAGAACTTGGATATGAACTTATTATTGTTTTTAATGAGTAAAGGCTCCAGCTGTGTACCGTACACTTAGAATTAAATCTTAGGGAAATATTTCTTTGGTAACATGAACAATTTGATTGTAGCACAGCCCATTTTATTAAAAAATGTTAAATAAAATCCCTTGAACATCACTTTTTCTACTTGTTTCTGAGTAAACAATTCCCTATGTAGCAAAACCAAAGAAAAAGTACAAAATCAGAGGCTGTACTTTCATGACATCATTTCCCCTTCCCTTAGTGTTCTTTTTCTTCCCTTGACAGAAGGGAAGGTGGAAGGAAAATGACATATACTTACTTCATTAACTTCTAGAATTCCTACTTACACTAAATGAGTATGTCAATATTGGAATCTTGAAACTAGTATTCACTCGGTTTGCCTGTGTTATTCTAAATAAATTAGCCTAGATTTTTCTCAAGTAAGGCAACAAAATTGACTTTAAAAAAGCTTTTGTGACTCACATAACACAACTAGCAACCACTCGGTAGGCTAATTACAGAATTAAATGTATACACAACATTTTCCCAAGTACCCTGGAAATGGAATCACTAGCAGTTATTATTTTAAGCAGATATTCCGAGATGATCCAACCTTAGAAACAAAGGCAGATTTAATGTAAAAAATGCAGGAGTCAAGTCTATCCTAGTACCTGTCCCACTGAAATAATTAAAGAGTCTCAGTTTTTGAAAAGGCCTTATAATAATCCAACAAATCTAACTCCTAATGACAATTTGATCTTGGATAAGGACAAATAATATAAAAAATTATAAGTAGGGATGAAGGTATTTTTTAAAAAGACTTCATTTTACTTTGGAAATAAAAGGGAGGGCAAATACAAAATGATCTGGCTGGGGTAGCTGTATCCTTGGCTCATGTATTACCTTCTCCTCCTAGAATTAACAGTCCTTCATACTGAAGACTAAAAGACACACAAACGTAACTTATGTTTTCTGATTAGGTCTCTTCGTTTCGATTTATTAACAGGCCTCAAAACTTGCCTTATTTTCTAACTACATGAGCTTCCTGGGAAGCATATGAATAACGCAAAAGTGTACTTCTAAAGACAATCTACACAAACACAAAATTGTCAGGATGGAAACTGAGAACATTCATACAATGAGTGTTTTAAAAATAACTTAAAATTGGGAATGACACACATTCCCAATAGGGCAGAACACCAACCACAGCAAACAGTGGCAGTGATTCAACAACTTTCAACCGTAGAAACACAAATGCACACAATAACACAGAGACACAAATGAGGCTGAACAGAGGCAGGTGGTGCTGGAACATAGGATCTGAGGCCTGTGGAGTCCTGCTCCCACCGGGCCACGAGAAGTAACGTGACCTAGGAGGCACCAGACTCACTCACTGTCAAGTATAAATGCCACGTGTTGCTTGAGTGCTCTCAACCACCTGGTTTTCAAAATCAAGTTTGCTTTTGCATCGGAAGAAAGTCATCCTTAAATTAGCTTTCATAAATAATCCACGAGAGAAACGTCACCTCTGGCTACCCTAAACAGTATGGTTACTCTAGGAGCACAAGGTAGAGTCATTTGGCTGCTCTGAAGCCTTAAAAAGCGCATTCATATGCATATGTCCACATACTAAAAACTTAAATATTTCCAGGCACAGTTGCTGTGCAGAGTGTCTTCTATCAGAAGCAGCTCAGCAGCAGGGTATTATGAAGCGGTTACTCGAGAACTTGATTCTGCATCTTCTTGCTTTCTGTATTTCCTCATAATACTAATGGAACCGCTGGCCAGGAAAACCACAGCGATGAGTGCAAAGTAACCGGCGTAGATCAGAAACTAAAAGGGGTAGGGAAAGAAGTAGTTTAGAGAATTACTGATCACAAGACGAGACGTTTTACTGGATATATGTGAACACCTCCTATGATTAATGGTATATTCAGTGTCTTGATAAGCCTTCAAAAAACACTGTGTGCTTACATGATACGGCCACGGACAGTGAAAGGGGCAGCACAGCATGGTGGTACTGAGGCCCGACCGCCTTGGTGCAAACCCGGACTCCATCCCTGACGAGCCGGGTGACCCTGACCAAAATACTTCATCTCTGAGCCTGGATTTCATTTACAAAACGGAATTCACAATATCCCCCATTTTACTGGGTCGTTGGGAAGGGATGAGATCATACATGTGTTTGTTTGCACAATGCCAAAGCTGTTAATACTACTGTTTTTATTTTTATTGCTTTTGTTAAAATTGAATCGCCGTCTCTTCCCTCAAGTTGACAGGTTCAAGTATGACCAGCAGGCTGAAGATAAACAACTTCTATTCCTCCCCAAAGGAGGGCAGTAGAGACTCTGCTATATCCCGCCTTTGCATGACTGTAAAAATCTCTAGGTAACTCAGGAAGTACTTAGAAGTTGGCTCATATGTGCAATAAGAGTGTCACTCTGAGCCAGTGGTCTTTAAAATTTGGATACATTTTCCTATAGGAAACCTGTTAATTAATCATGGCCAAGTTTCAGCACAGCCTACAAAATTCTATAATTCTCTAGTTTTAAACCCACCATGTCCAGAGCAGAATGACAAGCACTTAGTCTCTCTCCCACCCTCTGTTCCAAATCTTGAGCGCCTAACCGTTGAGAAGTCGTCTCAAGGTTTTCACTGTTGGTAGTGATTGGGAAATAGATAGTCATGTGCTTCTGGCTCCTCCACTCCCCCATTCCCTGACTACATTTTTGAGGCACCATAATCCAGGGAGAGATGATCAGGCTTTAGAGTTAGAAGCTGGTTTAAATCCTAGCTTTGCCATATTACTGTTGACCACATGACCTTAAACAACATTTAACATTACTTAACATCTCTCGGACTCATTCTGTTGATGTCCAATCCTGACTGTAACCCTGCACATTTCTATACAGAGTCCCTGGCACACGGGAAGCACTCAGCCCACATTACAAACTGTGATTATAACTTCTCTTTTATATTTTTCAGTGCAAAGTTCGTTACTGCTAACGTGCTGGGTCTTTGTGTTATAAGAAAACGAGTATCTAAGTGAGGAGGGAATAATGGAGAACGAATCATTTGGGCTGGGCTGGGGGTGGCGTAGGCACTTTTTGATTCAGTTGCCCATTCTGCCAAAGTACAGAGCAAGCCCTACCTACTAACTCACAACGCACGAAGGTATCTACGACACACAGTTCCTGAATGAATAAAAGTATCCCTACTGGCTTTGGGTGTTTGTGCAGGTGTTTTATCAGTGAGTCATATGTTAAGAATCTTAAAGCTGTTCATCAACAGCAAGTCATTGCCTTGCTATCTGGGTGAGAAGCATTTGTAATCAAGAAAGGAGGAGCCTTCAGAACGGTGAGATGAAGCAGGCATCTCAAACACAGGATCCAGTATTCCACGGACAGAATTAAAAATGGAGGGAAACGATGGATGAGGAAGCAGAAAAGCTCAGCCTGGAGGGAACCGGCATTACTTCTCGCTCCACCAGGACCAGGCTCCTGAGTGACACTCAGAAATGTTCTAGGTCCTCGTCAAAAAGATGAGGGTCCCACCATCCTCGAGAGAGGAGGGAACTAAGGATGGCCGTTGACTAAAGGAGGGGGAGAGGGGGGTACTCCTACTTTTGATTTTATGTGTGGTATCTGCCCGTACTGGTTGAATTGGCTTTCATTAAGCATCCGTCACTTCGTCACTCTGACCATCTGCTGTGATGACGACAACATCTCGCGTGTCGAAACAGAAGTCTTACCTGAGTGGTAATGTCTAAGCCAAGGCCGTTGGTGTCCACCACGATGAGAGTGAGCAGAGTCTGCAAGCCCAGCGCGATGAAGGTGTTCACACCAAACACTAAGGCGTAGCGCTCCATGCTGAGGGTAGCAGCAATCTGAAAACTAAAGAAAACAAACACACATAAGCATGAACCGACAGGAATCCCTCCCCAGGTTGTTATGGCTTTTACTTCTGTTGTGAAGAGCAGCCCCTTCTTTCTCCTGTCAGTTAATTCCCCTCCCAACCGAGTGAAAAGCACTTTGTGGCGAAACGCTGTAAATCTCACGCAAGCACCTGAACAGAGCGGACTATGGGACCAGGAAAATACATGAGTCTTGTGTCAACGCTTCCTCAGGAGAAGAACACACAGTTTGCATTTGTTTGCGAAGAAACCAAAAAAGTTTATCCCGTCACAACTTTTCCCAATGCTTCTCTGAATCAAAACACGTACGTTGCTATAGTGATGAGCAACATGTAGATGACTCTGAAGACGACATAGGACGTGTAGCACACCCAGATGCTCTGCACGGTGTCCATGACGTACACTGCAGCAGCAATCAGCAGAGAGAACAGAGACAGCGTCATCTCCCCCCAGGTCGACCAGGATATCTTTACGTAGCCAACTGCAAACACGGCAACAGCGCCTGCAAACACGAGAGAGGAAAGTTATCCTGTTACTTTGCTCCACAAAGGCTACTTCAATAAACTAAACATCAAGCTTGGGTTATTACATTTCCAAATCCTGTAATTTACAAACAGGGGAGCTCAAGATGAGGGAGGGCCTTGAAAGGCAGGCAGAGCATTTTGGACTTGATGGAATAAGCAATACGGAGCCACGGAGAGACAGCGAGAGGCTGAATGAGAGCAGGTGGCCAGGAAACGGGAGGACACAGACCCAGGGGCGCTGCTGAGGAAAAAAGTGCTGAGGCTGATGCAGAGGCAGGAGTCAAAAAGAGCCGCTGCTTCCAGCCTGGCCACACGGCCAAGGCATCATCCCTCCTCCTGCCCGAGCACCGCTTCAGAACACAACAGAAGGGCACGTCCGCTCTTTGGTAAAACGACGATGCCAGTAATGACAGTTAAAATGTGCAGAGTGCCTTCTAAGTGCCAGACACAGAAGTGTTGCAGAAAGCACAGAATGCTTTCTGTAAATCTTATCGGGGGTTGGGGGGGTGCGCCCCTGTGGCTCAGCCGGTTAAGCCTCCGATTCTTGATTTCAGCTCAGGTCCTGATCTCACAGTGAGTTTAAGCTCCGCATGGGGCTCTCCATGGACAGTGAGGAGCCTGCTTGAGATTCTCTCTTGCCTTCTCGGTCTCAAAATAAACAAACATTAAAAAAAAAAAACAGACAACAGAATGTAATGGTCAAGGACACAGGCTCTGTGTTCAAACCTTGACCTGACTACGTACCATCGTACCACCTTGGGCAAGTTCTGAACCCATCTGTCTGGGTTTCCTGAACTGTAAAATGGAGACACTAACTGTAACTGTCACGGGAATTCTGTGAGGACTGAGTGAATACACACAGGGGCGCCTGGGTGGCTCAGTCGATTAAGCGTCCGACTTCGGCTCAGGTCATGATCTCGAGGTTCGTGGTTTTGAGCCCTGCGTTGGGTTCTGTGCTGGCAGCTCAGATTCTGTGTCTCCCTCTTTCTCTGACCCTCCCCCACTCATGCTCTGTCTCTCTCTCAAAAATAAATAAACTATAAAAAAAATTGAAAAGTATACATGAAGTCCTCAGGACAAGCATTTGTTACATAACACCACTCAACGCATATTAGTTCTTGTCACAGACTTGTATAATCCCAGAGTTTCACATCAGGTGACAGAAGCACCCAGTAAATTCAGAGATGACGGAAACCTGAACAGGAAGACAATGCTGAAAGTCGTTATGCCAGGCTTCCCGATGGGGCCTAAAGAACTCCAGTCACCCACAACAAGAGCACTGCTACATTTCTTCCTAAACCGTAAAGTCAGAGCTCAAAACGAAGAAATCATTCCTGGGAGGAGGGAGGGAGGGGTCACCTCCAATTTCTGAGGGGAGAGAAAATCTGATCCCAGGGGACTTCACTCTGGAGGAATGTGCCGCCCCACACCGCTTACCCAGGAGCATGGACACAGCCTCCACGCCGCCGTTGTAGACGGCGGCATCGCGAGAGGGCATCACCGTCTCCCACAGGCCCTGCGCGTAGTTGATGACCTGGAAGTAGCCGCAGGTGGACAGGGCCCACCACACGGACCAGCAGAGCAGAGGCCGGAAGGAATAGCACATCAGGAAGTCACCCCACAGGACCTTCAGCACGAGGAGCCGGTCCGGAGCAGGTTCCTTCACAGAAAACAGGGAGGGAAGCGCAAATACTATGGAGGCCATGACAGAACAGGACCGGATAGGCTCGATTTCTATCTTTCAGACACTTGTCTTTTTCCTTGTGAAAAGCAACTGCTTATTTATTTGCATGCATATAAATGGCATATCTACAGGCCCTCCTCATTTTATTGTGCTTCATGTTACTATACTTTGCAAATACGCGTTTTTAACAAACTCAAGGTTTATGGCCACCCTGTGTGGAGCAAGTGGGTCAGAGCCAGGTTTCCTCCAGTATCTGTCACGTTGTGTCTCTGTCACATTTTGGGAATTCTCAGGACATTTCAAACTTTCTCATCATTATTACATTTTTTTATGGTGACCTGTGACGTTACTATTGCCGTTCTGGGGAGCCACAAAGGGTACCCACATAAGATGGCCAACTTAACCAGTACATGTTGTGTGTTCTGACTGCTCCACCGACTGGCCAGCCTCCCTCGATTTCCCTCTTTCCTGAGACACAACAATATTGATGAGGACAAGGAATAAGCCCTACGACGGCCTCAAAGTGGCCTTTCACTTGAAAGGAAAAGGCGTATGTCTGTCACTTCAAATCAAAAGCTAGAAATGGTTAAGCTCGGTGAGGAAGGCAGGCCGAAAGCCTAGACGGGCAGAAAGCTAGGCCTCTTGTGCTAAACAGGTAGACCATTTGTGAATGCAAGGGGAATGTTCTTGAAGGAGATCAAAAGTGCTAGTCCAGTAAACACGCAATTGATAAGAAAGTGAAATGGCCTCATCGCTGCCATGGAGAAAAGTTTCAGTGGCCTGGATAGAAGATCAATCAGCCACAATGTTGCCTTACACCAAAGTCGAATCGGGAGCAAGGCCCTTGTGATCTCTTCAATTCTGTGAAGGCTCAGGGAGGTGAAGAGGCCTCAGAAGAAAAGTGTGAAGCCAGCAGAGGTTCAAGGAAAGAAGCCGTCTCCACAACACACAAGCGCAGGGTGCGGCGGTGGGTACTGGCGGAGAAGCTGCAGCCAACAAACAGATCGCAATGTGCTGAAAGCCCAGATGGCGGTTAGCATTTTTTAACACTAAAGTCTTTTTAAAGTACACGCGTTCTTGTTTTTTTAAGACATAATGCTATTGCACATTTAGCAAACTACAGTATAACGTAAACACAACCTGTAGGTGGGAAACCAAAACAATCATTTGACTTGCTTTATTGCAATATTGGCTTTACTGTGGTAGTCTGGACGGGACATGCAAAATCTGAGATATGCGTATATATGTACATATGTATAAATACAACACGACTTTTTCTTTTAGCGCTCTATAGACATTAGCATAGCTGTGTGTCATCAACCCAGCAAAGAGGTACTATTTACAAAGTGAAGGTAGAAAGACGGTCAGAGACTGCCTATTTCAGCCAAAGCGAGATGCCACCCTCCCCCCGTGGTGGGACAAGCAACATTCAGCAACAATCGGCAACCTTATTAAATCACTGGTCAGTTAGAGCTTGTCAATGAGACGTTCCTAGCCTTAAAACGGACCAATTCACTATAGAGCAATGGTTAGGATAGAAATCTTAGAGAAAAATAGACCCAAACATTAGCGGTTCTCTGCCTAGATGGGTAGTAAGGTTATTGGTGATTTTTAAATTTTCGTTCCTACACCTTTTTTATTTTATATTACCCAACACTTGTCCAATGGGAAGCGTTACCATTACGGAGTAATAAAGCGACTATGTTTATCACGGAGTGAACCGAGACATTACTGAGCTCTGCGCCATCCCAAGTCCCTGCCACGAGGCCAACGCGAAACCCCAGACACCCTGGGAGAAGTCTCTGACTCCAGTTGCAGCTAAGGTCTAATTTATCCAAGTTTGCCCTAATTCCTAAGCAACAGGAACTTATACTTTTGTGGCTAACGTGGAAAGGCAAAAGGAGAGCCCAAATGGAGGAAAGGGGAGCCAGCCTGAAGTATCATGTAGGCACCAGGGCGCGTGACAGGAGCCGCGTGACATTAGTGGCAGCAGCACATTCCAACCTGTCCTTGTTGCTAACAGGCCACGTGTCTTGCGTGGCATGAGAATCTCCAGATGTAAATGGAACCTTTTTAGGTATAGTTGGGTGTCTGCCAGACCAACTTAGACACCACTGTTTTCTCAGCCCCGCTGTGCAGATGGAGACTGTTTGCAGCCAAAACAATGGCAAAGGTGGAAATTTTCCAGTGACATTTGCTTCTTTTATTAAGTGCTTTTAAAGGACACAGTCCCGAAACTAACGTTTGCTACAAACAGCAAACATGTTTTCATGATGAAAAGCAGACGATCATTATTTCCTCTACTGTTGATATTCCATCATCTGAAACATAGTGAAAACATGCGGACTGAGCCTTAACCAACGGGGACAACACACATCTGGTTTCAAGAAGCAAAACAAAATCAAATCTATATCAAGGAAGAACTGGTGTTTGAGATGGACTTTGGGAGACAGAGATGTGAATAGAGAAATAAACGAAGAACATTCTAGGCAAAGGAAATAACAGCACAGCAGAAGATGCTGTTGTGGCATATTTGCAAGTTAGCAATTGTAATGTTCTCGCCAAATATCAAAAGCTTCTGGAACACTGTCTCTCCTGCTCTGGCCTGCTGTGCACTTATTTTGCTCCAAGAACAGTCGTTCTTGCCTTGGCCTGCTAGGTCCACGGAGCCCTGGTTCCAAAACCTCAAAGTAGGGCATTAACAACCTGCTAAGAGTCGGCTTAGAGACCTGTCTTTTGGCCACTTTTCAGAGGAGAGGACACCTGAAGTTCAAGGGCATTAAGCTGTAACAGCGGGGGGAGGGGGGTCGGCCATGTACAGCTACACACTCTCTCCCTTCCACCCAACTCAGACATATCCACTGGCAGGGGATGGCTGGCGACACAAGGGACAAAGGGAGGGTCAAAAGGCGGACTACGTCCTTCACACACGTGTCTACACCTGTGGCTTTGTGCTCAGGGCCAGAGGGATACTGCTCTCCCAACACAACCCTCCCACCGGTCACTCGCACCACTGTGGGTCCATTTCTTCGGATTCTGAGAGCTATTCTGACATGAAAAGACACTGGAAAGCAAGTGTAACAGAACTGAGTAAAAAGCAAAACAAAGCAAAATAACCAATGAAGTTACAAGACTACATGTAAATTTCATGTACTGTAAGACGTATATACCTATGAATACACACACACGTATATATGAAAAGAGATGTTTATGAAGAGGGTCCCTAAACTACTAAGAGTGGTAATCTTTGGGGCAGCAGTCCAGAGGATTCTGAATTCTTTTCATGTAGTTTTTTCTTTTGTTTAATTAAAAAATTAAGTATGAGTCTTTTTTATAAAATCACTAGAAATTTTTTTCCTATTAAGACGATATATCTATTAGCTATGTATTACATATACAGTGACTCTTGAAATTAAATAAATAAAGGCAATTTCTCCCTAAAATGCTAGGATAACCTCAGTGCAATGGGAACCAAGCAAGGTTCCATAGTTCCGCCTCCTCACACCATCCTGAAGCTCAGCTCACTCATCTATCACAATGGGCATCTGGTGTCAGATTTCACACACACACAAAAGGGAGGGGGGAGGATTCTGATGCCATCTTTAAAAAATGAGAACAAAACTTAAGGAATTATTTCTCTACTAAGGAATAGGAGTTGATTATAGTGGGTTTTGAAGTCAACTAGATCTGGGTTCACTTTATTTTATTTATTTATTGAAAGAGAGAGAGCACACAAGTGAGCAACCACACCGGGCAGAGAGAGAGAGAGAGAGAGAGAGAGACAGAGAGAGAATTCCAACCGCAGGATTCGAAACCACGAATCGTGAGTTCACGACCTGAGCCAAAGCTTAACGGAGCCACCCGGGTGCCTGATCTCGGTTTATTCTGGCATGCTGTTTTCTAGGTGCCTCTGGGTTAAGTTCCCTGACAGAAGCGTCAGTTCCCTCAACTGTAAAATGGGCACAGTGACACCTACAGTGTCTTAATAAGGATTAAATGGGCTCATAACCCTAAGGTTCTCAGTACTGTGTCCAGTGCTCAGGTTAACATGAGCTGAGACGATGATGATGATGAAGGACTACAGGAACGCACCTGCCTGCCTGCGGGCGGTAACAGCTTCTACGTCTTAGGCTTTTGGTTACAAAATGGAAATTAATGTTCACTTCAACAGGCTATTGGAAGAACTGAATGAGGACTGCTCGGTATGCAGCAAGTGCTCAATAAATGCCCATTTCCTCTGTACTCTATCATGACCCATTTATGCAATCAATAAATATTTACAAGTGCCCAAACTGCGTGTCTGGCAATGTTCCAGATACTGGGAACGCGGCAGGAAAGTCCCTGTCCTCTTTAAACGGAGGTTTTGGTAAGGGGGACAGACGTTAAACACACACACAAGACAGCAGACGGAGGCACTGACACCATGAAGAGAATCAGCAGGGTAATAGGCTGGCAAGTAACAATTACAGCTGTCGTCTGAGTTGGTACCTGAGTTGACATAAAGGAACCAGCCATGAAAATGAGAAATGAAGGGCAGTCCTGCCTGAGAACTTCCAGACTCAAGTTCAAAAGTGGGAATAAGTGCTGTGTTTCAGGTCAGTGCCATGTGGAGCACAGGGGAGAGAAGGTCAGAGAGGTTAGCAAACGGTCAGATTATATAAGGTCTTAGAGTCCATAATGAGAATTTTCGAATTTCTTCTACGTACAATAGGAAAATACATGGGGGAGAGGGGAGGTAATTAGGGTTTAATGCCTAAACAGTGAAGATTTAAGTCAAGGGCTGATGACTGCAATTAAACCACTCGTATGATATTATGTGTTTCTAACTATATGGGGCACTGGACAAGAAAGGAAAAGGTGTTTGTGACGTGCCTGGCAATCAGAAGAAAAAAAAGTACCTTCAGATCAATCAGCTCATAAAACTCCGTATTCTAGAGCTAAGGAAAGGTTAGTGATCATCTGGTTTAACATTCTACATTTAAGAGTAGTGCGGGGGGTGGGAGGGGTGGCCTGGGTGGCTCAGTCGGTTAAGCTTCCAACTTCAGCTCAGGTCATGATTTCATGGTTTGTTATTTCGAGCCCCACATCAGCACAGACCCTGCTTCGGACCCTCTGTCTTCCTCTCTCTTTCAAATATTAAAAAAAAAAGAAAAAAAAAAAGTGGCCTTGGTTTAAGAATCAATGGTGTGGAGGGGCGCCTGGGTGGCTTAGTCGGTTAAGCGTTCGACTTTCGCTTAGGTCATGATCTCGCGATTCGTGGGTTCGGGCCCTGCGTCGGGCTCTATGCTGACAGCTCAGAGCCTGGAGCCTATTTCAGATTCTGTGTCTCCCTCTCTCTCTGACCCTCCCCTGTTCACGCTGTCTCTCTCTCTCTCTCCCCCCTAGAAATAAATTAAAAAAAAAAAAAAAAAAAAAAAGAATCAATGGTGTGGAATCACCACCAGATTCCAGTGACATCTTTCATAAGGTTAAGACCAGAGGTGACCTGGTCATTACATCATTTACATTGCATCATTTAATACTTGAAATAACCCTGTGAGGTACACAAATGAGGAAATTAAGCCTCAAAGAATTAAAAAATGTGCCCAAGATGACCCTGCTGGGGACTCTGAGAGCCCAGGCTTCAACTTGTCCTCCTGCAAAATCCACTACGGTGTGTGCTGCTAGAAACTTGTCCTCCTGCAAAATCCACTACAGTGTATGCTGCTAGAAACTGTCTTACTTAAGTACAAGGTACAAACACTAATTTTGCTACTGTCAGTGTTTTGTGAAGCTCAGACACACAGTACGCAAAGAATGCTCACTAACAGCGGGGTATCTGTCTACCAATAAAAGTATAGGTATGTCAGGCCCTGTGCTAAAGAAGTAGCTTAATTTACATCTTTTCTAGTGAATTAGCAATCTAACATAAAGCCAATTATGGGCGCCTGGGTGGCTCAGTCGGTTAAGCATCCGACTTTGGCTCAGGTCATGATCTCACAGTTCGTGGTTCAAGCCTCGCGTCGGGCTCTGTGCTGACTGACAGCTCAGAGCCTGGAGCCTGTTTCAGTCTGTGACTCCCTCTCTCTCTGACCCTCCCCTGCTCACGCTGTCTCTCTCACTCTCTCTCTCTCAGAAATAAATAAAACATTAAAAAAAAGTTATTTAAAAAAGCCAACTATAAGCCAAGCACAGAAGGAATCCCATTTCCTATTTAGGAAAGAAAATCACTGGCGAGGCTGCAATGCCAACATGCTGGCCCCACAGCAAGAGGCTCGTTCTGGAAAGTAACTTACGGACAGACTGCTATTTCCCTTTCCGTAAAATCAAGATAAAATCACCCACCCATCCACCTGCGCTGTTTTTAGTCTATTTACTACGGTTACGATTTATGGTTCACTTACAGGTTTGTCAACTTAAAATGGCACTGTGATCTCTGACAGCGTCTTCTGACTTTCCTTCAGGCTTGAGAGAAACAGCAACATCTGGGCCCCAGGAGCTGCCGAACAGCCATGACTGCCTGTTACGCGGTCAGTAGCAGGGCCAAGGGTGTCACGGAACCGACCCAAGCCTAACTTTTACCACACGGTAGCCAACGTGACGGTTCTCAGCATAGGTCTCCTATATGCTCTTCAGATACATTACAGAGTACATCCGCGCAATTCTGTGTAAGTCACTAATTTCTGTTCCCAATCCTTATCTCTAAAATGAGAGGATTGGGGCGCCTGGTGGCTCAGTCGGTTAAGCATCCAACTTTGGATCAGGTCATGATCTCGCAGTTTGTGAGTTCAAGCCCCGTGTCGGGCTCTGTGCTGACAGCTCAGAGCCTGAAGCCTGCTTTGGATTCTGTGTCTCCCTCTCTCTCTGCCCCTCCCCTACTGATGCTCTGTCTCTCAAAAATAAAACATTAAACAATTTTTTTTAAATAAAAAATAAATAAAATGAGAGGGTTGATAAGATCTCAAGTTCCTTGTCCTAGTGAGATGCTCTGATGGTCTTACTGCCTGTGGTTAGAATAACTTCTTGCTCTAAAATTTCATAATTCTTCAGCATGTCAAGCACTGACATTTTGTATATCTATAAACCACAAATATCAAGTTGGTCTAGGACAGAGATTTTTTAAGTGATACGTTACTGCTCATTAACAGGTAATCAAATCAATCTAGTGGGCAGTGAACTACATGAGAAAAAATAAATTGAATGGAATGTACCAGAATCAAGCATCGTAAAGCCTCTGCTTCAGTTATATATAAAATATATACACACCTACGAATGGTAATGGTTCCTACATAAAATGTGTCTCTTACTATTGTTCTATTGTGTTTCTTACTCTTGTTCAAAATGGTTTTAAACTTACGGGTCTACAAAGATCTTTAGAACTATAACCAATGTTAACATTTAAAATATACATGTACACAGGTATTATATGTAAGTATATACAAATTTTAGCTAAAGTCATTTAACACATTTGAAACAATTAAAAAAGGATCCTTATTCTTTTGTTCTACGACATGAGATCAGGTGATTATACTTTTTTGTACTCCAGATGATTCTCTTTCTCTTTGTTGATTTGCCAACATCACCTAACTATGAAGGAACTGGCATTTCATTCCTACTTAATCCCTGGTCTTTTGATTGATGCTGCCCACAGGTCCCCTAGAAGTCAGTTTCTTCTTTTTTTAAAAAAAAAATTTATATTTTTTTTTGAGAGAGAGAGACAGAGAGCAAGCATGACCAAGCGGGGGAAGGTCAGAGAAAGAGGCGGACACAGAATCAGAAGCAGGTTCCAGGCTCTGAGCTGTCAACACAGAGCCCAACACGGGGCTCGAACCCACAAACTGTGAGATCATGACCTGAGCCAACGTTGGACACTTAATGGACTGAGCCACCCAGGCACTCTGCCTAGTAACCAAAGTTTCATGATGAGGGTCACCTAGGCTCAAGCTCTTTGGGATGATAACCTGGTTTCAACTGGTCACCAGGAGGGAAGAGTGGGGGTAGGCATAAGAGAGGTAATTAGATGCCACATTGAAACAATCTAAGTGACCTCGAGGTAGGAGCCAGAGACTTTCCTCACGCACGCTCTCTCTTCTCCTTCAGCCTATAAGGCTCCTGGAGCTTGGCTTTAGGACTGACAGAGACCCCTGCAAAGTGAGAATGTTAACAGGCTTATTTCCAAACATGTCCCGTGAAAGCTGAGACTAATTCGGGATGATTGGAATGAACCTTGCCCCTCACAGCTTACAACCTGTTGGAAAGATAAGAAGTTATAAAGAAGGGGGAGTGACTGGGGGAAGCAATTAATCTTTCTGACTGGCCAGAACAGATGGATGGATCGTTCTGATGCCATCTCTTTCTCTTCTAAGAGACAATTTCATAGTCCCATTTTTAATTAATATGTGCTGCATCATCATCTTAGATTTTACTCTTGTGATTATCTTCTCCGTGTTATTCATTACTACCCACTCTGGAGAAGTGTCATTTGAAAATGAGAATGTGGGGGGTGGGGGGACACCTGGGTGGCTCAGTCGGTTAAGGATCCGACTTCAGCTCAGGTCATGATCTTATGGTTTTTGAGTTCAAGCCCCACACTGAGCTCTGCACTGATGGCACAGAGCCTGCCTGGGATTCTCTCTCTCTCTCTCTCTCTCTCTCTCTCTGCCCTCCACCCCACAAAATAAATAACTTAGAAAATAAGAAAATAAGAAAGAAAGACAGACAGACAGACAGACAGAAAGACAGACAGAAAGAAAGAAAGAAAGAAAGAAAGAAAGAAAGAAAGAAAGAAAGAAAATGACTATCAGACATTGTTTCCAGCACAGAAGGTGAATATAACTTCCTAACCTTAAATACTCTGGGCTTCAATTCAAAAACTAGAAGCAGATGTTCATCATTTGTTGGAATCATTTATCTATTCAGTCAGCAAAAATTTCAGAGTGCTTTCTTTATATACCCAGTCCCGGTGATAGAAAGATGAAGAAGAGACAGCTCCTGCTGTGGCTTCTTCTTTTAAAAAAAACATTTTTTTTTTTAATGTTTATTTATACTTGAGAGAGAAAGAGATGGATGGAGACAGAATCAGAAACAGCTCCAGGCTCTGAGCTGTCAGCACAGAGCCTGACGCGGGGCTCGAACTCATGCACCGTGAGATCACGACCTGAGCCGAAGTCCGACACTAACCGACTGAGCCCCCACGCGCCCCCGCTTTGGCTTCTTAAGTCCTCTGTGACACAAGCAGTGGGTGTGGTGCTGGTCTGACTTGGAGGTGCCTCACCCCAGGACAGAAAGGTCTAGCAGAAGGGGTTTTCCTGCCTGTTTTGACACTGCCGCTCTAGCCACCAGAGGAGCAGCCGCAAGTGCAAGTGTCAGGCCACACTTACTGGCTCCTCCGCATTTAGAGGGATTGTTGACTCCACGTCCTCCCACCCAGGAAGGTGGTTCGAGGTGGCGGGGTTGGTCACGAGGCCGCCATTCTGTGCCTTGATGCCATTCGTTCTCTGGCAAGTGGAAGGGACGTGGTGAAAGAAGAGGCTCTTCTGCGGCATAGGCAGGAACCAGGCCACGGCAAAAGCCACCGAAACACAGGTAAGAGAGATGACATTCAGGCTGAACAGGGACCAGCCCGCCATGGAGACCAGGATTTGCCCCAGGACAGAGCCCACTGTGAAGCCCACCAAGGCGGCGCTGCGGCAGTAACTCGTGACCTTCTGGTACATGCTCAGGTCCACCACGCTGTAGATGTAGGAGTAATAGGCGATTTCCGTGGCCGTGGAGACTCCGTAGAAGAATTCCAAGAACTGAATGGCCAGCAGTCCCTGGGCGTAGAGCAGCATGAACCACGTGACGATAAGGCTGAGTCCCTGGAGCAGAATAACGGGTTTGTACCGGAGGTAGTCTGTGGCCAGGAACACGGGAAACAGCAGCACCAGGTACGAGTACGTCCACACTGGATAGACTTTATTGAAGACCTGACAGAAAGAGAAAGTTAAAAACCCATCAGCGATACCAACAGACCTGGAATATGCGTAACAATGTATTCTCATAAAACAACCCACCAACACCTCTAATAAATCCTTATTTTTTTTTTTTTAATATTTTTATTTTATTTCTAAGCGAGAGAGAGACAGCGTGAGCAGGGGAGGGTCAGAGAGAGAGGGAGACACAGACTCTGAAATAGGCTCTAGGCTCTGAGCTGGCAGTCAGCACAGAGCCCGACGCGGGGCTCGAACCCACAACCGCGAGATCATGACCTAAGCGAAAGTCGGACGCTTAACTGACTAAGCCACCCAGGCGCCCCAAATAATAAATCCTTATTAACTGAAGAAATCTCAACGACAATTCTGATAATTGTTTGGAATATACCTCCCCATTTCCACCCCATCACCTTTTTCTTTTTTTAAAAGTTTATTTCTGGGGCACCTGGGTGCCTCAGCCAGTTGAACGTCAGACTTCGGCTCAGGTCATGATCTTGCGGCTTGCGAGTTCAAACCCCATGTCGGGCTCTGTGCTGAGAGCTCAGAGCCTGGAGCCTGTTTCAGATTCCATGTCTCCCTCTCCCTCTGCCCTTCCGCCACTGACGCTCTGTCTCTCTCAAAAATAAATAAATAAACATTTAAAAAAAATAAAAGTTTGGGGCGCCTGGGTGGCTTAGTCAGTTAAGCGTCCGACTTTCGCTTAGGTCATGATCTCGCGGTTCGTGGGTTCGAGCCCCGCATCGGGCTCTGTGCTGACTGCCAGCTCAGAGCCTGGAGCCTGTTTCGGTCTGTGACTCCCTCTCTCTCTGACCCTTCCCGGCTCACGCTGTCTCTCTCCTAGAAATAAATAAAAAAAAAAAAATTTAAAAAAAATAAAGGTTTATTTCATTTGAGAAAGAGAGAGAGAGAGCGAGCGCGCATGCATGTGAGCACATGTGAGCACAAGGAGGGGACGAGCAGAGAGAGTGAATCCCAAGCAGGCCCCACACCGTCAGCACAGAGCCTGAAGCAGGGTTCAATCTCACGAACTGTGAGATCATGACCTGAGCTGAAAGCTAGGGTCAGATGCTTAATGCTTAATGGAAGGAGCCACCCAGGCGCCCCACCTATCATCTTTTTCTTAAAATCCTCCCCATTCATCAAGGCCTAGTTCAAAGCCTTCCTCACCCGGGAAGACTTTGCTGGAGCGGATAATATCTGCACTGCAACACTCAGAGCTCTCCTGATAACTGCTCTCTGTGTCAGTCTGCCCAATAACCTCATAGCACTGGTTCCTAACCATGGCTGCACATCTCCCACGCAGCCTTAAAAAATGTGCACGCCCAGCCAAAGGCAAGCCTTTACAACCTCCCAGGAGATTTTCCCTGAGCCAGGGCTGAGGACCACTGCCTCACAGGGTAGACTCTTCAAGGGCTGACCCAACATTGACCTGCACAGCCTTACAGTTCGCATGTTGTGTGGCTCATCAACTCTTACTTCTGGCCACAGAATAGGGAGTCTTGATCCTACTGTTTGATTAGGTTTCTCTGCTTTTAAGTTCTATTTCTTTGGGGGAACAGGTCAAGGGGATACGTCTGTCCCACAGTCTTGACAGAAGAATTATCTGTGGATGACAGGACTACAGGCAACTTTGATGGCCTTCTTTTTGCTTGTCTGAAATATATATATTAAAAAAAATAAGATATTTTTGTTTTCTTTTTAATGTATTTTTAAAATTGGGATAAAGTAGAAATATCTTTACAATAAGCGCTCCACCATAAAGACCTCGCTGGAATTTCACTCCCATCATTTGCTGGCAAGGGTTTTTTGTTTGGTTGTCTGAGTTCCCTATTGCCTTAGTCTCTGTTATCAGTAAAAGAAGGGTAAGCCTTGTACCAATGACTGAGTGAGAGGATCCATGGAAATCACTCATTCCACTTTCCTGGAGGTCTGAAGACTTGAGCTGAAGCCGCCCCTTTGGGACAATATACTAAGTAAATCAACTGAGCTGCCATCCTCACTCTTGCAGCATCGACTGTAGGGGACTCTCTCCTCTCTGACTCCAGGGTCTAGCAAGGGCCTGGTGGGGATACAGGCGAGCCAGGTTTTTAAATGACCATTTCAAAGTCTGGATTGGTGGCCCCAATTTTTAAGTGCTTTCTGAAAGGCGGTCTTTGCTCCATGGCAAAGGATTTAGCCTGGTGCCCTCCCTCTAATCCCAGACCTGGACAATTTAAGGCCAAGGGTAACTTTCTTTTTAACTCTCACGTGTGCTTCAGTTCACCCAAAT
This sequence comes from Proteles cristata cristata, assembly GCA_017311185.1. Lineage (NCBI taxonomy): Eukaryota > Metazoa > Chordata > Mammalia > Carnivora > Hyaenidae > Proteles > Proteles cristata. The sequence continues at coordinate 388,555 of JAESUZ010005179.1, forward strand.
GTAAAATGGGCTAATTGTTTCAAGGGTTTAGAGGAACAATAAAAAGTGAACTCTTATAGGATCTTTGTCCAGTGCAGAGCGCAACTGTAAAAGTTAAATATGGTCTGAAATTTATCCCAGACTTGGTTTCTGCTTCTGACTGGCCAGATACCAAATGTGGCTTGTCGAGGGGTGCCTGAGTGGCTCAGTGTGCTGAGTGTCCAGCTCTTGATTTTCGCTCAGAGCATGATCCCAGGGCCACGGGACTGAGCCCAGCACCAGGCTCTGCGTGGAATGTGGAGCCTGCCTAAGATCCTCTCTCGCTCTCTCCCTGTGTCCCTCTCCCTTCTGTGTTCTGTCTCTCTCTTTACAATTTAAAAAAAACAAAAAACAAAAAACAGTGATTCGTCTAACAGCTTCACCTTCATGAATTTTAGCCAGCTGGTATTTGCATAAATCATTTAGCAATCTCTACTCAATCAGGAAATTTCTTGCACTGAATAGGTGTATGAAAAGAATAATCATGAACTATAGAAATGACTTGATGCAAAGGTTTGTAAATTTTAGCAACTGAAGGACAAAGTGCACTTGGTCCACACAACCACAGCGTGAGACACCTCAGCAGAAAACCAAGGGGACGGGGAAACTTTGGGATAAAAGCTGCGAAGAGTATTTGCACGTATAGGAGGATTAGGAGGAACTTAATGGAGGACCGTGGGGGAGAAGAAGGGGGGAAGTGGTGGGGGAGAGGGAGGGAGGCAAACCATGAGAGACTCTTGAATGCTGAGAACAAACTGAGGGCTGACGGGCATGGGGGTGAGGGGAAGGGGGTGATGGGCATGGAGGAGGGCACTTGTGGGGATGAGCACTGGGTGCTATATGGAAACCAACTTGACAATAAACTATTTGTGGGAAGAAAAAAAAAAAAAGCTGCGAGGAGTAAAGGCTTCCCTAGAGACCTCACGGTGCTTTCCACGAACAACTCCCCACTCCCTTTTGCCTGTGGTTTCACAGCTGGTCCCCTACAGTTTCCTACGTGTGCAACTGCCCCGCTGACTCCACAAGTTTCCTCACCTTCACGCTCTCCCCAACACAACGCCACAGCTGTTAGCCATCACACCTTTCCTTTATTTTATTTTATTTTTTTTTTTACAAATAGTTTATTGTCAAATTAGTTTCCACATAACACCCAGTGCTCATCCCCACAAGTGTCCTCCTCCATGCCCATCCCCCATCCATCAGTCCTCAGTTTTTGTCAGCATTCAAGAGTCTCTCATGGTTTGCCTCTCTCCCTTTCCCCCACCATTTCCGCCCTTCTTCTCCCCCTTGGTCCTCTGTTAAGTTCTTCCTAATCCTCCTATACGTGCACACATATGATATTTGTCCTTCTCTGCCTGACTTATTTCGCTCAGCATAACACCCTCAAGGTCCATCCATGTTGCTACACATGGCCAGATTTCATTCTTTCTCATTGCCATGTAGTATTCCATGGTATAGATAAACCACATCTTCTTGATCCATTCATCTGTTGATGGACACTTAGGCTCTTTCCATGTTTTAGCTATTGTGGAGAGTGCTGCTATGAACATTGGGGTACATGTGCTCCTATGCATCAGCATTTCTGTATCCCTTGGGTAAATTCCTAGCAGTGCTAGTGCTGGGTCATAGGGGAGTTCTATTGTTAGTTTCCTGAGGAACCTCCACACTGTTTTCCAGAGGGGCTGTACCAGTTTACATTCCCACCAACAGTGTAGGAGGGTGCCCCTTTCTCCACATCCTCACCGGCATCTAGAGTTCTCTGATTGGCTCATTTTAGCCACTCTGACTGGCGTGAGGTGGTATCTCAGTGCGGTTTTGATTTGTATTTCCCTGATGAGGAGTGATGCTGAGCATTGTTTCATGTGTCTGTTGGCCATCTGGATGTCCTCTTTGGAGAAGTGTCTGTTCATATCTTCTGCCCATTTCTTCACTGGGTTGTTTGTTTTTCGGGCGTGTAGTTTGGTGAGTTCCTTATAGGTTCTGGATATTAACCCTTTATCTGATATGTCATTTGCAACTATCTTTTCCCATTCCGTTGGTTGCCTATTAATTTTCTGGGTTGTTTCCTTGGCTGTGCAGAAGCTTTTAATCTTGATGAGGTCCCAACAGTTTATTTTTGCTCTTGATTCCCTTGCTTTTGGGGATGTGTCAAGTAAGAAGTTGCTGCGGTGGAGGTCAAGGAGGTTGTTTCCTGCTTTCTCCTCTAGGGTGTTGATAGTTTCCTGTCTCACGTTCAGGTCCTTTATCCATTTTGAGTTTATTTTTGTGCATGGTGTGAGAAAATGATCTAGTTTCATTCTTCTGCATGTTGCTGTCCAGTTCTCCCAACACCATCTGTTAAAAAGGCTGTCTTTTTCCATTGGATATTCTTTCCTGCTTTGTCAAAGATTAGTTGGCTGTATACTTTTGGGTCCACTTCTGAGTTCTCAATTCTGTTCCACTGGTCTATGTGTCTGTTTTTGTGCCAATACCATACTGTCTTGACGATGACAGCTTTGTAGTAGAGGCTAAAGTCTGGAATGGTGATCCCTCCCGTTTTGGTTTTATTTTTCAGGATTACTTTGGCTATTTGGGGTCTTTTGTGGTTCCATACAAATTTTTGGATAGTTTGTTCTAGTTTTGAGAAGTATGCTATCACACCTTTCCTTTAAAACTACTCTCCGCCACTGCCCTCAATACCCCATGCTCTTCAGTTCCCATCACACCCTTCGGGATTGGACTCCAGTAGTACTGTCCGTACCTAGGCCTGTTCTATACCTTTCAGTAACAGCTGTCCTGAAATGATTAGCTGCAAGGTTTTCATTATATAAATCTTATATTTTTTCTTTTTTGAGAGAGAGAGAGAGAGAGAGAGAGAGAGAATGAATATCTCAAGCAAGCTCCACGCTCAGAACAGAGGCCAAAGTGGGGCTTGATCTCACGACCCAAAATCAAGAGCTGGACACTCAACCAACTGAGCCACCCAGGCGCCCCTCATCCTTTCAATTATCAACTTAAAATGCTCGTCTGTAAGTCGAATTCACTCCTAACATAAAAACCACAACCAAGATAATAAAGATGAGGAAAAGGAACACTGTAAGGCCAAGTAGTAATGAAATTAGAGGCAAGTGGGGTGGGATGGGAAGGTGGGGGAAGAGACGGTTTCTCTTTTACTCATTCTAAATAAAAGACCTATTTCATCTCCAGGGAGAGAGATCAAGCCAGGCTGCTGAATGTCCCTCTCACAGCGTTATCAGCTTTATAATAACAAGCGTCCACGGATGTGCCACATGCTACGCTAATTGCCTTACCTAACATGGCTTCATTTAATCCAAACAACCACCCTAAGTGGTAAATGCTTTTATTATCTCTATTTTACAACTGAGGAACCGAGGCCTTACAAAAAGGTTAAGTAAATTATCCAAAGTCAGCACAGCTAGTAAGTAAGTGGTAGATGGAGGATTAGGGCCTTGCTATTTTGAATCCACATACTTAAAAGGCCTCATTTCTTCAACTGGAAAACTGGAACTGACCATCTACTACGTTCCAGGGTTACTTCTATGGCAACGTTTCCAGGCTGTATGGAGGTGCTCTGACGGGGCAGTCATGAAGACACAAAGACCACACGATCTCCAGAGCTCGGCCAGCCACTGGTTGGCCCAAAGATCTCTTCTCTTCCAGTGCTGCCAAGGACAAACTGTGACACCAGAAAATGTTTCTTCGATGGATACTTTTAATCTTGAAGGGAAACTTCCTACAGGCAAAAATGTACACATTACAGACTCTCGTTGTCCAAACCCTAGACAGTGCCTTCTTATCTCTGGTAAAATCTATCATGTGAGCAAAGGGAACTGATTTTATTGTAAGGTGCCTGCCCCCATTCCTTAGATCAGAGCTCATCTGCGCTTTCTTTCTGAGACACAGAAAGTCGAGAGAAAACAGATGTTCATCTTAAGCTCTAATTTGATTTAGACCTTATTTTAGAACCAAGTTTCAATTAAACAAGTAGCTAGTAAGGTCTTATTTGCACAACACTTCAAGCTGTATGGATGAAAAATAAAATAAAATGAAACAAAGCTTCCGTTCTTCAGGAATTCTGAACCTAATTAGGATACATATTCATACGTAATTTATAAGAGAGATAGGAAATACGTACCTTGAAAGGAGGAGAAAGGTAGAGGCTAACAGAAAGGCAGATAGGTACGGAAGTGTATTCCAAGCAGAGATCACGACTTCGAGCACAGGCTAGTAGATGAGAGACTGGATATCCTGGATTTTGGACTAGAAGATTAATGTGGATGGGTACATGAAAGAAAGCAAGGGGAAGAAAGATGCAGCAGAAGCTCTTACTCCCGTAACAGCCGAATTCTGTAAGACTCTGGAGAGCAGACAGAATAGGTAGAATGTTTAAAAAAAAAAAAATCAAAGAAAGGTGGTGAATGTGTGAAATCACATGTTAAAAAAGATGAAAGAGTAGAAAAGTGCTGGCGAAATGGGAGCTCTATTTTATGAGACTGGCTTTCAACAATTAGAACACAGTCCATTTTTAACCTATTTAAAACTTACATAGCGGTAGTACCTAAAAGAGGCTAACATTTTCCCTAAAATCTAAGACAAAACCCTTCAGGCATGCAAAGGGAGAAAATTCTGTCCTTTTGTTTTTGGACATGGTTAACCATCGCTCCATTTAAGACGATCGAAGATGGCCTTTCTAACGTTCTCTAGGGAGTAAATAAAAACTTCAGAACTTTGCTGACCATGACCTGACATTCACTTTGCCTCAGAGTCATGTCCACTGGTGAAAGCAAGCGTTAGGTCAGGAAGGAGGACAAGTTGTCTATTTATTTCTGTTATTAGATATTCAAAAAACCCAGGGTTCCGGAGAGGGTGAGCAGAGCCCTACCGTGAGCCAAGGGCCCAGGTACTCACAAGTGGCCTCCTTGCTAGACCACCAGGCGTCTCTTCAGACTCTGCCCTCCCCCTCCCCCAACGTGCAGCCACAGGAACCTGCTAGATGTTTGTTATGTAATCAGCAAACATTTAGGGGGCCTCGAACCCCTGACTCCATCAGTGAACATATTCTCTCACCCCAGAAGGCCCTGCGTAGACAGGGCACATGACGGCACATGACAGAACTCTCTGCCCAGGGCACATGACAAAACGGATCACCTTTCAAACGTCAGCACGCAGAGCGTGTTTCTCCTATGTGGCCTTATGCCCAGCAGGGTGAACAGACTGCGTAGGTCACATCGCAGCTCACATGGAACTTTCATTACACGCAGCTCAGAAGTTATCACTTCTGCTTCAGGGTCAGTGGTAGCTCTGGGTCTCCAGAATCATTCGTCCTCATATTTACTGCAGTCGTTTTCTCCTTGTAAAATTATTCTGCCCATGATCTTAAAATGTTAACGATGTTGACATTCAAACAGGTAATGAACAGCGGTCACAGCCCTTTGGGGGGTGGTCCAAAAGACTGAGAAATACAAGATGTGAAGTTGGGTAAAAGCCGGTGATGCTTGCTGGAGGTAAGACAATAGGAGACGTTCAAATGAAACCCTCAAATCCAGCATTCAACACCGACTTTCAATTCCCTGCTAAGCGTCCTTGAAAACGGAAAGGTAAAGCCAACAACAAACTGGCCTGTGAGTAATTCTATCCTGCTCTGACCTGTTACGCAGGGACAGTGAGCTGCTACTCAAAAAAGGTGATTACCAACCACAGGAAGAAGGGTCAAGTTTAAATGGAAGGAGTATTTCATTGCAACGGGGGCAGGGAGGGAGGGAAGGAAGAGTAGGCATCGCGGAAAAGAGAAACGTCTACTCAACGCCCACGCATCCTTCACCCCGTGCTGGGTTCTAGAAAAGATACCAGACCTCTGCTTTCACGCCTGTGGCTGAACAACAAAACTAACATCCATGAACCAACAACTCACAATGCACGAAAAACTATAATTAAGTGCCAATTACGTGATACCATCTCAGTATCTGCGTTTATCCCAGGAGGTAGGATCTGGCGGGGGGGCGGGCAGCATGTCCTTGGACAAAGTCTCACCTAAATAAAAATCAAAACCGATGAAGGTGATGGATGGTTGTTTGTTGTTCTGCCCTTACCCGAGCACAGCCAGAGCCTCACCTACTTAAAAGTCAAAACTAATTAAGGTGACGGCTTTGTCTGCTGCTATTTGAGCACGTCCATGCAGTCGAAGGTGGGTGCAGCTGGGAGGCGGAGCGTCCCGGCGGAAAGCGGGGGCTAATCGGCACCTGCTTCCCCGCTTGCTTCAGAAATAAAGTTTCTTCACGTCTTTCGAGAGCGCGCGCGCCACGTGAGCAGCGGAAGGGCCGCGACGGAGAACCCCAAGCCCACTCCGGGATGAACCCCCAAACACGAGACCGTGATCTCAGCCGACACCCAGACACCGACGCTTCACCGACGGGGTCTCGCAGGCACCCCCGTCTCCCCACTTTCAATCAACACTCACTAAACCTGTGCGCAAAGCACAACCGGCTACTCGCACTTTCTCACCCGAACACCCCGCAGCGCCCCCTGTCAGCCCCCCGCCGAACTGCCGGACCGACCCGCGCGGAGCCGCAGAGCCGGGCGGGGAGCCCCGGCGCCTCCACGTCCCCCCGGCGCCTCCACGTCCCCCCGGCGCCTACCTCCCGGTCCGTCAGGTTCTTGTCCGGCCCCAGCAGGTAGGGGGTCAGAAAGGGCTCGGACGGCCTGAGGTTGGCGAAGAAGCCGCAGGCGCACAGCAGCGCGGTGGGCAGCAGCCAGCCCCCGCGGGGCCCGCGGGCCGTGCGCAGGAGCAGCGCCGCCGCGCGCCGCGACCCCGGGCCGGGCACAGCCATGCGCGCGGCGGCGGGCGGGCGCGGCCCGGGCCCGCGCCGCTCTCCTGCTCCGCCCGTCGCGGGGATGCGCGAGCGCCGTCCCCGCGCGGGCGCCCGGAACCGCCGGCGGCGCCCTGCGTCCTTCGCGGCGGAGCCGGGTCGCGCCGGGCGGTCGGCGGCCTCCGCGGGCGGCGCTCCTGCCTTCCCGGCGCGGGCGCCTCACACGCCGCGGCCGGAGCGCCGCCGCGCGAGCCCCGCCCCGGGCCCGCCCCCGCCGCGCGAGCCCCGCCCCCAGCCTCCAGCCATTCGCCGCCCGAGCCCCGCCCGAGCCCCGCCCCCGGCCTCCAGCCATTCGCCGCGGACGCCCGGAATCCGACTCCCCTCCCGCGGGGTTACCGGCGGGGAGGAGGGGAACCCGCGCGCGCGGAGCGCCGGTCCGCCCACGTCCCGGCCGCGCGGCCCGCGCCGAGTCCCGGAGGAGCCGCGGCGGGGGGCGCGCGTGCGGGGCCGGGGGGCCGACCCCCACCCGGGGGTGCGCGCGCTTCCGCACGCCCGCCCTCTCCCGCGCGCAGTCACAGCCTCTCCGGGCGCGCGTTTACTCCGCCCCGCCTCGCGCGCCCCTGCGGCGGGGCCGGGGTGCGGGGGGAGAAGGCCACGCCGGGCCGCCCGGGCTCTCGGGGTTTAAACCGCGTTCGTCTGCCGTAGACGGACGCTAGCAAGCCCGGGTCCAAGCACGCGGGGCGTCCACCGCGACACTGAACGGAAGAAAGCGGGTGAAACACTGGGACCGTGAACGAGCAAGGCGCTCGGCAGGGGCCGTAACGGAGCCCGACGAAGGGCCTGAGCGCAAGCCGCGTGCAGCGTGGCCCTTGCTTAAAGGGAGGTGGGAAATCCGGAGCCATAAAAGCAATCAAGAAATACCGATCTCTTCATGGAAAACAGAGCCCTGGCATAAATGTTCAAGGGCAACGCACGGCAAGAGTACGCAGTGCGTTCTCCCGTCTCCCTGAGACTGTGCCCGACGCAGCGCGATTCTGCCCCGGTGACGCCCATTGCAGCAGCTGCACTGAAGGCCGTCTTTCCTGCGTAGTATCTGCAGAGCAGCAGATCCTGCGGCAGCTCACAGCGCATGTTTTGAACTATTTTTCTTTAATAACGTATGTTACTACACATCGAGCTCAGTTTCCTCCTGTGACAGCAAAGAACACTCCTTACAACGATGTGATACATCAGCCACAGAAATGAGTCTAGGGCATGGAGTGACCTGCTGGGAAAGGGAAGGATTCGTTTTTAAGGCTGCATAAGTGAATGCACCAAAACATTTACATCTGTCGGTGGTATTTACATCCGTCAGTGAGCCTCAGAGTGTGATGCAAACAGCGCTGGGAGTCCTTGGAACCTTTTCAGACTTCCAGAAGGTCAAACTGCTTTCATGATAAGACTGGCCTTTGTTTCCTTTTCCACTCTAGAGGCCACCTGGTACGTGATGACATCATTACTCCAAAAGCAAAGAGAATGTGTACTTGTAACTTTTTGTGTTTAATAAACTTTCCAGATTTAATTTCTGATCTAGAAACCAGCAACAGGAATAAGCCAAAAAACAAAAGTCTTTAGGGCCCTCGATAACAAGAATCTTGAGACCGAAAAGTGAGAACATCTAATTCTCTATAGCACAATAAATCGAGTCCCCTAAACTCCAGCCATACTATTTACCTCTCATCAGGACCCCAGAGGGTGCTTTGTACGCTCAGTGCTGCAGCAGAAGAGAAGAAGGAACGAGAAAGAAAAGCAGGAGAGGCCTCAGAACGAGAAGTCTCCCTGCTCAGAACAGCTTTCTGTCCCTTCCGCGAGGCTTAGAGACCTGAACTGTGTTAATCTGTAAATCACTGGTTCTGAAAAATTATCCTTGGCATGAATCACTTACGCACCTTAAATCGTCTTTGCAATGTTGGGCGTTAAATAATAATTGTTCTGGTTTGGGTAGGAAATGTTTTTATTATTTTTCTCTAAGAGGTCACGCTAGGCAGAATTCTAAGAATGGCCCTCAATGGCCCTTGCCCTTGAATAATCCGCACTCCTTTCAGTGTGGGGTAGAACCATGAATCTGATAAGATAATGCACCTGCAATTTGAGATTATCCAGGTGGGCCCAATCTAATCTCAAGATCCTTTTAACAGCAGAGAATTTTCTCCTGCTGGTAATGGAAGAGAGAGTCAGGGATATTTGAAGAGTGAGAAAGATTTGATGTGCTACTGCTGGCGGAGGTATGTGCCAAGGATGTGGGCTCCCATAGCAGTTCAGACCGACTCAGTTGACGGCCAGCAAGAATCGGGGGTTTCAGTCTGTCAGTCACAGGTAACTGAGTTCTGCTAATGACCTAAAAGAGCTCGGAAGTAGATTCTTCCCTGGGGCGTCCAGATAAGAGTTCGTCCTGTCCAACACCTTAATTTCTCTCTGTGAAACTCTAAGTGAAACTTCGGAACACACCGAAGCCCACCTGGACTTCTGATCTACAGAAGCGTGAGCTAAATGGTTGTACTTGAAAAAACAGAAATAAAATTAAAAATAAAATGTAATATTATTACATTTTTATTTCATTAATCTCACATTAAACTGTTATGTTTGTGGTAATTTGCTATGCAGCAATAGGAAACGAGTACAGAGGAAAATAGAATATATTTTGAAATTGAGGTACTAGTCCACGTAAGATTGTCCATTAACTATACTTGTGTGTACAACTAAGGGCATTGGTACATTTACATTGTTGTGTAACCATCACCACACGAGCTCTAAGACGTTTCCCCACTCCAGAAGTAAACTTGTAGCCGTTAAGCAATTGCCCCCTCTTCCCTTTCCCCGAACCCCTAGCCAACACGAATGTGCTTTCCGTTTCTATGATATTAGCTATTCTGGATGTTTCATACAAAAAGAATCATACAATACGCAACCTTTTGTATCTGGCTTCTTTCATTTAGCATAATATTTTGAAGTTTCATCAACGTGGTACCAAGTATCAGTACTTCATTTCTTTTTATGGCTGAAACATACCTCATTTTATGTGCATAACACAGTTTGTTTATCCATTCATCAATCAGTGGACATTTTGGGTTGTTTCCACTTTTTGTCTCTTGTCAGCAGTGCTTCTGTGCGCATGAGTACGCAAGTGTCTTTGAACACCTGTTTTCAATTATTTGGGGTGCAAAGGGCTGGGATTGCCAGATCACTGTTTAATTCTGTTTCCTATGTGAGGAACTGCTGAACTGTTTTCCACATAGCTGCACCATTTAACATTCCCCCAGTTTCTCAGCCTCCTTGCCAACACTGGTTTCTTCTTCTTTCCTTCTTTTACTGCCACTTCTTCTTTTCTCCTTCTTCTTCTTCGAAATACCTGACTTAAGGAGTGTGAAGTGGTCGCCCGTTATGGTTTTCATTTGCATTTCCCTGATGACTAATGCTCAACAGGAGCACCTTTGCACCTATTTGTTAGCCATTCATAAATACCTTTTTTGGAGAAATGTCCATTCAAGCCATTCGAGTCTTTTGCCCACTTTTGATTGGATATCCAGTTTCTCTTTTTGTTGTTGGGTTGTAAGAACTCTTCATATATTCTGTATATTAGACCCTGATCGGATATATGATATACAAATATTTTTGCCTATTTTGTAGGTGTAAATAAACTGGTGAGGGACATTATTTCTCTGTTAATATATAAAAGCATGTGGGGATGTGTGTTTTTCAAAAAAAATTATACGCTTTTGAATCTTGCTTTCCTCAGGAATAATTTGTAGAAAAACTCTATTGTGATAAGGTTAAGCCCTATTATGTGGGTGCGCTGTAATTTATTCAGCTATTCCCTATTTATGACCATTGACTCTGTTTCTAGTTTTTTGTTCACTGTTAACAGTGCTGCAATTAACATCCATGTGCAATATATGTCTATGTATTGTTTGCTTCATATTTATGGGCTTTATTTCCAGAGTGGGAGAGCTGGGTCAGAGTATACGCATTTTTTATTTTAATAGGTACTGTTCAGTTTTTTTTTTTAAAAACCAGCGACATTTAAGAGTATTCCTTTCTCATGCATCGTTGCCAACAATAGATGTAATCAAGTTAAAAAAATATTTTCTAGTCTGATAGGTGGAAAATAAATGGTTTCTAGCTGGTAATGGTTTTGTCTTCTCCAGCGTCTGGAGATATTTTTGATTGTCGTACCTGTTGATCATGCTGGGGGGAGGTGCTACTAGATTCTAGTGGGCAGAGCCAGGGATTCTACTAAACATCCGGTAATAATCAAGGCACACCCCCCCCCCCCAACAAATAGTCATCCAGCCTAGAATACCAACAATGCCAAGGTTAAGAAACCCTGGTATAAAGAGATACCTCCTCTTATCTTCAGTTTGAAAACCTTTATGGGTGAGTTTGAACATCTTTCCATATATCCATAAATTACCTATTCTTGTCCTTTGCTCATTCTTCTTTTTAAAAAATTTTTTGAATTTAATGTTTATTTACTTTTGATAGAGAGAGAGCAAGCACGAGCGGGGGAAGGTCAGAGAGAGAGAGGGAAACAGAATCCGAAGCAGCTCCAGGCCCTGAGCTGTCAGCACAGAATCCAACGCAGGACTCGAACTCACCAACTGTGAGATCATGACCTGAGCCGGAGGCACCCAATTTGCTTATTTTTGTTTTGGTTGTTTATCCCTCTCTTATCAATTAATAAGAGCCTTTTATATTTTATAAACCCTGTAGTTGTCCTTTCATCGAAAATATTTTTAAGAATATACTTTTTATTGACTTGTTTATAGTTATCTTTTGCCAAATAGTAAAATCGTATTGAAGAACATAATAAAACAAGGTCTAAACAAATGGTAAGACATACTGTGTCCTTAGGAAAACATCATAAAGATGTCTCTTTCATAGGGCGCCAGGGTGGCTCAGTTGGTTGGGCATCTGACTTTGGCTCAGGTCATGATCTCATGGTTTGTGAGTTTAAGCCCTGCATCAGGCTCTGTGCCCGGAGCCTGCTTCAGATTCTGTGTCTTCCTCTCTGCCCCTCTCCAGCTCATGCTCTGTCTCTCTCTGCCTCAAAAATAAATAAACATTAAAAAAAAATTTAACGTCCCTTTCTGTAAAATTAAATTATAATTTTAATGCAGTTCCAATTGGAGTCTAAACAATATCCAAATAAGATTCCAAAATTATCTTAAAGTTAAACGTACAAGAATGGCCAATAAAATTTTACAAAGAAAGACTAGCAAGGGTATTCTTATGTCACCAGATATCAGAACACACTTTAAAGGTGCTGGAATAGGGGCACCTGAGTGGCTCAGTCAGTTAAGCGTCCAACGCAGGTCATGGTCTCATGATTCGTGGGTTCGAGCCCCATGTCGGGCTCTGTGCTGACAGCTCAGAGCCTGGAGCCTGTTTCAGATTCTGTGTCTCCCTCTCTCTCTGACCCTCCCCTGTTCATGCTGCCTCTCTCTCTCTCTTTGTCTCTCAGAAATAAATAAAACATTAAAAATAGTTTTAAATAAAAAAATAATAAAGGTGCTGGAATAAAGAAGATTTGGTAATCTTATTGGAATAGCCAACTATGTAAGTGAAACAGACTAGAGAATCCAGAGATAGGCCTCACTACCTATGAATATTTAATAAATGACAACTGTTTTGTTCCGTTAAATGACAAAAAGTTTTGGAGCTTCTGGGTGACTAAGTCAGTTAAAGGTCTGACCTTCGGCTCAGGTCATGGTCTCAGGGTTCTGTCAGCACAGAGCCTGAAACCTGCTTCGGATTCTGTGTCTCCCTCTCTCTACCCCTTGCCTGCTCACTCTGTCTCTCTCTGTCTCTCTCTCTCAAAAGTAAAGAAACATTAAAAAAATTTAAAAATTTTTTTGGGTGCTTTTTGAATAAAGCTGGAACATGTTATTTCTGACTTGGGCTAGCCCCTTCGGTCTCATTCTCTATTCCTTGCCCATAGACTACAAGTTGCTCACCAATTTCTCAAGAGGCTGCTCAGAAATCTTATCTCTTCTACCACTACGACCTTACTCTGAGCTAGCACACTAGAAGTAGACTTCACATGGCCCAGGGTTCAGGGTGTGCCCTTTGGAAGGTCCCAGGAGGTTATGGAGTTAGCCAGAGGCACACTGGGAGCAGACAGTCACTGAGCCATTGGGAGGTAGCAGTGTGGGATGTCCTGTCTGTGACTCAGCTATGGAACCTCCTCATGTCACACAGAATTAATTTCGTCGGAGTCCAGAACAGACTAGATTATTTCACCAAGCCAAATGGTGAAATAATTTATTTTCCACAGATCTTCCTTTACATATGTCCCAATGAACCTATCGTCAGTTGAAAATATTTAACACCTAACCTACCAAACATCATAGCTTAGCCTAGCCTATCTTAAGCAGGCTTAGAACACTTACATTAGTCTACACTTGGGCAAAATCATCTAACACAAAGCCTGTTTTATAATAAAGTGTTGAGTATCTCATGTAATTTCTTGAACACTGTACTGGAGATGACAAAAAGAATAGCCATGTGGGTACAGCGCGGTTGTCTGCCCGTATTTTAGCCTCATGATCACAAGGCTGAGTGGGAGCTGTGCCTCGTTTCCTCTGACCAGCTTCATGAGTGAGGATCATCCCATGTATGGCTAGCTGGGAGAAGATCCAAATTCAAACTTTAAAGTATACTTTCTACTGAATATGTGTACCTTTTGTACCATTGTGAAGCCAAAAAACTTTTAAGTCCAACCATCAGAAGCTGGGGACTATCTATACTTTATCCTCTTTAAAGAATGCATGACTTGTTAGAAAAATGTTTGAAGTTCTGTTTTATAAACATGTGGAACTTCTTATGGCCACCTCCAAAAAGAGCACTCATAGTCACAAGGCCAATGAGTCATAAGTTAGGAAATCCTGAATGAACTGAAATAAGGGTGTGTTCATTGCTCTTATCTAATATTCATTTGGGCCACAGAATTCACCCAACAAATAGATCAAATACTTCATGAGATTCTCATAGCCACAGAGTCAGGCCATAACTACTCATATGTTTCTCAATTGTCACTCTCCTCCCTTCTTCTCAACCATGGGAAAGCACATGCAAACATATAATCACACACTCATTTCCTCTCCTCTCATTTGGTTATGTATTCTCCATGGGATTTAGTGATGTACTTTAAATACTTCCCAGTAGAAAAATAAAGGTTCAAAACATTTGATGTCTTGAAGTCCACCCAGGGAGAAGCGATTACGAAGGAAATGCCCTTCTCAGCTCTTCAACTGAATACTGAGTCGGGACCTCCTGTCCAGGCTCTAATAACCCAAACTCCTACATGCTGTTCAACTTTCCTCACCTCCCTATTCTGAGGGTGAGGGTTCCTGGCTGGAATACATCCTAACCAAGAGGAGATTTTCAGATTTTGATGAGGTATTTAGGTACTGGGGGCCGTCTACTCAAGACAAATTTACTAGTGCTAAGTCCTTGTCACATCCTGGCTGGTAAATGACTTCTGAGGGTTTTACACATGACTTCTCTCCTGCAAACTGTGGGCTTTTTGTGATCAGAAATGCAGCATGGTCTTTATTTGGGTATCCTCTGTGTCTATCTTTCATTTTGAACGTGGGTGTGATACAATAAATGTTTCTTGGTAGACATGTTTCCCACACATCATGATTTACACTTCCAACCTTCATTAATCCTTTTAAAACCACTTATTAATGAGTACTGTGACATCATACTTAGCTGTAGTGAAGTATGCTATGGTCATAGCCCAGTTCTTCCTTTTTCTTTCTGTTTCCCCGACTTTATCCAGTAGCATGTTCACGGGGTGGATGAGGGTAGACACAAGGTTGGGCCTGATTCTTCTGGAGCCCTGGGGGCACCGCACACCATGCACTAGAGAGGGGAGGGAGCACAGGGGGCTGTGGTAGCCCCAGCATAAGCCTACCATACCAGGGGGGAGGTGGTGAATGCATGGGTCCCCTTAGCCCAGGCCCACAATGGGAGAGGCTAACACTAGGCTGAGCTTGAGGGGCTGGGGTGGGGAACACTAAGGGTCTGCTCCAGAGGGGCCAAGTGGCCAAGTTCTGACCCAGGGCACAAGCCTACAGGGTGGACTGGGAGACACTCTGGATGTGGAACTCTGCCACTCCCCCTTTTCCTCTCTGGCGAAAGGAGGGCTCTAGGCTGAGCCAAGCAGCTACCCTGTCCTGTCCCATCCCATCCTGGGCCAATCAGAATGGCCTCGATGTCTGCTTGAAGATGAAGCCTTGATATGCCAGTGTCTTCATGATGTTGGCAATGTTGTAGTCATCTATGCTGCTGTGGGACTGGCCTATGTGTTGCAGGCAGGGGCCCTGGTTCATGTCCAGAAATCCACTCCTGGGCCAGCAGCCCATGGTGAAGCTGTAAGCCTTTTTCAGGTTAATCCACTACTTGAAGTAATTTGCCACTGGCAAACCCAAGTGAGTATGGCACTGGCCTGGGACTTTCAAGTCTCAGTCTCCACAGGTGATGAAAATTGACTTGATGTTTGGATCTAAGAGGCTTTCTTTTGCCATCCACTCACCAACCCTCGCCAGCATTTGCTGCAGGCTTGGCTGACCTTCCACCATGGCTTGAATAATCCTGGTGAGCTGTGTACAGAAGGGAGAAAGCTGTAGATGGACTACAGGCTGGACCTACATGGGAAAGGTAGACTCAGTGTCTATGGTCCAACCATTTAGCTTCAGGATGGGGAACTTGATGATTTCCTGAAGATGAACCTGTGGCTTGTCACATGCGACCTCAAAGTCCGGCAGTGAAAAGTAATGCTATCTCTGGGGAGGGAAGGACACCATTGTTGCTGTGGATGCACCAAAGCCATGAGGCCACTAGTGTTTTAGTAGATATGGAGCAGAACTCTAGAACACCATGGGGAGAAAATAAGTGGGAGCCCAGTACTTTTCTTGCTTTGGAAAGTAAATGCAAAGAAAATCGAGCTGCTCCAGTCTATAAAGGTGCATTGAGCATCCAGAAACATCTAAAACTCTGCACACTCTGACCCTGACCAGTGAGATTCAGTTCTCCTATTTTGATGAAAAGATCTTCTGATGAAATCAACTTTAGAGTGTGTTAAGACCTAAGAGACTCTTAAATACTGAGAACAAACTGAGGGTTGATGGGGGAGGGAGGGAGAAGGGAAAGTGGGTGGTGGGCATTGTGGAGGGCACTGTTGGGATGAACACAGGGTGTTGTATGGAAACCAATTTGACAGTAAATTATATTTTTTAAAAAAAGGAAGAAAAAAATAGTGTGTTAAGAATTACAGGGTGAGAAAGACCTATCACTGTAGTAGTGTACGAATATCCTTTAAGGAAAACAATTCATTCATGCTTTTGCCTATAACTCATGCAAATTTACATCTTTATTTATAGATATATAGATATATACTGGTAGTTGCAGGACTATTTTGCCACAACATGTATATAGATAGATAGATAGATAGATCTATATAGATATAGAGACATATGTTTATTTATCTTGAGAGAGAGAGCATGAGCAGGGGAGAAGCAGAGAGAATCCCAAGCAGGTTCCAGCTGTCAGGATAGAGCCAGTCCCACTAACCATGAGATCGCGATCTAAGCTGAAACCTGAGTCAGATGCTTGACTGACATTGAGGTGCTTCCAAATTTATATTTCTAATCTCACTTTCTCTAGCCCTCCACCTGTGTTCCAGGGCAGATTCTCCTGCTTTGAAATGCAGATTACATTTTCGAATTTAGCTTTTGTTTATTTTTATTTATTTTGTTAGAAGTTGGAGTGTACTTATGAACAGAGAAGAAAACGACAGAAGAGATTCAGATGTTTCTTTGTTTTTAATTTTAATTTTGTCTGATACAATTTTTATCAAAAAAAAAACAAAACAAAACCCAAAACCCATCCATTTAAAATGTATAGTTCAGGGGCACCTGAGTGGCTCAGTCAGTTAAGCCTCCGACTTTGGCTCAGGTCACGGTTTCCCGGTTAGTGAGTTCAAGTCCCGCAACGGGCTCTGTGCTGACAGCTCAGAGCCTGGAGGTGCTTCTGATTCTGTGTCTCCCTCTCTCCCTGACCCTCCCCTGCTCATACTGTCTCTCTCTCTCTCTCTCTCTCTGCCCTCCCCCCACTATGTGTCTCTCTTTCAAAAATAAACATTAAAGAGTTTTAAAAATAAAATGTATAGTTCATTAAGTTGTGGCAAAATAGTCCTATAACTACCAGTAACTGCCCAGGAGGTTTTGAAACAGGCCTCTGGGGCTGGGGGGCTGCTGGGGTCCAAAGCTGGAGCGGAAGTTTTGGATTCAGAAAGAAGAGGCTCTCCCCCCGCACCTCCGTCAGGGAAGCAGGTAAGGTGAGTGGAAACGTAGGAAACGCGCCCTGAGTGGAGGTGGGCGTGACCTTGGCAGCGTTTCCTGCCGTTGCCGCCCTGCGCGGCGGGCAGCTGGACGCTGAGGAGAAGGTGGGCGAGAACGACGCGCCTCCACGGCGCACCGGAAGTTCACGGCCGCTCGCCAGAGAGAGACCGCTGTGCAGGCGCAAGATGGCGGCCCCGCGGGGCGCGTGAGCTCGGCGCGGGCTCGGCTCGTGCAGCCGGACGGTGGGCGGGCGGAGGGGGGCCGAGCCCCTCCGACACTGCACGGAGGGCACGACGCACAAGAGCGTTCGGAGGGTCAGGGAGCAACGTTGGAGAAGGAAGCGAAGCCAGGAGGGAGCCCGTGGAAGATGGAGGAGGGAGAGGTGCAGGCCGAGGGAGCTGGGGGCCCCGGGAATCTCGGGGTGCTGGGCTCGGATGTGCGACCCACAGAGCGGGCGCAGGCTGGCTGGGCCTCACACTGCCCGCGTGGACTCGCCAGGAGAGACGAGGAGGTTCCAGCCATGCTCCCGCCCAGAGGCCGGTGAACCGGAGCAGAAGACGACGGGGTCTGTTAACACTGGACAGAAAACGCGAAGAAAGGGACATGTAGACAAACGCTGGGCTTGTAAGAAAGCACTGCCCGTGCCTCCCTGGGATGGGTGTTTACCGACCGTCTGTTGTACACCGTCCGGCCCATCAGCAAGTCCGTTGGCTTAAAACCTGTCCGAAGCTCCAACCACTCCGGGCAGCTTCACTGAACTACCCACTCACGTGGCGTCTGCGGTTGCATCTGACGGCTTCCTGGGACCGTCCTTGCGCCGTTATTGTATACAGCAGGCGGAAGGGTGCTTCTCAACCTAGCCCGGGTCGTAACTCTTCTGTTCAAAACTCCTCAGTAAACGTCCCATCTCATTCAGCACCTCCCCCCCCCAGGGCTTTCTAGAGCTTCAGTGCCACCCCTCAAGCCCTCACCTCTTCCCACCCACCGTGGTGTCCCGTGTCCCCTTCTACCCATCTCACCACCTGCCCTCCCTCTCCCCCTTCCCCCTTGCTCAGTCAGCTTCAGCCTCCTGAGTCTCCTTGCTCTTCCTGGGTCGCCCCTGAGGCGCGAGTCTTATTGCAGGATATTTGCAGTCACTGGTCTCTCTGCCTGCCAGGTTTTTCGCCTCCTCACCCCACCTCCTCTGGTCTTTGCTTAAATGGTCCCTTTCTAAGGCCTTCCTCACCATCCTATTTAATACTCACCTCCCTTCCACCAACACCTTGTTCCCGCCTCTGATTTATTTTTGCCTTAGGACGTAATGTCCGACATCCTGTATGGGTTCCTTGTTGTTCCTTGTCTTTCTTTTTCAAGTTGAGGGTAAATTATGCCCTGAGGTGACCGATTTTGTCTGCTTTTGTCCTCATAAAGGTGATTGGTACTTACAAAATAATCCATAGTGAAATGACTGAAGAGATATTCGTGACTGTAAGCTGAAATTTTAATTGAATACACGCTTCAATACGGAGAAAAAGGAGCAAGAGACCCGAGGAAAAGGTCATTTGCTCTGGAAAGAGGAAAGAGAAAATGGAAAAATTAGAAAGAAAATTAATAAGCTACTAATGTTTTCTAACAGATCCTTATTAGTTCAAAGTCTGGGCCAGATCAAAGGTCAGAGACGGAACATAAAGGGATACAATAAGGATTTAAGGAATCAACTGAAAGCCTAATACTCCAAGTAGATACTTTAGGAAAAGTCTGCAACTGAATTTAACAACCCCCTACACCCACACGGATTTTGATTGTAAGAAACTGTAGAACATCACTAGAAAGAGTGTTTTTTAAAGTGTGGCATTAGGTTTAGGTAGGCCGGTACTTTAGAGGGGACTAAACACAGAATGACAAGAAATGTTTTGGTACAATAGGCAATAAGAACGGTTTATTTCAGGGCGCCTGGGCTCAGGTCATGAGCTCACGGGTTCATGGGTTCGAGCCCCGCGTCAGGCTCTGTGTTGACAGCTAGCTCAGAGCCTGGAGCCTGCTTCAGATTCTGTGTCTCCCTCTCTCTCTGACCCTCCCCTGCTCACACTGTCTGTCTGTCTGTCTCTCTCTCTCTCTCAGAAATAAGTAAGAAACAAAAGAAAAATGGTTACTTTCAAATAAGTTCTCTGAACATGAAAACAGGAAAAACTTGCATCCCATGAGTATGGAAAGTGCAGCGAATAAAGTGTTAGGGAAACAGCACTGTGGGGGAGATAGAATGGAAGAAGGTAGTTAAATATAAACCTGGTTTTATTTGCAAAGCTTTAATCTCCAAAAATGGCACCTTCTTAAAGCAAATACCTAGTCCAGGGAGTTTGTAACATTGATGTGTCAAAATCTAGGCTGTAGTCCAAACAATTCTAAATTCTGAGGGAAACAATCTGTTTGGAGTCCATTGTTGTGAGCGTTAATATGCCAGCGCTTCATAAAATATTAACAAGTTAGCTACTAAGAAAAATATTAATATGTGATTACTCAAACCAGGCTTTAATCACTAGAAATTTATAAATAAGTCTATTAGTTCCTTGAGAGCTGTTCATCTGCTAGACATTTGCCTACATGTTACATTTAGTTACAAAAGTAACTAAAACTTTTGTTTTCTATAAATAATCAACAGTAAATATTTGTTAAATGGAATTGGAGGATGCCAAATATGTTATATTCATTTTCGGGAAAGGTGATTATTAGAAATGATCAATCTGTACTAAATGAAATAAATTATAAGTAAGAATCAGGTTTTGTCTATACATATAATGTTTGAATGGTGATGTGTTTACCATTGGTATTGTCCTGTTAGCTGGATTAAGGTGTTTTACTACCAAAACAGAATGGTGCTCTAGTCCAAGATTACAGGCAAAAATTAGGTTAACGGAAATAATTTTCTCAAATTACACTTTCTTTCCATTAATTGTTCTGAAACATTCAGCTTCTACTGCCATTTGCTTATAATAGAATCTGGTGCAAGAACATAACTCGGCAAAAATTAGGCTAATGTGCGATCTTGAGCTCATTGCTAACTGAACGGCCATCAAAATCATGACTTAGAGAAAAGAATATTTATGTTGTGAGCAGCTGTCTGAGAAAATTATTTTCTTTAAGAGACTGTGACATCTACCTCTGGCTTGAGCCAGACCACCCTGAGAGCCTGCACTTGATCACACAGCACTGGCCTTTTCCTGAGCTGTGCTTTGGTGGGAAGCCATCAGCCGTTTCTGAGGGATGCACTGGAAACAGACCTATAAAATCTACTCTTGTCATAGATGCTCTGCACAGAGGGTCTCTTTCTGTGGTCCTTTGAGAGAAATTTTTAATTTTAGCACCAAGAAAAGTGCTTCCTTTGAACACTTTTTGGGAGGACACTCTATTGTATAGTAACTGATAAGTTTTTTCTTTTTGCACCTACTATTTTTTTTTTTTACAAATAGTTTATTGTCAAATTAGTTTTCACATAACACTCAGTGCTCATCCCCACAAGTGTCCTCCTCCATGCCCATCCCTCCTCCCCCCCACATCCATCAGTCTTCAGTTTTTGTCAGCATTCAAGAGTCTCTCATGGTTTGCCTCTCTCCCTTTTCCCCACCATTTTCGCCCTTCTTCTCCCCCTTGTTCCTCCATCAAGTTCCTCCTAATCCTCCTATACGTGCAAACATATGATATTTGTCCTTCTCTGCCTGACTTATTTCGCTCAGCATAACACCCTCAAGGTCCATCCATGTTGCTACACATGGCCAGATTTCATTGTTTCTCATTGCCATGTAGTATTCCATGGTATAGATAAACCACATCTTCCTGATCCATTCGTCCATTGATGGACACTTAGGCTCTTTCCATGTTTTAGCTATTGTGGAGAGTTGCACCTACTATTTTAAAACTTCCTGCCAAGCCCACTATATAATACCACTAATTATATTATATTATATTATATTATATTATATTATATTATATTATATTATATTATATTATATATTATATTTATATGATCACTGTTATTAGTAATAATTAATACATACGTAGTGATTAATATGTGCCATGTACTATTCTGAGTGCTACACATAGAATTATAGTCTTTGTCACTATTGCCCTAAGACTATTGAGAAACATTTTCCGTTGTTATCTGTCACATCTGGACATGATTGCCACATTCCAGACTGTCAGAAAGCCTCTTCAGTCAACAAGAAGGGACTTTGATTGAAGGCAGTGGGATAAATAGAACAGTAAACCCATTACCAAATGTCCTACCCCCAGAAGCAGGTGGGTGTCTGAAATTATCTGAAACATTGAGAAGTGGCCCCTAAAGATAGAACATGAAAGTGCTGGTGAACTGGCTCAAGTATGGGGGAGTGGTAAAACACAAGGAAGCAGAACAATCACCTAAGCACTGGAAACTCTTGTCATTATCCAAATATGCCCATGTGATCGTCTCACCTCTCAGCTGGCCAGTGTCCCACATATGACACCCTTTTGTCCACTTGGCTTCCTACCCCAGTGCTATGCCTTCTGACCAGCAATGGTCAGTTCCTCTGAGCAAGCCAGAGTCTTGCCCCAGGTTAGCATCCTCCATCACATCTCCAAAGGTAACCTGCTTTTGATCTGGTTATCACCATCCTATTCATTATCCCAATCCACTGAGTTGGCACTCTGCATAGATTGCCCTGATAGCATCCAGTATCTTCAAGATCTGAAACAAATGACCTTCTCCAAAGGTTTCATAATGTGACTCCATCTTACATAGGTACTCTGTTCATTGACTTTTTAGTACTCAGACTGTAATCTGCCCATAATCTCTATCTGCTGCTGCTGCTGCTGCTGCTCTTCCTCCTCCTCCTCCTTCTTCTATGGAAGTACAGTTGACACACAATGTGATTCAACAACTATACAAATACAGGCATAGCTGCCATCTGTAACAATACCATTGACTATATTCCTTATGCTGTACCTTTCATTCCTGTGACTTACTTATTCCATAACTGGAAATCTGCATCTCTCACTTGACTTTGCCCAGTTTACTCATCCCCTGTACCCCTCTACCCTCCACCAACCACCTTTGTGTTTATGGGTCTAATTCTGCTTTGTTTGTTTTGTTTTTTAGATTCCAAATCTAAGTAAAATCATGTGGTATTTGTCTTCCTCTATCTGACTTATTTCACTTAGTGTAATACCTCTAGGTCCATCCATGTTGTCATAAATGGCAAGATCTCATTTCTTTTTAAGGATAAGTAATACTCCATTGTGTATATATGCCACATCTTCTTTATCCATTCCTCAGTCTATGGACACTTGGTTTGCCTCCATATCTTGGCTATTGTAAATGATACTGCAACAAACACAGGGGTGTATACATCTTTTCAAATTAGTGTTTTCATTTTCTTTGCCTAAATATCCAGTAATTCCATTACTGGATCATATTAGCAGTTCTATTTTTAATTTTTTTAAGGAACCTAAATACTGTTTTCCACAGTGGCTGCACCAATTTACACTCCTACTAACAGTTACACAAGTGTTCCCTTTTCTCCACATCTTTGCCTACACTTGTTATTTGTTGTCTTTTAAAATTCTAGACCTTCTGATAGGTGTGAGGTGGTAGCTCATTGTGGTTTTGATTTGCATTTCTCTGATGATGAGGGATGTTGAGCATCTTTTCATGTGTCTGTTGGCCATCTGGATGTCTTCTTTGCGAAAATGTCTACTCGGGTCCTTTGCCCATTTCTTTTTTTAAAGTAGGCTTCTTGCCCAGCACAGGGCCCAATGTGGGGCTTGAACTTATGACCTTGAGATCAAGACATGAACTGAGATCAAGAGTCGAACATGAGCTGAGATCAAGAGTCGAATGCTTACCTGACTGAGCCACCCAGAAGCCCCATTTTGCCCATTATTTAAATCAGAATTTTTTTGTTGAATTGTGTAAGTTATTTATATATTTTGGATGTTAACCCCTTATTGGATATATCATTTTCAAATATCTTCTTCTGTTTAGTAGTTTGCCTTTTTGTTTTCTTGCCCATTTCCTTTGCTGTGCAAAAGCTTTTTCTCTTGGTGTTTTATTTATTTCTTATGTTTACCTTCTCTATCAAACTAGATAAGAGCCCGAGCAATATCTTTTATTTTTTAAAATATACTCTTCCCTATAATGCCTATCATAGTACTTTGTTGTATAAATAGGATGAGCTAAATAAATATTTTTAAAAAGCAAATTAACATGGTGGTACATCTAGGGATGTTAATATTGTTTTTTTCTTTTCCTATGTGAAATGCAAAATACATAACTATCTTTGGTGAGGACATTTCATACAACCAAGAGATAGCAAATCTTATAGTTTCCAGCACAGTACCTAAATACGAAAAACTTCTCACTATCTGGGCATTGACAATGTAAATGTCACTTCACACAAAGTAGTTTTATCTGCCTGTGTCTTTTTTTTTTTTTTTTTAATGTTTTATTTATTTCTAGGAGAGAGAGAGAGAGAGAGAGACAGCGTGAGCAGGGGAGGGTCAGAGAGAGAGGGAGTCACAGACTGAAACAGGCTCCAGGCTCTGAGCTGACAGTCAGCACAGAGCCCGACGCAGGGCCTGAACCCACGAGCCGCGAGATCATGACCTAAGCGAAAGTCGGACGCTTAACCGACTAAGCCACCCAAGCGCCCCTATCTGCCTGTGTCTTATTGCTTGCCTTGTCTTTTGTCTCTGACAATGTAAGAACTCAGAAGAGTTAGGCATTCCAAATTTTCCATAACATCACTTTCTATTGGGAAAAAAAAATTCCCAGAAAAAAAATGGTAGCATGGAAATCTCAGATATTTTCAAGTGTGTGTTAGGCCCACTATCTTAGGGCATGTGCCAGTTTTAGCACCCAAATCCACTGACCCATGAATTGCTCTTTCTTGGCCTGTCTGGAGAAGTAAATAGTAAAACATTCATGGCTCTTTAGAGGATTCAAGCTATTTGGTTAATGCGTTTTCCCTGAGTTTGCCAAAATGGCTCTGAATTCAAATAACTTTGATTATTTCAAAGTTATTCTTACAAACAACGAAGTTCGTAATTTCTTTTAATAACTTGAAAAAAAATCCTAGAGTAGTAATTCTCTTTCTCCTCTGGCCTTTTCATATTTGTGATACACTCACAGACCCTCTTTTCTAATTTTCAATTATAATTATTAGTAACATTTAGGATTTTATCTATTAGTTTCTTCAAGTCATGATCCATAGTGAGTCATATAACTCCTTTGCCTAGAAACCAATTATGATACAACAAACAGTGGACAATGACAGGTCAGTGGGGAGTATACAACAAATGTTGTAATATCATATAAATGACTTCAAAGAGAGGAATAGAAACACAGAAAGCGCTTTATATTTCAAAAAAAAAGAGGGGTTTTAATTTTTCCATACAGCATCAAATATAACCCAAACATCTCACTGATCCCCAGACAAGTATTGTTCAGAGTAATAGGCATTATTAATTAATATTTATATATTAATAATTAATAATTTATGTCTACCTGTCTGGAGGGATTAATTATAAATGTTACAACTTTTCCATTCTTTGGAAGAGAAACCAGGCTGAAAAAGAGGCTAGGAGTGTGATCACCTGGTGTCTAGTTTCAGGTCTGTCACAAACAAGCAATAGTTTCAGGCAAGTTGTTTGACTTTTGGAGACATTCTTCTCACATGTAGGATGACAAAGTTGGAGCTCATGCTCCATCCTCATCTCTTCCCCTACTTACTACTCCATGTGATTTTCTTGTCCCTCTTATATCTTGGTAGATTCTAGGTCAGGAGAGATTCTGCCCACTTCCTTAGTAGACAGACCATGATTAGCTACATAATTTGTGGAGCGCATTGCAAAATAAAATGTCAGCTTCCTTGTTAAAAAATTATTAAGCATTTCAAGAGCAAGACAACAGAGCATTAAACTAAGCATGGGGCCCCTCTGAGCATGGGGGCTCTTTGAAACTGAACAGATCACACACCCGTGAGACCGGCCCTGGACAGACCAAAGGAATTTTTCTTTTATATTCAGACACTCTCTTTTGCTCCTTTTTTTTCTTTAGTGTTTATTATCAAGTTGGTTTCCATGTAACACCCAGTGCTCATCCCAACAAGTGCCCTCCTCCATGCCCATCTCCCCCTTCCCCTCTCCCCCACCCCCATCAGCCCTCAGTTTGTTCTCAGCATTCAAGAGTCTCTCATGGTTTGCCTCCCTCCCTCTCCCCAACCATTTTTTCCCCTTCCCCTCCCCCATGGTCTTCTGTTAAGATTCTCCTGTTCCACTCATAAGTGAAAACATATGGTATCTGCCTTTCTCTGCCTGACTTATTTCACTTAACATAATACCCCCAAGTTCCATCCACGTTGCTACACATGGCCAGCTTTCATTCTTTCTCATTGCCATGTAGTATTCCATTGTATAGATAAACCACATCTTCTTGATCCATTTGTCAGTTGATGGACATTTAGGCTCTTTTGCTCCTAACAGAATGAAAATCAGAGAAATATTGGTGGAACAGTGACATGCCTCATTAAAGGAAAGAAATAATAAAAATACAGTATTAGAAAGTCAACATTTTAGGGGCGCCTGGGTGGCTCTGTTGGTTGAGCATCTGACTTCGGCTCAGGTCGTGATCTTGTAGTCCATTGGTTCAAGCCCCACATCGGGCTCTGTGCTGACGTCTCAGAGCCTGGAGCCTGCTTCAGATTCTGTGTCTCCCTCTCTCTCTGCCCCTCCTCTGCTTACTCTCTGTCTGTCTCTCTCTCAAAAATAAATAAACGTTAAAAATTTTTAAAAAAGGGGCGCCTGGGTGGCTTAGTCGGTTGGGCATCCGACTTTCGTTTAGGTCATGATCTCGCGGTTCGTGGGTTCGAGCCCCGCGTCGGGCTCTGTACTGACTGCCAGACCAGAGCCTGGAGCCTGTTTCAGAGTCTGTGTCTCCCTCTCTCCCTGACCCTCCCCTGCTCACGCTGTCTCTCTCTCTCTCTCTCCTAGAAATAAATAATTAAAAAAAATATTTAAAAAAATGTTTAAAAAAAATTTTTTTTTAAAAGAAAGCCAATGTTTTAGATCAACCAAGATGACAAAATAGGAGGCTCCTGAGTTTCCCTCCTGCCATGGATTTGCCAAATATAAAGCTACACATGGATCAATTCCCTCTGAGAGAAATCTAAAAACCAACCGAGTAATTCCTTCACATCAGCTTACTGAGAAAACACCCACATCAAAATGGGTAGGAAATGCTGAGAAACACACCAGACACCCCACCCCTGGCACAGCGCCTTACAGTTGGGAGGAAACTCCCAACTCTCAGCTTATCCCTGTGAGTAAAGAGTTTGGACCACACAATGAGTGCTCAGCTTTTAAGGCTACTCTGCAAAGGATGGGTCCCCAAATCTCTTAGCTCAGGGAGCCAACAGGGTTTGGCATTCCCAAGTCCCACAGGACTGTACCAAACAAAGAAGCAGTTGTTAAACACTCCCCACAGCTGTTCCCCAGGGCTCAATGCACATGCAACAGGCAAAGGTGGCCTTTTCCCAGTTTCTCCCTGGAAGGGCTTTGAATGCACAATTTCTACATCTGAATGCTGACTGGGGCCCTCCCGGGAGCCCTAAACACCTGGTGGGTCCTTGTCCACATTCTGCCTCTGGCTCATTTCAACAGCAACAACAACAGACAAGTTGCCAGCTTCTTCCTGGAAGGAAGGCATCCACACATAAAGTGCTCCAAGTTTTGTAGTTGCTACCGAAGGGACAGGTTCTGAAGTCACTAACTCTAATAGCCACCAGGGCTTGGCATTGAGAAGTCCTGTAGGACCATATTAAACAAAAAAAGTAGTTTTTAAAAGGGCACACAAGCACTTTTTGCAGCTCTCCCTTCCTTTGCTCAGTACAGAAGGAAGAGGAAAAAGACATTTAACTCCTAGTTTCTCCCTAGAACACATTTGACTGTATAGTCTCCTGGCTGCTGCGTGAGGTTCTGGCTTCTAGTTAGACGGCGTCTAGGAGCAGATTGGGATCCTCTTAGGAGCCTGAAAGAGCTGGTGGCATGTCCCTTACCATCTGTCCTCAACTTTTCCACCAGGATGAGTCTCCAGCTTTTCCCTGGAGGGAGCACGTCCACTCACGTAGCACCCAAAATGTTATAGCTGCCACATGAAGGACTAGCTCCTGAATGATCTAGCTCGGGCTGACAGCGTTCAGCATTTACAAGTCCCCCAGGACCACACAAAGAGATGAGTTTATGGATGCACAAGAACCTCTAGCAACTTTTCTCTAGCTCAGCACAGAGTAAGCAAAAATACCCAGTTCCCAGTTTCTTCCTGATAGGGACTAGACTATACATCTAATATCCTGACTTTCCCAGCAGCTGCCTGAGGTCAGGCTTCCAATTAACCTGAATGAGTGGGATGATGAGGCAGACAATTAATAGTCCATGAAGCTGAAAACACATGAGGGCATTTCCCATATCTTTGGGATGATAATGGATCTGGATACACCCCAATCTACTGGGCCCCTTAAGAACAAAGGCAGCAGAATGGACAATTACAAAGATTGGAAAGCAACAATAACCTCAGGCTAGGCTAAGTGAAGAGGCTGATCAATTACACAGGTCTAGGTAGTCAAGACTGGAAGGGTGTCTATCTCATCTAATGCACAGAAAACAATACAGAGAACTAAGGAAAATGAAGAAACGGAGAAATGTATTCCAAACAAAAGAAGAAGATAACTTTTTGGAGACCAACGTTAAAGAAATAGATATAAGTGATTTACCTGACAGAGAGTTCAAGATAATGGTCATAAGGATGCTCCAAAACCAGGAGAGCAATGCAGGAACAAAGTATGAATTTAAATAAAGAGATGGAAAATATTAAAAAGCTCCAAACAGTAATCATAAAGCTAAAGAATACAATAACTTAAGAAAAGTCTTCAATAGAGGGGTTCAATGGGAGACCTGATCAAGTAGAAGGAAAAATCAGTGAGCTCAAGTCAAGGCAGTGAAAATCATCCAATCAGAGAGCAAAACAGGATGAAGATAGCTAAAGGGACATATAGGATACCATAAGTGGACTGATACATGCAGTATAGGTATCTGATAAGAAGAGAAGAAAAGGGACAGGAAGCTGATTCAAAGAAACAATGGCCTAGACACCCCAAATTTGAGGAGAGAAACAGATATCCAGATTAAGGAAGCTCAAATATTACCAAAGAAGATGAATCCAAAAGATACCCATGCCAAGACACGCCATAATTGTATTGTCAAACGTTAAAGAAAATGAGAGAATCTCAAAATCAGCATCATAAAAGTGACTTGTTATGTACAAAGAATCCCCCATAAAACTATCATCATATTGTTCAGCAGAAACCATGGAGGCCAGAGGAGAGTGGGATGATATATTCAGAGTGCTAAACAAAAACAGCAACAACAAATAAGAAACAGCCAGCCAAGGACACTCAACCCAGCAAAATATCCTTCAGAACTGAAAGAGAGAGATTTTCCCAAACAGAAGCTCAAGGAGCTCATCATCACTAGATCGGCCATACAAGAAATGTTGAAGGGAGTTCTTCAAGCTGAAATGAAAAGATGCCAATTACTAATACGAAAATACAGGAATGTATAAACCTCTCTGTCAAACGTAAATATAGAGCTAAATTCAGGATATGCTAATATTGTAATGATGATGTGTAAATCATTACAACATAAGTATAATTTCTGAGAGAGAGGGAGAGAGAGAGAGAGAGAGAAAGAGAGAGAGAGAGAGAGAGAGCGTGAGCAGGGGAGGGTCAGAGAGAGAGGGAGACACAGAATATGAAGCAGGCTCCAGGCTTTGAGCTGTCAGCACAGAGCCTGACGAGGGACTCAAACCCACAAACCATGACCTGAGCTGAAGTCGGAAGCCTAACTGACCGAGCCACCCAGGTGCCCTGATAATACTGTATTTTATATTTGAAGTTTGCTAAGCTAGAGATCTTAAGCATTCTGACCGAACCAAACCAAACCAAACCAAACCAAACCAAATCAAACCAAACCAGTAACTGTGAGGGGATGATAAGTTAATTAACTTGACAATGGGAGTCCTTCCACAACATTTACATATGTCAAGTCATCAAGTTGTGCACTTAAACATATTATAATTTTATTTGTCAAATATATTTCAATAAAGGTGGGGGGGAAAGAAAGCCATATTTTGTGGATGTTTGAAGCTCCCCTATGCATTCACGGGACTCAGCCCACCCACGGATGCAGCAGGTAACTCTGACAGAGAGACAGTAATAACAATGATGTTCCCAGTCAATTCTGCTCCTTGGGGTGCACCGGTGACTTGTGTTGACCAACAGGACACCGCAGAGTGAGGCCGTGCCAGTTCTGGGCCTAGCCTTTAAGAGGACTGGCAGCTTCTGCTTCCTAAACCATGAACACTTGCTTTGAGGACCCTGAACCACCTTACAGGAAGCTCAGCTCTTCTGCTGGGGACAGTGAAGGGATGGGCCGCTTGGATGCTGCGTTATGAGGAAATGACCTGAAACCACTTGGGGAGCGATAGAGGACCAGCCGTTTCCATGTCCCGTTGAGCCTTCTGAGGGCGCTGCTGCAGCCGTGTCTGACTTTGACCTCACTGGAGGCCCTCACATGCAGTCAGCAGTCAAGCCAGCCCAGTCAACCCACAGAACCATGAGAGAGAATAAACACGCTGCTTTAAGCGTTAAGATTTGGGGTGGCTTGTTCCACCAAAGGATAGTTTTACCAGAGACCGTCTATCCCATGTGACTGGAAGTGAACCAGAGAGCTCCCCAGTCTCACAGTGTCTGTTGGGTCATGGGATGCCAAGTTCCCAGGGAAGGGAGCGTGGAAAGGGGAAGTTGTTGAGGAAGGGGGGTGGGGGGGCGGAGGGAAGGCGCTGGAAGAGAGCAGCAACTGCTCGCCAGTGTTAGCGGGAACAGCTACGTTTGGGCCAATGGTTCCGATGCTGTTTTACAGGTTTTAGCTTTCCCTTAGGTGAACCCAAGTTTTGAAACAGTATGCCATTGTAGTGTTCGCCAGAATGAGGCCGAGGGTACACGTCCATTTCTTCTGCGGTTATTTGGATTGTGTTTCCTGTTTAAAGACCCTTACCTCTGGACATCTACATGTGCAATCAGCTCCAAGGGAGACCAGGCCAGAGCCACAAGTTGGGGGCTACTGAAAACGCGCATACTTTTTTTTTTTTTTTTTAATTTTTTAATGCTTTATTTCTAGGAGAGGGAAAGAGAGACAGCGTGAGCAGGGGAGGGTCAGAGAGAGAGAGGGAGTCACAGACTGAAACAGGCTCCAGGCTCTGAGCTGGCAGTCAGCACAGAGCCCGACGCGGGGCCCGAACCCATGAACCGCGAGATCATGACCTGAGCGAAAGTCGGACGCTTAACCGACTAAGCCACCCAGGCGTCCCAAAAAACGCGCGTACTTGTATCTTACCTCATAGAGTCAGAAAAATCATTGTCACGTAGGTCAGACAGGGTATTTTAAGGACTCATTATTTCATATGGTAAGATTTTTTTCTCTTCATGTCAAAAAAAATGAACCATTTAAAATTTTGTTTCCTTTACATTTAAATCATAGGGGTTTTTTTTGTTGTTGTTGTTGTTTTTAAGATAGGCATGAAACCTAGCCAGGTCTATAAATGGCTTAAAAAAGGAATATCTTTTTTACGAGTGTGTATAGGTCTTTAAAAATTTTTTTTTAAATGTTTATTATATTGAGAGAGGGAGAGACAGAGTGTAACGGGGGGAGGGGCAGAGAGAGCGGGAGACACAGAATTCGAAGCGGCTCCAGGCTCTCAGCTGTCAGCTGTGGGGCTTGAACTCCCAGACCTTGAGATCATGACCTGAGCTGAAGTCGGACACTTA
Source organism: Proteles cristata cristata (assembly GCA_017311185.1). Taxonomy (NCBI): domain Eukaryota; kingdom Metazoa; phylum Chordata; class Mammalia; order Carnivora; family Hyaenidae; genus Proteles; species Proteles cristata. The sequence continues at coordinate 419,653 of JAESUZ010005179.1, forward strand.
ACCGTCTGAGCCACCCAGGTGCCCCAGTGTGTATAGGTTTGTGTTTTTTTTAAGTTGTTTATTTATTTTTTAGAGATACACGTGCTAGTGTGAAGGGACAGAAAGAGAGGGAAATAGAGAACCCCAAGCAGGCACAGAGCCTGACGCAGGGCTCAAACCCACAAACTGCAAGATCATGACCTAAGCCAAAATCAAGAGTTGGACGCTTAAATGACTGAGCCGCCAGGTGCCCTAGTGCGTATAGGTTTTAACAGAACTATAATGAAGCATGCTAACTACATAAACATTACTTGATATAGCATTTTTAATCATTGTGAAAGATAAGCCATTTCCTTGTTGGTTCTTGATATTTCCCACACATCTGAATAAATAATAGCCATCATCTCACCGAATTGTAGCACGGAGTTACATTATGAAAGTTTCATATATAAAATTTTATTATCTAATAGAAAAAAGGGAAACAATGCAAATTATTAATATTTAAACTAGCTATAAAATACATTGCCCTCTCTAAATGGCTCAATATCTTTAAGAGCCCTTCCCATGTCTTTGAATATTCAACTCTAGTAAATGTCACAGCCAAAGAGCTCCAAGCGCAGTGCAATACTTTGGTTCCACGTTTTAGGAATGATGCGGATAAACCTGGAGATAATTGGTGGGTTGAAAAAATTCTTCACGTGTCCTTTGATATTATTATTTCCTTCGAAAATCTGAAAGCAAAATACAAGAAGATCTTTGATGATGATATAACGGATATAAAAATCTCATAGATTATTTTTTTAAAAAACGATTCCAGTTCAAGCTGAGGGCATCAAAGAACACAGACAACATGATCAGAGATGATCTTCAGTCAGTTATGAAATCACATGCCTAAAAGACTTCTTTAGGGATTCTACCTCACCAGTGATCTGAGCTGGAAAAATAAAGAAATCTGACGTCTGACGCCGTCCCTTTGTAGCTGTGTGACAACTTTGGGCAGGTTACTTATATTCTCTGATTCTCCATTTCCTCATTGGCAAAATGGGGATAATAAAAGTTTACCTCACAGAAGGTCTTATAAAGGCTTTTTGGTATGTAAACATATGACAAGTGCCATTTAAAATAAAATGCAACCACGTGGTTTTACGTACTCTTTTTGGCAAATGCCTTATAGCCTCAATTGAATTGTGTTTTTTGCCCTTTTTTTTTTTCCTCTTTGCATTCCTAGCAGGTTCCCCAAGATACACGGGGAGCTAAATCACGATTTGTTTACGACAATGATGCTCACCAAGCTAGAAAGGCATCCTGTACAGTGACAGATGAAACAAACCAAATCAACCAACCAACCAACCAACGAGACACACACCCAGGAGTTTAAAAAGAGAGAGGTTCAAACTCATTCGCTGAGATGAGCACTGAGACCAAGGGTTCGGTAAAGGTCACCCCTTTCCTGCGCTGCCCCCCACCTGGCCCCAGCCTGATGTCCGTCCCTCACATTTTAGGCTCCTCTCCCTAGTTTTGCCCCAGCAGCATTTTAACACGACACGACGGGGAATTCAGGAGCATAACGGTGTAGTTCATCTTGCAGGAAATTAGTTTGCTCCTCAGTGAGGCTAACAATTGTCTCCTGCTTAATACTGTGATACAGAAAGCTCTGGGGCATGAGTATTTGATCAGTCAAGAAGAACAAGTATACCCAAGGCTATGATAACATGATGTTATATCACGGTGGGGGGGGGTTTCTAGACCCCTCTTATGGACTGCATGTCTGCATCCCGCTCAGATTCATACACTGACATCCTTACACCCAATGGGATAGCATTAGGAGGCGGGGCCTTTGGGAGGTAATTAGGATTAGAGTAAATCATGAAGGTGGGGCCTTAACGATGAGATTAATGTACTCATAAAAAGAGGGGGAGACACGGGATCTCTCTCTTTGCACAGAATTCTTAGAGAGGAGATGCCTGTCTGTGCCTATTTGTCAAATGCCAAAAAATATTTGCAAATGTGAGATACTTTTCTCATCAGAGCAGCTTTCGAATTGCTTTGTTTTTGCTGGGAAACCAGCCTGTACCTCGTCCGCCATGGAGGATTTCTGCCTGTAAGGTTTCCAATCCACTCCCTGGTCGCTGTAGTGGATGGTGTAGCTCTTGACGTACATTTCCGAGGACAGAGACTTGCAGCCCTGGGTTACAATTGCAGTTATTTTCTTGATTTTGAGCAGGTCAATTTGTAACCACTGCTTGTTATTGTTTGCCTGTGAAAATGAGGAGGACACATGAATGAGGCAGATGTTAAAACCTTTGATTGTTTTAGACCAAGATACTCAGAAATGGACAGAGCTCAAGAGGATTTCCTTTCTGTCTCATCCCTTAAGACCCCCTGTCTCCTAGAGGATTTCCCTATTCCTTCTTGTTTGTTGTCACAGATGTATATAAACTTTTACTGGAGTATTTCAGACATTGTACAATAATGTTTTACTTGTTTGTATCCTTTACTTCTTGAAGGTCTGGAGGAACATGTATTATTTTGTTTCCAGGAACTCACCATAATGCATAGCACACTGTTGGTGTCCAACAAGTATTGGTTGAATGAATACATAAATGAATCCTACTTGAGAAAGAATAGCATATTGCTAAGTTATCTGTAAATATTATTCTCTGAAACAAATTTGTGTAAATGCCATGAAGATATTGCTGATGGGTTATCAGGGAAAGAATCTCTGTATAGTATACTGCATAGTATCCAATTGAAGCTGTACTGGTGATATAGAATATAGATAGCTAGAGGGTTTTTGAAGGCATGAACATTTTTGTAGGTATGAAACAGAGAGACACCTCAGTCTGCCTGCGTACTTGCATTGGTCTGGCTTAGATTTTTAGCATCTCTAAAAAGACCTTTTATTTTTTTATTTTTTTATTTTTTTTAAATGTTTTATTTATTTCTAGGAGAGAGAGAGAGAAAGAGACAGCGTGAGCAGGGGAGGGTCAGAGAGAGAGGGAGTCACAGACTGAAGCAGGCTCCAGGCTCTGAGCTGGCAGTCAGCACAGAGCCCGACGCGGGGCCCGAACCCACAAACCGCGAGATCATGACCTAAGCGATAGTCGGATGCTTAACTGACTAAGCCACCCAGGCGCCCCTAAAAAGACCTTTTAAAGACATTTGATCCTAATAGAAGATTAAGTGAAACAGTTCAGACCTAGAATTCCAGATTTTAAAATGACAACATTAAAAATTAAAACCAGCATTTCATCTTTGAAGCATTATATTATAAAGGCTAAGAGCAAATCATATACAGAGCAAAATATGTCAAAAAGTTGTAAAATACAGGGTAGGGTGACACAGTTATACCATGAAAACTTGGATGACATTGTCTCAACTTAATCTTTCATTTCTTATTATTTTATTTACATAATTATATTAGTATAATATAATACATCATTACTTTTGAAATTTTAACTTCTTCGGGTGTCAGTTTCCCCCTCTGTGAAATTGCATAATGAGGTGTTTGGGTGGCTTCCAGTGGTTGGAAGATCCACTTCCTGTTTTTCGGGAGAATGGGTTTCCTGATTCTGTCGCCAGACTAAGCTAAAATAATGCAATTTTCTTTGTGTGTAAACTTAAAAGTCTGAACCATATGCTTTGTAACCCCCTCACTGTTCTTATATTCTGTGGGTCTGTGATGGACTAGAAATGAGCTCCAAGATACAGGGGTCAGTTCCCAAGACTATCTGTACGGGCTCCAAGCTCTTCTATCTTCTCCACTCCCACCATATCTCTCCTTCCATTTCTGACAGCCTAATTTAGGGAAACGACCTGGAGTTCTACGGAGTCGAGGGAACTAGAATGTAGGTGTCTTAAGGGAGGGACATAGGAGGGTAGAAAGTAAGGAAGGGTTAAGTTGACTGATAGAATTATTCTGATTTCTGATGCCACTGTAATTTTTCAAGCCTGTTGAAGAGTGCAGTAAAAATGAGTCAATACTAATAGTTATCCGAAAAGCTAAGGCACTGGAGTTACTCAGTGGGCTAATATTAGGAGCAATATTACTCTCTGAAAGATGCTTATTAAACTTAGGCCATTGATTTATAACCCTGGTTTTGCAGCATTTTACCATGCCTCCAATTGTCTAAAGGAATGTCACAAAGTTCTAAAAAATGGAAACATAAAACATTTAAATAGCACTATGAAGAAAATGAAAATATATTGCTAAATTGTGAAAAAAAAAAAAAAAGAGAAGGTGTTGGAAATCTAAATCATTTATCACTAATTTAAGTTGTCTTAATTCAGAGCTGGCAAACTACAGTCCATGGGCCAAATTTGGCTCCCTGCCAGTTGTTGTAAATAAAGTTTTATTGAAACACAGCTGTGTTCATTTATTTATTGTTTTTAGCTGCTTTCTTGCTACAGTGGCAGAGTTGAGCAGTATGACTAAGAATGTATGATTCACAAAGTCTAAAATATTTATTATCTGACCCTTTGCAGAAAAAATTCACCCACCTCTGGTCTAAATCAAGACTAGACCAAAAACCAAGGAGATGATAACTTCTCTCTGAGCCAAAGTCAGAGCTAAAGCTATCAACAGACATCCTAGATTCTCAGACCTTGGATCATAATCTGCAGAAATAGGAGATAATATTCTTGCTTCCCAAGATGCCCATGTTCCCTGTAGTGAGGGCCTATTGTTTTCTTCTGGAAGGCTGAGAGATCTCCCTTCATAGGCATATTTTACCTTGGCTTGCCAGGCATTCACACGGCCCTGGGCATTGAGACGGGCACGGAAGGGTTCCCAGTAATCTCCCCACCAAGATTTTTTAAACGAAGAAGCTGTGATTTGCTTGTTTTCTATCTTTCCACTTTCCATACCCAGCGGTGTGGAGCATCCTGTAAAGAGAAAAGCATTAATTATGCACCACCAGGATTCCCTACACGGTGTTTTGCACTGCCGAGGAGACAGTATTAATACTAAGTAACAACAAAACAACCATTGCCAAAAATGAACATTTATTGACCACGTGGCAAATCCTATTTTTAGGCTCTCCAGGTATTATCTGATACCCTTCACTACATCTATTTTACAAATGAAAGAACAAAAGCAGAGCAAGAAAGAATAACTTGCCTGGAGTAAGACTACTAGAAGAATCAGAAACTAAACCGGAGCCCAGGAAGTCTGACACCAAATACTGTGTTCTAAATATTTAAACTCATTTTCCTCCTTCAGAGAGTCATGGAAATTTTGGTCTTTTCTTTGAAGTAGAAAATACCTCTAAACTATCTCAGTATATAAGAATATATTCTATTTTTCTAAAAAAAAGCTACAAAGAAAAAGATAAGTGGATCTTTGGTAGTCACATTCAGTATTTTATTTTTAACTTTTTGAGAGTGATTCATGTTATGCACCATATAGAATTTTGTCAAGATGTGAACTTGAATGTCAGGCTTCGAGGCTGTGCGGTGAATTTAAGAAGTACAACTAGTGAATGAGCCCAGCCAACCACTCATCATCATCATATCTGTGACACTTCGTTCTTGTTGTAGTGATATCTTTCTCCATGAAAAAAAGTTAAAAAAAAAAGAATCTCTAATAATTATATCGAGAAAGTGAAGATTTTTATTTTTTAATTTTTAAAAAAATGTTTATTTATTTATTTTTTAATGTCTTTATTTTGAGGGACAGAGAGTGAGTAGGGGAGGAGCAGAGAGAGGGAGACCCAGAATTCGAGGCAGGCTCCAGGCTCAGAGCTGTCAGCACAGAGCCTGACGTGGGGCTCAAACCCACAGACTGTGAGATCATGACCTCACCCAAAGTCGGACACTTAACTGACTGAGCCACCCAGGGGGCCCCAAAAAATGTTTATTTTTGAGAGAGAGAGAGACACGGTGCGAGCGAGGAAGGGACAGAGAGAGAGGGAGACACAGAATCCGAAGCAGGGTCCAGGCTCTGAGCTGTCAGCACAGAGCCCAACTGTGTTTGTGCAGGGCTTGAACTCACAAACTGTGACTTCATGACCTGAGCCGAAGTCAGATGCTTAACCGACTGAGCTACCCAGGCTCCCCAAGAAAGTGAAGAGATTAAAAACATTTTTAGAAAAATATTTATTTATTTTTGAGAGACAGAGAGAGATAGAGCATGAGGAGGGGAAGGTCAGAGAGAGAGGGAAACACAGAATCTGAAGCAGGCTCCAGGCTCTGAGCTGTCAGCACAGAGCCTGACATGGGGCTCAAACCCACTAACTGTGAGATAGCGACCTGAGCCTAAATCGGATGCCCAACTGACTGAGCCACCCAGGTGCCCCGAAAGTGAAGAGATTTTTAAAAAGTAATGCTTCTTGAATAGAAGATAGATGTTTTGAATAGATTAACAGAGCCAAATGTCACATTTTAGAGTTGCTTGACCCTATAAACTGAACATGCTACCATTTACATCGTGTATCATAGAGAAAGAAAAAACAGTGACTGACTTACGGAGCGATTTCAAGGACTGCTCCTGCCTATACAGAATTAACATTTATGTGGGAGATGTTACATACCACTGCTAACTAGGCTTCAACAAAGTGCCCCCATCCATATCCCTCATGGTATTGACAGTATAATGGATACCATTATCTGCTTTGATAGGAAACGGATTCCAGGTTTAGCTACTTTCTCTACTGTGAGCTGTGAGAGACTGAGAACGTAGTGTAGCTCCCCAGCAGGTGGAGAAATGGCAAGTTTCAGGTGTGCTATGTATCGCTCTCACCCCCCCACCCCCCACCCCGGCCGAGAGCCCTGGGGCAGCTTAAGATGGAGCTGAGTGTTAGCCAGGCCCTAGGCTGACTGCTGCCTTCTTTTACCACAGATTGAGGGATAGATATTATTTACTACATACACTTTGAAGTGAAAGAATTTGGAGAGCTCTGCTTTAAGAGTCAGCAAAGGAGAATAGTTGATAAGACTCTTAAACATCTTTGTTCCGTATAGAATTTTATTACGCCCATTTTTGATTACCTGGATTTATTTATAGCACAGGTCATATTACAGCCCCTGAAAAATAACAGCTTACAGAGAAAGAGCTTGAGTACCTACATAGGGTGCCAAATGGAATGAAGCGTTCAATCAAAGTTTCAGGAAGTTGACAAGGAGTTGAGATTCATTGAAAACATTCATTGAACATCTAATATATGCAAGTGATGTTGTTAGGTTCTTCTGGGTGGGGCCTGAAGGACCATGGAAGAGTCAGGCCTAGTCTGAATCTTCGTTCTTACTGAAATAGGCTGCTGCGCTTATTTTAAGCGAGGGCCCTTCCTTGTAGGGTCAGGGCGCTGCCCATGCCATCTGGGCGCTGTTCCGAGACGGGCCGCCTGTGGCTGGTAGAACCAGTTTTGGTCTAGATCACAAGGAGAGTTCGCCTGAGCACGACCCGTTTCACCAAGGGTTTTCTAGGCACCCAAGTGATTGAAGAGAACTAAAAGTTCCAGCCATTCTTCCACATCTTCTTGCTTCTCTGAGGGGCAGTTAGAAAACAATGCATCTTAGCTCCTTACCGTTAAGCTCACAGCCGTGTAGCTCCAAGCGCAGGGCGGGTCTGTTGTAGGATCTGATTGGAGAGATCCTAATATATCTAGCCACAATAGGCGGGTCAAACTGATTCTCTTTTATTGTAGTGGCATCTGAATTGCCATCAAAACACTGGAGGAATGAAAAGAGGAAGGCTTAGTTACGTAACAATTCTCTATAAAGGGATTTCATAATAAAATTCTGGATTAATTTAATATTGTCATATTAAGTTTTCATGTGGCCTCAATTAAGTCTCCTGGTTTAAAAAAAATAATTGGAGATCACTTCACTTCAGGAAGATGAGGCAGACGTATTCTGCCTTGTTTCTTCTGTTGAGTGCTACTAAAACATAAGGAGCCTCGGAAAGGTGGAGAGAAGGTGGCAGACGGGCTGCGGTGCTTGGGACCCGAGAAGCAACATGGCGGTGGGTTCCTGGGCTTTCATTGTTGCCTCACATACCCCAGACTGGGAAGCACAGAAGCTGGCAACCAAGAAACACAATGGGTACAGCCAAAAAGAATAAAAAGAAAACCCCACTGAAAACCTGCCTTCTCTAGCTACAGGCCCAGGTAAGGGCAGTTCAGCAAGACAGAAAATTTTCGGACAATAATCAATCTACGTCCAGCTAAACATTATAGAAGGCGCTATGGCTCCTCCTCCACCCACAGCATCAAACGTCAAGTGGGGAGCCTAGTCTTCCATGCTCATGAGATTGTAATGAGGCACCCGGCACCCTCCCTGGGACTGTGCCAGAGAAGGCCAAGTAGGAATCCAGGACTTGCATCCCCACCAGCTCCTAGGAAGGCTCCCACCACTGTAGTATCAGTGGGGACTATCCCGTCCCCACCCAACAGCCAAGAGGAGCTCCCCTTGAGTGGAGAACCTGGACTTGGGAAGAAGTTGGAAAGAGCCAGTTAAAACAGGAGATAAGAGCTGCAAGATTGAAAAACAGAAAAACAGTAGATAAACACAAGGAAACAGAACCAGTTCTTTGAAAAGATTTTTAAAAAGGCGAACATCTAGCAAGACTGACAAAGCAAAAAGAGAAGAGGTGCAAATTACCAGCATTGGATTCAACAGGCACTTTCACTGCAGACATCAAAAGGGCACTTAGAGTACAAACAGCTCCACACACATAAATTTAACAACCTAGAGGAAATGGATCAACTTCTTGAAAAACACTATCTATGGGGCGCCTGGGTGGCTTAGTCGGTTAAGCGTCCTACTTTCGCTTAGGTCATGATCTCACGGTTCGTGGGTTCGAGCCCCGCGTCGGGCTCTGTGCTGACTGCTAGCTCAGAGCCTGGAGCCTCTTTCAGAGTCTGTCACTCCCTCTCTCTCTGACCCTCCCCTGCTCACGCTGTCTCTCTCTCCTAGAAATGAATAAAAACATTAAAAAAAAAAAAAAAAGAAAAACACTATCTAACTCATCCAATATGAAATAGATAATTTGAACAGCCTGTAACTACTAAAGAAATTGTATTTGTAACTTAAAAGTTCCTTTGAAAAGACATCTCTGGGCCCATGTAGTTTCAATGGTGAATACTACAAATATTTAAGAAATTAACACCAATGCTAGAAAATCTCTTGCAGCAAACAGAAGAGCGTGCTTCCCAAATTATTTTATGAAGCCAGTATTACTTTGATACCAAAACGAGAAAAAACAAGTACCCCCAACCCCCCGAAAAAACTACACACTGACTTCCCTATGAATATAAGTGCAAAAGTCTTTCAGCTATGAACTCTAACTGTAACCTCTGCTCTTTGTCCAAGACTGACCAGTAGGGACAATAATTTGAAATTTTCATGATCTGTTCTAAGGTATAGTGGTGTAAATAATTTATGACTAAGGGGTAGCTAATAATAATATAGAAACTAGTAAAATAGTAAATGAATTACAGGAAAAATGAAGCAGGTTCAAAGTTATCAGAATAATGGCAGATTGACACCTAACATTCTGATAGTCTTCTTTAGCAAGGGGGTTAGGGAAGAAGAGAAGAGTTAGGGCTGGTACACATGGGTTACTGGGAATAATCCTGCTGAGCCTCTGAAAGACCCAGCAGGGGACTGTCACTCCTCAGGCAGGGCGGCAAAAAAAAAAAAAAAAAAAAAAAAAAAAAACTGAAAAAGCATACTGCCTCAGAGCTGCTATTTCCTTCAAGTACACTGAAACAAAGAACAAAATAAAATGTAAAAGTTGGTATAATCAAAACTTGGAGGCCAAACTCCAAGCGTAAGGAGTATGAGCTCCTTAAGTCACAAGACCAGGGGCGCCTGGGTGACTCAGTTGGTTAAGCATCTGACTTCGGCTTGGGTCAAGACCTCATAGCTTGTGAGTTCAAGCCCCACGTCGGGCTGTGTGCTGACAGCTAGGAGCCTGGAGCCTGCCTTTGATTCTGTGTCTCTCTCTCTGCTCCTACCCCACTCATGCTCTGTTTCTCTCTCTCAAGAATGAATAAACATTTAAAAAATATTTAAAAGAAAGACACAAAACCAGATTAAATGCCTTATACCATCTACCAATCTGAGAAGCCTGGTGATTTCTGTGTGTGTGTGTGTGGCGGGGGGTGGGGGTGGGGTTGAAGTTTCATAAATCAGGCTTATCCCTTTAATTTGTGATAAGAGACCCATGATTTTGCCACTTTCATTCATAAAGCCCTAAGAAATCCATCTGTAGTTCTACCACCCAGAAAGGTATTTGTTTAAAAAGACAGTCGTAGGCATAGGAACCTAGTAACCCTAGGGTGAGTCTTGAGAAAGAGACAATGTCCACAGACCATCACGTTCCTTGTGCTGTTCCCTTTGAAGATCTGCCAGTTTGTCTGGTCAGAGCTATAGGACACGTAGAACTCTACGGTGTAGTACGACTTCAGATAGTGTTTGGCACCTTGGGTCTGGATCCCTGTGAATACGACTTCCCTCTGCATGTCCACCTGCAATAGAGCAAAGCCATTAAGCAGATCAGTCCTCGTCGACAACTCGCACACTGCCTTCCTTAACTCACTGTGTAACCAGCTTTCTTTAGAACTAAAAAGCCTACATCTTAGTAAACTAATAAACTGGCTAGAGACAATACATATTTGAGCACAGAGTACCTGGACTTGAATCCAAGTTCGATCACTTACTCGCTGTGTGTCATTTTTAGAAGTCAGTTAGTCCCTCTGTGCCTTAGATTTTTTAATCTATTAAAAGGGTACCTAAGACAATACTAGAACTAACTTTATAGGGTTCATTTTGAATATGTAAAGCACTTAGAATGGTGCCTACAACATTGCAAGAACAACATAGAGAAATTACAAAATCACTGTCATTTTATTATTATAGTACAGTAAATACTGTCAGGTTAATAAGATATACCTGGATCCAAGGTTTAGGGTGATCTTGTGAAAGCTTTTCTGTGACCCAAGCATTATATGATCCACCATTGTTTAATCTTGCTAATTTGGGCTCCCAATAACCTAAATTCAAAAAAGAAAAAAATTTATTCTGAACTTAAAAAAAAAACCTTAAAACATACAACTAGACATTTCCCACGTAAATTTAGTCCCAGCAGAAAACCAGATCTCTGCAGGAGCCTCTACTGAAGTTAGGAGACCAGGCAGTTGTCACAGGCCTCAGTTACTCAGTCAGTTCATGATGACGAAATCTTGGCTTCGGGTCTGTGCTTGGTCCCTGTCCACCACCACCCACCCTCTTTCTTCCACACAGGTTGTGTTTATCTTTTCTCAGCTTTGTTGATGTAGTTGCTACTGAGTGTGGCTTGCCTAAGGGGAGGGCATGCGAGGGATTATGGGAACGTCATGATCCCTTGCAACTGACCTTTTCATCTTGGGAAGGGCTTTGAGGCAGAGTGAGGCAATTAGAAGGAGATCCTGACACAGAGTGGGTGATCAGCAAAGTTTATGAATAGATGAATGGTTAGCACAGCAAAAGTCCCTATTAATGGGCAGTATAGCGTGTGGTCAATATACCTTGGGCATCTGGCTGGAATATCTGGTTTATGATCAAGCGTGGAATGAGGATGAATGTGGAGAGTTTTGGAAATGGGCACATGGTCATAAGAGTAAGGCACTGAAAGAACGAACGAAAGAACAAAAGAAAGAAAGAGGGTGCCTGGGTGGCTCAGTCATTTACGTGTCTGACACTTGATTTTGGTTCAGGTCATGATCTCATGGTTCATGGGGATCGGGCTCCATACTGGGTATGGAACCTGCTTAAGATTCTCTCTCTCTCTCTCTCTCTCTCAAAATAAAAAGAGAAAAAGAGAGCAAGGTATCCACTCCTCACCCAATCCCTGCTGAGAGGCTGGACTGCCTGCGTAGGGACTCTGAGGCCCCCTAGCTCTTGGTCTTCCCTGGGAGAGACTCTTTAAGCGCATTATACACCAGGGAGGGAGGCAGTGATGAAGGAGTGTCAACAAGTGCTTTGCTCCTTCTTCCTCCCAGGTGAGCAGCTCAAGATGGAGCTGGTTTCCTGTGGTAGAGAAAAGCCTGGAGATGAGCAATGATTCAATAGACAGGACTGTCACGGACGGTATCTCAGGCTGTGTGCTGCATAGTTCTAGGAGGTGCCTTCCAAAGCCTATGATGCTACCACTTACCCCAATGCCCAGAAGCCTTGATCTGTGAATCAGCTATGATACCAGTGCTTAGTCCCATTGGCATCTTACATTCTACCAAAAAAAACAAAAACCAAAAAACACAGAACAATGAATAGTTTTTGCTTAGAAAATACATATAACAAAGTAAAAGTTCTGCAGCTAGAGATTATACCTCCGGCGGGCCAGGGGTTCAACAGTTTCACCTACCTTGTGTGGCACTGACATAAATATGTCTGATCATAAGAGATAAATGTACTAGCATGACTGGTGCTTTAACAGAAATAGTGACACCCCAGAGGAAAACCACTGAAGTCCCGAAATGCAGTTAGCTTTAAACTGACTTCCATCTGCTTGTATCTTAAAGCCATTTTACAACGTTACGTACTACCCCTTATAAGTCTATGTTCCCAAAAGTTGACCCAAAAGTTACAGAGCTATTTACATTCCCATCAAAAAAGGAAATACCAGCCACTGAGATATCTGGATGTGGACACAGAGCTTGGTACTCAGCAGGTACTTAAAAAGTGCTGGTTGGCTGGCTGGCTGGTTGCATGGATGGACCTATGGAAACTGTTTCTCAAATACAGAAGTGCCAAGTTCAGAGACTCTCCTAGTCATCGTTTCACTCCTGGCATCTTTCCCTCCTCTACTCTAGGAGTCTGGAAAAATTCTTCCATCCACTTTCCCATGAATCACATGTCATGAAGATGCTTTATATTGGTTCCCCAATTGAAAGCAATGCCTTTGGGCTGAAACGTGTGGTTTAAGTTTCCTAGAAGATTGATGCTTGCAGTATAATCAGACCATGGGTCAAAATAAAAGCAGTTACTGCTACAGATTATGCCTCTGTCATTCAGAGAGGTCCCAGAGTTGAGTATTTCGAATTTAAAAGTTAATAATATTCTAGCAAGGACTGTCCTGCTGGCGCGTCCAGGCTCTCGGAGAGTACCTCTGTCTATGATGAGAAACGGTGTCTGCATCCCAGCTCTCTGGTTTTCTCCAATCTCTGTGTCGAGGAGCCACCAACCAGATTTTGATGCCTTCATTTCAAGAGTTTTAAATGAACCTAAAATAGAAAGCGAAGGACAACATTACATACCCAAAGATTAAAAGTTAATATTAGTCGACAGCTGTCAAAACTTTTTTAGATTCTTGAGAAATTCTTTAGAAAAGAACTTACAAATTATCCATTTCTCTTTCGGGAGGACTAGAGTTGTAACAAGCATAAAAACAAAACAAAACAGCACACATACACATTACTCAAAATTAATTGGCCCAGGCTTCAAAAAATCTCCAGCATCTCTTACTAGAAAGAAACTTTCACTGATCTACATTCAGTGTCACAAACTAACCTATATACAACACAGCTTCACAGTCCTAAGTATTAAGGCGGTCTTGAATGACTCATTATTGGGTTTCAAGAATATCGTTATGTGTTTCCCTCTTTCCCTTCATTTCATTAGTTTTTCTTTTTTGTATATGAAAAGTAAAAATAGGGGCACCTGGGTGGCTCAGTCGGTTAAGTGTCCGACTTCGGCTCAGGTCATGATCTCACGGTTCGTGGGTTTGAGCCCCGCGTCGGGCTCTGTGCTGACAGCTCGGAGCCTGGAGCCTGTTTCAGATTCTGTGTCTCCCTCTCTCTCTGACCCTCCCCTGCTCACACACTCTCTCTCTGTCTCAAAAATAAATAAACTATTAAAAAAATTTAAAAAACATCTTTCTCCCATGTTTTCAAATTTTCTATTAGGTTTACATAGTTGGACAGAGATGCACATACATATACTCAAAATCACTGAAGGACATTTCTGAACCCTCGGATTACCCACTCTGTTATTTTAATACTACCCGCTGTCAGTTTACACTTAAATTCCATTGACTGTAATTCATGACTATTTTCCAGATGATGGGTAAAAATTAATAGCTGGTGGCATTCCTCTAACACACAAGAATGATTCCAGTCTTCCACTCTCCAGTGGAGATATTAGATTTGAAGATTTGGATGGGCCAGCCAATTCCAGCTTCTAAGGCTCAAGGGAGGATGACCAATCTGGTCATTTACATTTTGTAAAAAGAAGTAACCCTGACCTAATCCTTTATCTCCCTATTTTAAAAAGTGGGTCTTTATAGCTCTATTAATGAGCCACTGGTTTGAATAAATCGACCAAGAACACTGTCTCCACACACACACCCCTCCCCCCCCGCCTTTAACCAAACCAGTCCTGTTTGGACTTCTGTGCCTACCTGAGGTTGACCCACAGAGCAGAACAACTTCCCAACCAAAGTTCTGGCCAGGGACTGACTGCCTTCCCTACCTTCTCAGAGCATTTGTGGAAGCAAGGCTGCTTGTTAAAAATGCAGAGTCCTGGGGCCCCTGCCCAAGATCAAAGTCTCCAAAAGCAAAATCTCTGCCTTAGCATTTACGGTTTAACCAGCTTCCTAGAGTTTCACTATGCTTGTTACATTTACACACTCCTACTCACACCCCTACAATGCGCAGATATGCCTATAAACAACTCACTGGCACATAAAAGTCCTTTGTGATGGTTGGTTTATTTAAACCTTTTCATTATTTTGTACATGAGAAGCTCTAAATACCCCTCTTATTTTTTTGCATTTATAATCTTTAAAAACACTGCCTCCCACTGCTCCAACAACCTAATGAGTCAGTTTAAGATTAAGATTCCTGTAGTCACTTGCCCAAAGGTATCAGGGTCAGAGTGTGCAGAACGGAATTCACGGATTCAAGAATCCCAAAACCCTAGTATGTTTTTAATCTCCTTCCGAACAGAAAGCTGCTAAAGCAGCCTGAGCTCTGTGGGACTCATTTTGTAATCTGCTTAAGACCTGGCCTACGTGACATGGAGCGGTTTGGAAAAACCTGCGTCAGACGTAGCATCTCTGTAGAACCGAGCTGAGCCTGTGTGGAGCTGCATGCAGTGCCTACACTGGCTGACTTTTTCAGACTCTGTCTACAGTCTGGGGAAATGGCTGTGCCCAGGATCTGTGCCGGAGCCCACACTTGACCCTTAGGAAGCACGGGACGGAATGAGGGCAGTTGTGTTGCTAAGACTGCCTTCTCTAGCCATTTTTTCCAACAGGGACCCGTTTTCATTGCGCAGATCTTTACCAGGCAGAAGGGGCCAGACCCCTAGCTGGTGCTGTTGAGTGCCGTTTTCCAGCAAGGTCTGGCCGTGAAAGTGAACCACATGAATGTCTCGAGAGCTGCCCATGTTCAGCAGGTGCAGCCTCACCCACTCTTGCTCGTACATTCTCAGGCCAGGCAAGCTGTAGATCATCCCATTAATGGCTGAAATGACAGAGTTGCAACCGATTAGGAATCTGTGTACACCAGCAGAGGGGCTGAGAGGAAGTATGAGGCATCCCGTTCATCACCCATCTTGCCTTCACTCCCACTGTCTGGACCCCTGTGTGTCCTGCTATCAGAGAGAGGCTAAGACAGCCCCTCCAGCTCCTCCTCACACCAGCCCACAGCAGCTTCCCATGCGATTTATCATTCTCCACCCTGGACATCACACTTCTGCCCTGTGCTTCACTCACTTCTTCTTGACATTTTCCTGCACTACAAACACAGAAAGACTAATATGAGCCAGATGAGTGAACTCCAGTGGTTAGAGGAAAAAGACTGAGGGGACACACAGCACATCACCCCATGGGCTTCCTAAATTCAGAGATTGTTCCAGGCAAAATAAGAAAGTCCAACCATAAGGGTTCATGCTCATACTCTCATTTGTATGATAGATCCTTTGCTCCCTTCCCAGCTTAAATATCTGGGGTTCATGCATTTAGCTGAGATTGAAGTGAGATAATCTTTTATAATTGTAAATAATTAGTAAACAAATTATTATTTAATAAATTATATTAAGTTATAAACTAAACCATATAAATTATCATTTAATAAATTATTGCAATAAATTATAAATAATTAGTAGTATTATTCTAAAGTAAAAAGAACTATATGGAATTTCAGGAACTGAGCAAGTGGATTTTGGTAGCAAAAGGGGTTGAGGTCATTTTGGCACCCTTAAGGTTATATCAGGTATGAAAGTACCTATCTTTCCACTCCTAACACAAAGCCTAACTCCCTCACCTGTGCAGGAAGTAGGTTTCCTAAGAGTGAAAAATGTCTCAAGTGATTATTGGGTCAGCATCACTAAATCATTACATCAGAATATGGAATGAAGTCTCTCAACATAGCAGCTACTCAGTAAACATTTGAAAAATTGAACTGAGTGCTAGAATTCATTCATTTATTCATTACTTCACTACACAGCTGCCGGGCACATACTACAAAGTCCAGGTGCCGAGTTTGAGGCTGGGAACTCAGATGGTCTGTCTACCAAATATCCCGATAAATACTACACCATGGGATTACCAAACCACAGAGACTGAAACTACAGTACATTTTAAACTAAACTATAACAACTGCAGTTTACTCTTTCTTGGAGGAATCAGAAGCAATGGCTCGAGGGTACTGAGCAAGTAAGGGGACAGCTAGCTGACAAGCCTATCTGATTCTGCAACCCTCTGACACTCTACCAGCAGCTTGGGAGGTTTTCAGAAGAGTGTGCCTCCCACTCGTAAGACCAAGTAGCCTGGGCTGAAAAGCCTAGAAATGATAGGAGAAGAGAAAAGGAAGCTCCGCTTGGCGTTTATTGGTCTGCTTTCCATCGACTCTCTTCTAGAAAGCTTAAGAGAATCTGTTTAATTTCTTTGTATGATAAGCAGTCCGAGGGGAGGGTTTTGGAGCAGATCATAAATTATGTTGATCACCTTCCTCTACCCTCAAGTGTTTATACAGGTGAGATCAGATTAAACAGAAGTTGAATGAGAAAAATAAAGCAAGAAGGGCGGCCTGAGTGTGTAAATGGGTTGCAGGAGGCAGAACACACCTACTTAGCTGTGGTGACTGGCTGGGGGAGGTTGGTGGTAGCGGCACTGAAGTGGATGTTGTATATAAGTCTTTTTCTTCCTTAAGCGATAGCAACCTTCTCCTTTCCAGTTACATGGAATGACCCATACCCAAAGCACAGATCCTTCCTGGTGAGAAATCTTACAGTATTTTCCTCCATTCATCAAACTCTAAAAGCAGGGCTCATCAGCCTTCATTTATTTTTCGAATTCCCAAGTCATTCTCTTTGTTTTTCACCAAATTCTAAATTCTGCCTTTCTCTAAAACTACAGTAAACCTTGGATGGCTAGTAGCTTGTTCTTTGAGTGTTCCACAAGACAAGCAAACAATTTCTAATAAGCCTTAACTTGATAAACGGGTGTCGTCTTGCAATAGAAGTAGTATGGGACGCCGAACATCACATGATCACACCTGAGCCAATGGTTCTTGAAATTCGCTTTGAAATATGAGTGCTCTGGATGACAAGCATGTTTCCAGAACAAATTATGCTCACAAACCAAGGTTTTACTGTATTTTTAATTCAGTGACAATTTACAGACAAAATTCCTGAATGGAGTTCAGAGTACATATGTTTTTTCTCACTCAACCCCCGCTTCCCAAATGTTCTCTTGCCATGATTCTCCTATGACCTCACTACCTAGTTTCCTATCTCATTTTTCCAATGCCACCTGGGAAATGCTGAGAGCTGGAACTGTCACGGTCTTATTGAGAAAGCACGCATGGGTGATCACTTCTTCTAGATAAATGATTGTTCCTTTAGCAATCAAGGAACAGGTTCATTAACTGTTTACACTGCAGGATAATGCTAATTGCTAAGCTACCGGCTGACGCACTTTGGCTTCCTGCTGGCTGGTTGGGTCTGTTCTGCCGCAGGCTCCTGCGCTAGCTTTCAGACCTTCTCTGTCCCATTCACCTGTAGCGCCACCTGCTGGGCGACACCAGCCCCCAGACCTTTAAGGACCTACTGTGGGTTTGTAGTTCTTGGTTCTTGAGAAGTACCTTATGTCTAATCTTATGAAGACTGAGGACAGGAATCAGGGGCACCCAGGGGGGTTTGGGCCGGAGATTAGATCAAAGTCAGAGGACAGTACCATGAAACTCGTGGGAGGTTTGTCCTTCGGAGGATCCCAGTCTCCAAGCCCTGGGAGACTGTGCTTTCTTTTCATAGTACCAGCTCTTCCTTTCGTCAAAGACCATAAAAAGAAAGACAAATTCTCTCATGTCCATGGGAGTGTTGCTCTCCTTATGAAGTACTCCTTTTTGGCAGATCAGAAGGGGACCTATCAAGCCAGAATGGATGTCTTTTTCCTGGAAGACAGTAGGAGCAAATTGCACATATTTTTCTCTCTCTCAGGATTTTCTCTGATTATATAGAAAAGGACACCTCAGGGGCTCTGAAGATTATGAAGGAACAGCTTACTAAGCATGGGTATCAACATCAAATTCTGTGGCATTCATATTCCCTTCCTCTTTATCTCAGCATGGCAGTTGTGATAATGTTAATGACAATATTGATACTATTATAATCACTATTTATTGAGCGTCTACCAATATACTAAATATTTTGCTGGTAGAGTCTTATTTAATTCAGACAACAATCCTGCATATTAAATAAAAGGAACTCATTTACTGAACAAATATTGCCAAGTGCCTATTGTGTGCTATCTACTATTTTCTCATTTTTAACTTTTGGAAACTGAGGCTGCAAGAGGTCAAGTAAT
Organism: Proteles cristata cristata; assembly: GCA_017311185.1. Lineage (NCBI taxonomy): Eukaryota > Metazoa > Chordata > Mammalia > Carnivora > Hyaenidae > Proteles > Proteles cristata. Next base: position 438,419 of record JAESUZ010005179.1, read on the forward strand.
TTTCCTAGGCCCATACAGGAAGTGACAGGAGGGGCATTGAAATTGAAGTCTGTGCTTTCTCTTTAGCATCCCCCAAACGAACGAGTCTTGATTTTGTAGCTGTTTCATAAAGACAGAGCCAAAGAAAGCTATAACTTGCTCGAGGACATTGCAAATAAATGATTTCCTCCGCAAAGGAAGTCACTAACTGGGTGCAACAATTTCAGTAACCCCCACTGCCCTTCCTGAACACTTGTTTCTCTCTCGCTGACCTCTGGAAACAAGTTGCTGTAGATTGTTGATACAATCCTCACACATTCCTCATGGAAACCAGGGCAGGCACCTAACAGGGGAGCATCTTGGCCCTTCCATTTGGCGGACTCAGGTTAGAAGGTTAGGGGAATGACGGAAACGTTCAATGGATGTACCTACCGGGTTCACTGCTGAGTAGTAGGCCCAAGCTCGGCAGGCCGACCCGGGATTTTCCGGCCCCGACCGCGGAGTAGCGTGCCATACATACGTATAACTGCTGTTTGGCTGAACAGCATTATCTTCCTTAAACCATTCTGGAGAATCATCTTCGTAAGACTTCCCCTCTGATGACTTTTCATAGGAAAGCCCATGGGCGTGAAGAGAATATGGTCTGGATGCTAAATTTTTAAAACGAACCTAGAAAAAGGAATGAGCCACAAATGTACTTAAGATCAACAAAATTCAAATTAATGAATGTCATTACTACAGGCCCAAATAGATGGCTATTAAATTAGACCTAGATATATATACAGTACGATATATTAATTGCACACAGGTTTAAAGTCACGTATGTATTGTTTCGTCTGATTTTTAAAATATCCTGTGACATAGGGCCCATGTAGCTTACCCTGGAAATACCAAAGCATGTTTGTTCTTCGGCTCAAAGCAAAAATATTGAAATTATGTTCAGATCACAATAGGTGCTGTAGATGCGAAGATGAAGGAGGTTTGGGTCTTACGATAAGCTTTCAACCTCCTGGTGAAGAGATACATGCACATAAAAACTCAAGTTTAAAGTCTGGAGACCAGGGGCACATGGATGGCCCAGTCCATTAAGGAACCAACTCTTGATTTCAACTCAGGTCATGATCTCACGGTTCCTTAGATCCAGCTCTCCACTGGGCTCTGTGCTAACAGCCAGACGCTGCTTGGGATTCTCTCTTTTTCCCTCTCAGTGTGTTCCTCACCTGCTCACCCTCTGTCTCTAAATAAATAAATAAAATTAAAAATCTGGAAGTCTTAGGTTCTGTAAACAAAGTATGAACAGGGTTCATGGGAATGCCAGGAAGGAGCCATTCGGTTGAATGTGCAGGAGAGGTTGGGGTGGCAAAGAAAGTTTCTTAGGGAAAGCAGAACTGGTCCTTGCAGTAATGAATGGGAGCTCAGCAGAAAGGGAAATAAAATCATGACATCATTTTTTGTTTTTGAAGATTATCAAACCACAGTAAAACCTTGGTTTGCAAGCATAATTCATCCAGAAACATGCTTGTCATCCAAAGCACGTGTATGTCAAAGCAAATTTCAAGAACCATTGGCTCAGTTGTGATCATGTGACATGCGGCATCATGTACTACTCGTATTGTAAGACATCACTCATTTATCAAATTCAAATTTATAAGAAATGTTTGCTCATCTTGCAGAGCACTTGCGGAATAAGTTACTTGCAATCTAAGGTTTTATTGTACTTGGCAAGCAGTCTCTGAAAAGATGTGTAGTTATTTGTTAATTTTGGAAGATAAATAAATTACCCATACCCCTCTTCCCCCTTTCACTGTTACAACCCCCTGGTGCTTGTGGAAATTCCTCTGATGATCTTAACAATGCTTAAAAGATTGCTTACTTGGATGACATCATCCACTTCAGCTCTAATAACAGGACCAAGAATGCCAAGATGCTCTTCAAGCTCCCCTATTGGATCACGTTTGGTAAAAGTGCTATCAAGATACTTTCGAAACACCACTTTCTTGTACACAGTGTTCTCCGGAACAGCCTCAATGTCTTCATTATCTATTTCACTGAAATAATAATAATAGCAATAACAATAATAATAATAATAAATTGTTTAAAATAACAAATGAAAAACCATTGAAGAATTGGAGGACTTATCCCTGCTTTTGAATAGAGTGTCTAGCATAGATATTTAATAAATACTTCATGAACAAATGAATGAAAATATAAATGAGTGAAAACTTAAGCCAGTAAATATCCTTCTAACCACAGTACCATTTCTTAGGTAAGTCCTCCTATGATCCTTT